>JAJHZJ010000243.1:1315000-1808242 GCA_023548195.1 Bettongia penicillata ogilbyi | reverse complement strand
AAGAGATTTAAAAGAAGAATTAAATGTGTTTTAATTAAAGGAAACTATTTGAAAAGAAATGAGTGTTCTGGATGTAAGACTTTAAAGGAAAATTATTACAACTCATCACAAAAAGTACATATGCAATTAACAGACACCTTGGAAACAAGAATGAACCAAACAAATATTAATGACTCCACAAGAGAACAAGAAATATTAAAACAAATGAAAAATAAAAAATAGAAGAAAGTATAAAATATCTTATTTCAAAACAACCCACCTGCAATACAAGGCAAAGCAAGATAATTTTAAAAGCACTGGGCTTACCTTAAAGTCATGATTAGAAAAAGAGTCTGAATGTCATATTTCAAGAACTCATGAATAAGAACTGTGCAGATCAATTAAAACCAAAAAGAAAAATAATTTTAAAAATTCATATCACCTTCCTGAAAAAAAAAACCCCAAAAAACTCCCAGAGATATCATAGCCAAAATCCAGAGCTTCTAACCCAAATAAAAAAATCTTGCAAGCATATAGAAAGAAAGAGTTCAAAAACTGAGGATTCTCCCTCAGGACCACATAAACTTTGGGAACTACTATAATAATTGAGCAGAGATCTAGAAATGTGATGTCCAAAAAACCAAAAATATATATTTAGAACATAGAATAACTTATCCAGCAAAATTATGTATAAACCTATAGGAGAAAGGACCCTTAATGAAATGGAGAACTTCCAAGTATTCCTGATAAATGATCAAAGTTGAGGAGAAACTTTGAAATACAAACATAGTAGTCAAGAAAATTATACAAGGTTAACTCTACATGAGCAATCAGAAGGGACTAAACATGGATGATGTATTTAGATTCTGGTAGGAAGAGATACACAAATGTCTGTACTGATAATGCATTTTTTTTTTGTTTTAGTGTAATCAAGTGCCTCTGATTCAATAATGTAATTAAAGAACATCTTCCCACCCATTAATGAGCGTGGGAAGGTTTGTAAGAAGGCCCACAATTTTGTTAATGAGACACTGGTTCTCAAGGGTTGTGATGCCCTCTGCCTCTAAAAAGTGTATAAAGACTCTGAGATGAGGTTTTACTTTGGGGCTTAGTTTTGGAAAAAGGTTTATGTGCCAGATGAGAGTCTGGGAAGCTGCTAAGCAGCCTCTCATATTTGAAAACCAGATGTTGGTCCTTTACTCTCTGGTAACTATGTATGTATGCATTGGTCAGACAGTTGGATCTATCTGTTGAACTATGATATATGCATTGCTTACTGTCATACAATTTGGAAGCGCTATCTGTTGATTTAGATTTCTCTGTATTTTCTCTGAAGTTCAAAGTGTTAATTTTTCCCCCTGAATTAAGTAAATTATACACATGCTTGATTAAAGTGATTGTTGACCCCTCAAAAGTTGTTTTCCTTTTAGAAAAGCAGATCAAAGAACCTGTGATACCAGGGTCCCCCCTGTATATGTTGGGGTGCTTACTGATACAGTGTCCCCTCAGAATATTAATGTCAGTATGGGTTACAAAAAGAATTAAATAAGACTAAGTTGTTGGCAGTAGTTTTGCAATGATTTGATGATTTTAAAAGAACAAAAGAAAAGGAGAGGGAAAGAAATACACACTGAGAAAGTGAAGGGAAGAGTGGCACATCCTGCTATCTCACAAAATTATGGTTTTACAAATAGAAGGTTATAAAATAAGGAGTAGGAGATAGGGGAAATGAATGTCACTTGAACCTCACTTTCATGTCAGGAGGATGGTAAGCTGCACAGGTATGTAAAGAACTAGTGTAGAAATACATTTGACATAATAAAGAAGCAGGATGGAATGAGGACAAGGGGAGGAGGGAATACGAGGCAGGGTTCATTATAAGATAAATAAATTCTAACCTCTAAATGTAAAGTGAGTGGTGGGACAAAAAGAAGAAAAAAATGTAAGAAAAAAATAAAGGGAAAGGTGCAATTAATGATCATAACTGTGAAAGTAAATGTGATGAACTCAATCCATAAAGCAGAAAAATATAGAATGTTTTAGAAACTCAGTTAAATTATATACTCATTAAAAGAAATACATTGGGAACTTAGCTGAATAAAATTTTAGAAAAATATGGTGTCATATATATATTTGGTAATTACTAAGTGGGAATAGAAAGAAATATTTATGCACATATGTATATATACATATATAATGTGTATATGTATTGTTCTTCAGTCATTTCAGTCATATATGACTCTTTATAATCCAATTTTTGGTATTTTCTGAGCAGAAATACTAGAACAGCTTGCTATTTCCTTCTATAGTTCATTTTATAAATGAGGAACTGAGGCAAACAGGGTTAAGTGACTTGCACAGGGTCACAGAGCTAAGAAGTGTCTAACGACAGATTTAAACTCACAATGATGAGTTTTCCTGACTTCAGGCCCAGTACTATATCTACTACACCACCTAATTTTTTAAAAGTCGAGTTTGCTAAATGAAAAAAGATATGCAAAAGTTCACTAAAAAAAGAACTCTTTAAAAAGTAGAATGGGTCAAAAGGAAAAGGAAGTACAAGAGCTCAATGAAGAAAATAACTCCTTAAAGTTTAGAATTGGGTAAATGGAAGCCACTGACTCTATGAGATCAAGAAGTAATACAACAAAATCAAAAGAATGAAAATATAGAAGAACATGGGAAACATATCTTTGGAAAACCAATTGACTTTTAAAACAGATCAAGGAGAGATTATTTAAGAACTGATGGGCTAACTGAAAGCCTTGATCAAAAAAAAAAAAAAAAAAAAAAGAGCCTGGACATCATCTTTCAAGAAATTATCAAAAAAGATTCCCCTGATATTCTAGAATTGGAAGATAAAATAGAAATTGAAATACAAAGTGAAAATATTGCAAGCTACCAGAAAGAAACAATTAAAATTTATTGGAACCGCAGTCAGGATAACACAAACTTTAGCAACTTCTACATTAAAGAATGGTGTGGCTTAGAAGATGATATTCCAGAGTGCAAAAGAGCTAGGATAGCAACCAAGAATTAACTACCCAACAAAACTAAGTATAATCCTTCAGGGGGGAAATGGATATTCAATAAAACAGAGGACTTTCAAGCATTCCTGATGAAAACACCAGAGCTGAACAGAAAATTTGACTTTCAAATAAAAGACTCAAGAGAAGCATAAAAAGGTAAATAGAAAAGAAAAAAAACATAAGGGGCTGAATAAGGCTAAATTGTTTATATTTTTACATGGAAAAAATTACTTGTAGCTCCTAAGCACTTTCTCATTCTTAGGGAGAATAGGAATGTACATAGACAGAGGGCAAAAGTCTGAGTTGAATATGATGGGATGATATCTTAAAAAATAAAAATAAGGGGTAAGAAAGGAATGCATTGGGAGAAAGGGAAAGGGGGGATTTATAATAGGGGTAAATTATTTCACATAAAAGAGGTTCATAAGAGCTTTTACAGTGTTTGTGTGGGAGGAGATGGATGATGGTGAGGAGAATGCTTGAACCTCACTTCCATTGGAATTGGCTCAGAGAAGGAATAGCATACACACACAGTTGGGTATAGAAATTTATCTTACCCTACAGAAAAGTAGGAGAGGAAGAGGATAAGAGAAGGGGAGGGTGCTGATAGAAGGGAAGGAGAGTGGGGGCAAGTGGTAGTTAGAAGCAACACATTTTTGAGGAAGGACAGAGTAAAAGGAAAGAGAGAATAGGATAAACATGGGAGAAATAGTATGGAGGGAAATACAGTTAGTAATCATAACTGTGAATTTTTTTTACAATAAGGGTATCAGAAAAAGGCTTTATTTCTCAATATATAGAGAATTGATTCAAATTTGTAAAAATTAGATCCATTCTCAAATTGATAAATGATCAAAGAATATGAACAGGGAGTTTTCAGACAAAGTAATGAAGAATCCAGAATCTATAGCCATATTTAAAATGCTCTAAATCACCATTAATTTGAGAAATACAAATTAAAACAATTTGGAGGTACCACCTCATACCTATCAGATTGGCCAGTGTAATAGAAAGGGAAATGACAAATGTTGATGGGAATATGGGAAAATTAAGACATCAATGCACTCTTGGTGGAGTTGTGAACTGATTCAACCATTCTGAAGAGCATTTGGAACTATGCCCAAAAGACTAAAAATCCAAGCATACCCATTGACCCAGCAATACCACTACTAAGTCTATACCCCAAAGAGATCAAAGAAGAAAGGAAAGGACAAATATGTACAAAAATATTTATAGTAACTCTTTTTGCAGTGGCAAAAATTGGAAATTTAGGAATATTATATGAAATGAACTGTGTATGACTTAGCTGTTCTCAGCAATACAATGATCCAAGGCAATTCTGAAGGACTTATAAGGAAAAATGCTATCCAACTCCAGAAAGAGATCTGATTGAATCTGAATGTGATCAAAGCATACTTTTTTTTTTTACTTTATTTTTGGGTGTGTTTTCTTTCATAGCATGACTAATATGGAAATATGTTTTGCATGACTGCATATGTATAATCTATACCAAACTGCTTGCCCTCTCAGAGTGGAGGGAGAGAATTTGGAAGTTGAAATACATACATACATACATATATATATATATACACATATATATTTAACATGTAATATATAATGTTTTACATGTAACTGGGGAAAAAAAATAATAAATAATTTTTTTTTACAAAGAGTACTAGAGAACCCTAGAAAAATGGTGAAATGCCTCACAATTGTCCTCTAAGAACTAGGGGTCAGGGTGGTCATTGTTATATGATGGAATATAAATCAAATTTGATAAATGAATTAAAAAGGAAATATTAATATAGTCAAAAACAGTACAGATAAAATTAGAATAGAAATAGATAAAAAATTTATTTGGCTGTTTAAAATGAGACATTCCCTAACTGATAATTGTTTTCAAAATATAAACCAATAGTTCTCAAAGAGAGAGCTTTCAATTCAAGCTATCAGTAGCAGTATGGAAAAAATATCAATAGCAGTATGAAAAGTTTCAAATCACTAAGAAGAGAAATGTAAATTAAAGCAACTCTAAGATTCCACCTTATAACCATCAGATTAACAAAGATGATGAAGAAGGAAAATGACAAATAGTGGAGGAAGTAAATTAAAATAAACACATTATTGGTGGAAATATGAATTGGTCCATTTACTGGAAATCAGTTTATACCTATGCTTCAAAAGTTACTAACCTGCATATATGTTTTGACCAACTAATACTACTACTAGGTGTGTTCCCCAAAGAAATCAAAGAAAGAGAAATGGAACTTATATGTATAAAAATATTTGTCACAATTCCTTTTTTTCTTTTAGTGACAAAGAACTGGAAACTAATAGAGTGTCCTTTAACTGGGGAACAGAAGAACAGATTATAGTATATGAATGTGATAGAATATCATCATACTGTGACAAATGATTAAAGGCAGAGTTTCAAAGAAATCTGGAAACACATGTATGAAATGATACAGGTTAATGAGAGCAGAACCAGAACAACAATTTATACAATAAAAACATTGTCAAGATGAACAATTTTGAAAGGCATAAGTACTCCAACCACAGTAATCATCAACAATTCAAGAAAATTCATGATGAAGCATGCCATCAGCTTCCTGATTGAGCTATAGATGTTAGACTCTAGATCAAAAATGGGACATATGTTTTTGGATATGGCCAATATAGAAATTTGCATATTTGCTGTGTATATTTATTGCAAAGGTTTTATTTCTGTTTTTCTTAATTAATAAGGGCAGGAAAAGCTGAGGGGGGGGGATATAACTTTTTTAACTGAAAAACATTAAGTTTAAAGACCAAATTAAAATATTAACTCTGTTTGACTTGTAAAATCCTTTCCACTGTGGCCTCAATCTTCCAACCTTATTATCCTTCCTCTTCCATACTCTGTGCTCAGCAAAAATGTTTTTCTCTGTATTTCTTACATAGACCTTCATTTCCTAACTTTGTGCCTTTGCATTGATTTCTCCTGTGCCTGGCATGTACTATATATACCTGCTTACTTCTACTTCATAGACTACCTCTCTACTTTTAATGTATGATTACCACAATATCTTCAACACATCTCCTAATCCCATCTTCTGCCAACTATTAGAGATCTGCCTCCCTAACAACCCTATATTTATTTTGTATGTGTTCATAGTTACTTATATATGTACTATTTACTCCTTTCTACACCTCCCATGTAAGGTTATTGAGCATAGCTATTGTTTCTTTTTTCTCTTAGTTATTTTCAAGACTTAGTTCAAATGCCAAATTGTGCAGGGAGCCTTTTGTTTTATTCGGTGCCCAGCCTCCCCAGGAGCTCCCCAGGAGCCCCTCAAGAGCTGCCTTGTTCCTCAAAATTACCTCCTACTTATTTCCAATGTGATTTATATACACAGCGTCCAAAAAGTCTTAATGTAGTTTTGAGCTACTAAAGTTTAAATATTTAAAACTTAAAAAACTTATTTAAGCTGTTAAAGCTTAAAATGGCACTAAATCTTTTGGGATACCCTGTATGCCTATGTATGTACATGTTGTCTCCCCAGTAGAATGTTTAACTTTTATTTTTTTATCACTAATGCCAAGCACAGTGCCTGGCACATTGAAGGTATTTAGAAAAACATCTACTTATTGATTGGATCAATTTACATTTATGCTTGTCATAAAATGATTTATTTGTGGTATACCTGATCTATGTATATCAATGTAGCTTGTTCACTCAAATTTTTTAAAAGTTGTTTAAAGATGAAGAAATTTTTAGCACCAAGATAATTACGTCTTTTAGTATTAAACAGTGTTAAAATGAGAAATAACAACTTGCATATAGTACAAGTACCAAGGAAGTATTTTTTGAATGCTTAGTGCTGTCTTGGTCACGCCTTCTGGAGGTGTTGCCTAGGAGATCACGATGATAGAGACAGATGCCCGAGGATTCCAGCAAACAATCCCCAGCGTCCTCTTCCTCTACTCCCTTAGAAACAAATTAGATGTCCATTGACTGGGAAAGAGACTGAATAAATCATGGCGTATGAATGATATGGAATATTATTGTGCCATAAGAAGCAATGGAAAACATAGGAAAACCTGTATTATCTGATGCATAGTGATGAAACAAAAGAGCAATATATACAATGGCTACAATGTAAATTGAAGCAGCAGTGAAAGACAACTGAACTCTGTAATGACCAGTCTTGACCCTGGAAAACAGATGATGAAATACTTCCTGGAGGATGGGAGACTTCAGAAATAAAATGTTGCATACATTGGCAGATACTTATTGTATTGATTGTTTTTACTAAATTTTTTATGTTACAAGAGATGGTTCAATGGGGGAGTGTGATACATTATATCAGGAAAGAAGAGTTATGTAAACAAAGACATAAATAAACATTTTTAATTTAAACTCTTCACATCTCTAGGAAAAGGAGTTGCTTTATACTGGTAGCTAGTATTTTATATGCTGGAAGCATAACTTGTTTTCTCTAATGGCTTGTCAGACAAAAATAAAAGATCATTAAAACTAACTGGTCATTCTTATTTTCATGCCTTTTGCTTGCATGCCATGATGTAACTGCCTTTTTTTTCTTTAGTGGAAATTAAGCGCTCATGAAAGGCTTATGTAGAAAGGAATAATGATTATATTGCCATTCACAACCAGACCCAATAGACTGTATAAAGCAATTTTCAAATAGACATTTCTCTTTGGGTGGACACTCAGTGGTTTTGAAAGCCCCTTTCCCATCTTATTTTTCTGCAGCCTGGATATTCTCCAATAGGAACATGCAAAACCTAAGTAGACTTGAAGGAGAAACCAGATTGTCCCACCAATTTCTTTAGCAACACAATTGCAAAAGTGTTAAGGAGGGGAAATACTTTTTGTAATTGAAGCTTTGGGAGTTCATGTACTAAGACAAAGGAAAGACTTTCACATAGATATATCTTATAGTCCTTCCAGAAAAGCATGCATTACAACATGCAAATATATGGTAGATTCTCCCTTTGCATCACTATAGGACTACCTAAACTACCATAGGTAGAAAATCGTACATAATATTTGTGTTAGAAGCTTCCTCCTGAGGTAAAGGATCTGGTTTTGTTTTGGGGAAAGTTGTTAATTTTTACTTCTTCGGCCAAGTTAACCTCAATACTTCACTATAAAACACTTCCAACCCGAGATATATGCACTGACTGCCCTTACAAGCACAAGAGCTCACAAGGCTTGAAGTATGAACAGATGTATTTAGAGATTAAGGAAAATAAATGAGTTATATTAGAGTTCAAAGAAAAAGCAGAGGAAAGTTCTGAAGAGTCCCTGTCTTGGAAGAAAGTGGCTACAACTCAAAGTGTACCTCCAGACTAAAGTACCAACATTTCCTTAGCCTTCCTTTGTGTTGTAGTTCTTAGGGCTCCTGCCCTCACATATAAGTTGTCTTCAGTATACACAGGGGTTACTTACCTTTTTTCCATTATATACCCCTTTGGCATTCTGATGAAAGCTATGGATTCTTCAGAATAACATTTGTAAACTAATAAAATAAAATAAGTAAGATTACAAGGAAGAAATAAAGCTATCAATGTTTTCTAAAGAAACAAGTTGTTAACCCCTGTTGTAAAGTAACAATTTTTCATTGCATTGCACAAGCAGGTCTCTCACCTTAGTTCTACGTTGGCTTAATTCTACAATAGCTTGTATTCTCTATCTCCCCACCCTCACCAACATCACATTAGCCCTTCCTGGGGTGTAGATACCCTACCCTCTTCATGACTATTTCTCAGTCACAGGGATTCTTCCCAAAGAACTGAGTGGACTTATAAAAATTACCTGATTCCTTTTCCCAGTTCAGGTTAGAACTTTTCTCCAACTCAAAATCTGAAAAGAGTTGCTTAGAGCACTGATCAGTTAAATGACTTGCACAGGCTCATTTAGCCAGCATGTATCAGAGATAGGACTTGACCCTTGCTCTGAAGACAGCTCTCTAGTAACTCCACAATACTGAACCTCATAGCATGGAAATGAAATTTTGTGTGGTGAAAAGAGCACTTAAATGAAATCCAAGAGACCTAGCTTTTAATTTTGACCCTGACCTAACCTGTCTATGTGAACCTTAGCCAATAGCTTAACCTCTCTGGGAATCAGTTCCATTTAAAGTAAAAAAAGTCACCAGGGGTAATCTAGACTGTTCCTTACAGCTCTGAATTCCAATGGTCTAGGAGAGAGGAGGTGTAGTGGATATCTCACCAGCACCTCCAACTCAATATAGCTAAACTTAATTAATTATTTTTCATTTTAAACCTACTCTTCCTTTTGCCTTCATAATTTGTCTGAGCCACAACCATTCACCCTGTCATCAATGAGATTTGTCCTTGAATCATCTCTCTTTCCCACTTCTAATTACTTACTATTGCTGCAGCATCTCTGAGCCCTAAATGTGCTCCCATCACCTTTTCACCCACCAATTTGTACTCCAGAAAACCTTTGATATCCCTACCATCATTACCTGTGTTTGTGTTTTCTCCTCTCAGTAGACTGGAACTTTCATAAGGGCAGAAATTGATATTTTAAGCTTTCTTAGCATCCAACACAATGACCTCCATGTAGTAGGTGATTAATAACTTTTTTTCTTATTAAATTCTCCTGCTGAAAATTAAGATCAGTAGGACGCCCATACGCTAACATTTTTCTTATTATCTGTTCACTTACCCAAAAGGGTCACCTCAGAAGGAGTTGTATAAAGTGACTTGAGCCTAAGATTTAGAATCAGGAGGCCTCAGGTCTACCACTACTATACATATATATGGGGATAAATAATGCCTCTCCTTATTGAGTTGTGAGGATTTAATGTGTTACATGAAAGGGCTTTTAATAGCCTTGTGAGCAGTTACGTGGCTCAGGGGATAGAGAATCTGGCCCTGAAGTCAGGATGACCTGAGTTCAAATCCCACATCAGACATTTACGAGCTGTGTGACTCTGGGCAAGTCACTTAACCCTATTTGCCTTCTGTTACTCATCTGTAAAATGAGTTGGAGAAGGGAATGACAAACCACTCCAGTATCTTTGCCAAGGAAACACCAAATGGGGTCATGGAAAGCTGGACATGACTAAAAATGACCCAACAACAAATAGTCTTAACACTGACATTCAAAATATGATTATATAATGAATATTATTCTAATGTTAACTATCATATTTATTATACACATGGCAAACACTTAATATATGCTTATTGGCTGATTCCAAGCTATGTGTGACCCTGGGAAAGTAACTTATACTCTCTCAGTCTCAGTTCTATCATTCATAAAATGAAAGGGTTGGACTTTGATGATCTCTAATATCTCTTCCAGCTCTAAATATATGAGCCTATAATCATCACAAGACTCTTGTATATAGATACCCTCAGTCAGTGGTACTTATGCATCCTATGACTAGCAAACTCCTGCTTCTTCTAATCCTTGGGATTCAACATTATTGGCCACTTCAGCAAAACATTCCTTTTATTTCTACCTCTTCTCTTCCCCCATCTCCATTTACCTGAGCCCCAGTAAGGGTGTGCTGGAACCAGTTGGAACAGGTTTCTAAGCTGATTGTAAACTTTCATTATGAGCACTAAGAAATTGACAAATGTTACAAATCCAGGTTTGATTTATTGTTTGGTTGATAGTCTGAATTTAAGAAAATTAAGGAGAAAATGTAAATAAAGCAGATTAAACTTTTAAAAAACATGCAATGACTACATTTTTGGAGAGCTAGTCATTAAACATTTACCAGCATACCACGGGCCTTTGTTTTCCGTATCCCCATCCTGCTCTGCTCTCTCTCTTCTATTATAGATTTAGACTTGGAAAGGTCCTTAGAGGTCACCAAGTCCAATTCGCTGCCCCCCATCAAATAAGTCACTCAAATTCCATTTGCCTCGGTTTCTTCATCTGTAAAAATAGAGATAATAACAACTACCTAGTGGAGTTTCATGAGGATGGAATAAGATAATATTTTAAGTGCTTTATAAATTATAAAGGGCTATAAAATGCTAGGTATTATTATCACAAATGCAGAGTATGAGAGGTTTAGGGAATTCCTTGAGGTCACACAACTTGTCTCTGTGGCATGGTTTAAATCCAGGTCTTTCTGACTCCAAATTGAATAATCTATCCACTATGTAGTGATCTCAGACTTGAGGCATCAAGCCCACCAGCAGTCAGCGAACTCAGGAGTGGGACCCAGATTAAAATTTAATTGAAAAATATTTAACAAAATAAATAGAAATATAACATATCTAAAGTTAATTTGTGGTTTTTCCAATGTATATGTATTCCACAGGGATCCATTTCTATTTGGCTTTGATATCACTATATTGTATAGATATATCACTCTGCTTTTATATTTTCACTGCATGTCATCTTCACACAGGGATGGTCATATCCTTGATCTTACCAAAGGCAACTGCTCTAATTTTATGGTTCAGAACTCAAAAATTCTTTTATTTTTATCACAACCTCATATTATTCCTTTTCTCCCTTTGTCTCACTCCTTCTTACTTCTTTATCCTCATTGCCCTGTCTGGCCACTCCACCTCATCCTGAGATGATCTTCTTACTCCTCATTTTTTTTTTTTTACCTCTCTGTGGCTTTTGGTTTTTATCACTGCTCTTTCTTGGGTTAGCTCTCAACTGTCTGACTATTCTTTATGCTTTGCCTCTATCTACTTCAGTTTGATCAGCTATAAAATGGGATAATAATGCTGACTGAATTTCATTCTGACTAGGAAACAAATGAGGAGTACATTATAGTCATGAGAATACATCCCTATTAGAAATTTCAATCCCTAATTAATAAATTTCCCAGAATTATTTGGTTGGATATTTCTTACTTGGTCCTTCTCTCCTTTACTATGTTGTTGAGGTAAATGGAATCCATAACATAGAATGTACAATTTTATTTAAACCTTAAGGAAAACTTCAAAAGAGACTAAATTACTAAAGCAATTTATAGGTTGAATTACTTCTGTGATAATTCTCACAACAGCATATCAATCAGTCCTTTTCTATATCCTCCCTAACTGCAATTTCTCTAGTTAGAGAAATGGGGACAAAAGGTATGTACAGAGGCAGATTTTGTCAACTGGACTAACACTTAGAAGGCATTAACAAAACCAAATGACTGTCAAAAGAAGAAAAAGAAATTAAAACTGAAAATGGAGGGATAGACAATTCTTGCCCTTGCCCTTGTCATTTGCCTTGGATGGCAACTAACTTATTAATATATTGTATCTCTTCATCCTCTTAAATTCTACACTTCATAGTGGGGGACATTATTAAAAAAATCCTCTACCTTCATTAGGTCCTGTTTCCATTTTCAGTGACCAGTGTCATCACTAAAACATGCATCATGATGTGCTCCTACTTTAAATATGGATGATTCCTTTACTAAAAAGTTATATAAACCACTCTGCTTTTCCCTCTAATTCCAAATCTATAAAAATTGTGTGACATAAGCTTTCCTCTCATTCATAACTCATGTGTTTTAATTCCTAGAAACAACAAAGTTCTCTAGTCACTATGCAATGATGCTCCTCTGCATATGGTACGTGTATATACATGGAGATACACACATACAGACACATACATCTGTTTAATACACATTATATATCTATAGTACACACATATGCATAAGCATATATGTAGTGTATATATATATATATATATTATATATATATATGCATATGTATAGAGCAGCTATGTGGCAGAGTGCATAGTGTACCAGGCCTGGAGTCAGAAAGATTCATTTTCCTGAGTTCAGATCTGGCTTCAGACACTTAATAGCAGTGTGACCCTGGGCACTTAACCCAGTTGCCTCAGTTTCCTCATCTGTAAAAGGAGTTGAAGAAGGAAATGGTAAACCACTCAAGTACCTTTGCCAAGAAACCCCAAATGGGGTCATGAAAAATCAGACACAACTGAAAAAATTGACCATTTGATATATATACATATATGTATATATACACACATGCACATATATATATACACATATATGTATGTGATAGTTAACTTGCTTCTTACTATATGCCAGGCATAGTGCCAAATGCTTTACAATTATTATCTCATTTGATTCTTAAAACAACCCTGGAAAGTGGTTGCAATTATTATTTCCATTTTACATATGAGGCAGTTGAGGCAAGCAAAGGTTAAATGACTTGCCCACAGTCACACAGCTTGTGTTTGAGGCCAGATTTTAATTCCAATCTTCCTGAATCCAGGCCCGGTACTATATCCACTGTACCAACTAGCTGCTCCCTACCTTGTATAGGCATCGGTGTACATATGTGTATGTATATGTGTGTATATGTATATATGTGTGTGTATATATATAATATATTTACATATATATGTATTATATTATATATGTTTATATATTATTATGTTATATATAATATACTTATATAAATGTATACATACATATGTCATATATAGCTATAAGTATGTATACATACAGGCTGTATGCATACATATATTATTGTTTGTAGATAGACATACATATATGTTTTTTTCTTTTTAAAAAAATTTTATTTTAGATACAAACATCAGAACACAAATACAGAATAGAGAAAAGAACCAAAAAAATCATAAATTTAAATACTGGAACTTAAATACAAAGTTAAAAATAAAAAGCATGTTATGTGCATAGAGGAACATAAGAGAGGATTCAAATTATGTAACAATAAATTTTCATTTCAAGAAAGCCTATGTGATAAATAATATTTGTTGCATTGAAATATCGTCAATATTGAGTACTCTTCTTTTAATATCTCCAAACTGAATATTGCCCTTATAATTTATGGGAACTTTAATTGAACACAATACTCCAGACGTGGATCATCCCACTCAAATGTGCTTTCACTTGTGCTAACTTTTGATTAGAGCATGCACTAACTTTTGATTCATAAGATCTGGGTTTGAATCCTGGTTCTACTTACTGCTAGAGTTAGATAAGACATCACCCCTTTTTGAGCTTCAGTTTTCTCCTTTGTAAAATAAGGAAGTGAAACTAGATGATCTCTGATATCCCTTCCAACTCTACATCCCATCATCACTTGAAGATCCATCTTTTTTTTAGATGTCTGTGTTTCTTTGGCACCCATCATGTATCACTCTCTTGCTGTCTTATCTTCTTTATTCAATTATAAACCCCTAAAGGGTAAGTATGTTTGGATTCATCTTTGTGCCTAGCACAATGCCTCTACTTAGTAAGTTTGCATATGACGATGCAAGTTGGTAACTAGAGAGAAATTAGATCATTCATCTGAGAAGATATGAGATCTTATTAGAAACCTTTCTGAAAAACACAACCTAAAAGTTTCTCTATGCTGAATGAAGACAGTCCTAGGTTCACTGAACTTTAGAGTTGAAAGGTACATCAAATACCATTTAGTCTAATACATGTTCTGTTCAACAGTACAAGAAAACAAGTGGTCATGATTCTGGTGGAATAAAAATATTGTCTGATTTATATCTAGTTCTCCTAAAGAAAAAAAAACCATAACACTATGAAATGTGCATGAGTCTCACCTTGATCAAAAGAAAGAGCATTGTCCCTGGAGTTAGAGGACATGAGTTCAAATCCTGCCTCTGATACTACTTATTTTGGTCAAACCCTAGGAGGAGAAGGGAAAAGAAAAATGAGATAGATAAAAACACTAGCAAATTCCAACCTACTTTACTTTAGTATTTAAATCTGTTTCACTACAAACATATTTAGTATATGCATAAAATACACAAAGACAAACACATTCTTTAAATCTTTTTCTCCAGGACTGGTAGTATTTTATCTGATGGAGATAGGTACTAGAAGGAGGCAACTAGGTAATACAGTGGATGAAACACTGGGCTTAGAATCAACAAGACTCATCTTTCTGAGTTCAAATCTAGTCTCAGACAGTTAGGTGTGTGACCCTAGGAAAGTCACTTAACCCTGCTTGTCTCAGTTCCCATCTGTAAAACAAGCTGGAGCTGGAGTAGGAAATGTACCTTTGTAGGAAATGCACTCCAGTATCTTTGGCAAGAACCTCCTCCTTCCCCAATAGGGTCTTGAAGGGTTACTGAAAAGAAAGAACAACAAAAAGGAAGTGGAAAGAGGGTAAGGAATTAGCTAAAGGCGTTTTCTGCTGACTTGTGTAGTGGTCACCACTTGGGAGTCACAGAGGCTGTCAGGGAGAGGATCACGTTGCCAAGTGAGTCAATAAAACTGACACTGACTCCTACAGACTGGGGCATAGGAGAGAGAGAGAGAGAGAGAGAGAGAGAGAGAGAGAGAGAGAGAGAGAGAGAGAGAGAGAGAGAGAGAGAGAGAGCTGGAAAGTGAGCTATTGCTGTCATCATATCTCAGCACAAGCAGCAACTCTGATACTCAGGAGCAACAGCAGCTGCTGCAGCGGTGAACAGTGAACAGTTGCCTCCGCCCCATCCCCAAGCTTAGATCCCACCAGAACACTCTCACAGCCCTGGTCTTGCCGGCTCTTGTTGTGCTGCTCTGCCACAGGATGGAGGATTCCCAGGAGACATCACCCTCTTCCAACAACTCTTCTGAGGAGCTCAGCTCTGCCTTGCAACTGTCAAAGGGAATGTCTATCTTCCTCGACGTAAGTACAGATTGGAGGAGTTCCGATCCGAACAGTAGTACCCCAATCCCCCGTCACCAACCCCCGCACATTCTTTCACCCTTTTCCTTTCCTGAAACCTCTTACATTTGGTGCTTTGGACTTGCGGGGGTGGGGTGCCCAGCACCTGCTTTGCCCTGGTCTAGGAGAGCCCAGAGGCGAACACCATAGATTTATAACTGAAAGGGACCCCAGAGGTCATCTACATGCCCTTTTTTTGTTTGTTTAGTTGGTTGGTTTGCAGGAACAGAGAATTGCCACAGCTATGTCCTCCAAAGTGAAACCCACAGAGGGAAATACGACACGTAGAAAGTCTTTAAAAATCAACTTTAATAAGGAGCTGTCCAAACCTCCCAGCTCTGGACTATTGCATCCTTTAAAGAAGCTCCAGGGTAAACATTTCCAGGTGCCTAGGCTCTCAGGAGTACCCTCTGTGAATCACAGCAACGCCCCATCTAGCGATCTAGTGAGTCGGGAAGTTTGAAAGTGTTTTCCAAGGAGGATATCTTACAGGGAGACTTGAGTCAACATATCCTTAGCATCCAATGGCCCCTCAACAGCAAATCTCATTGATGCTTGTGGGTCAGGGGGAACGAAAGGGAATGCTACAGAATTTTTTAAAAATCTGCCTCCCTTCACTGCTACCCTCTACCCTCAGAGAACAATTACTCTGAAATGAAAGAGTTCAGTTATTGCCAGAATCTTAAGGAGGCATCCTGCTAATTCAGTGTGACAACTGTTCTTTGTACTGGGCTTTCTTTATATGCAGTGTTTATTGTCATGCCTTTTCACTTATCTTTCTTTCTGTTGTTCTAGCTATGATTTCTTTCATGGAGTCTTTTTGTATTCCACCTGAGGCTCCCCCCGCCCCCACCTCTCCAGACCTCATGTTAATTCTCCTTCCCTTAGCTCTCAGTCTTATTGCTGTTGTTTTCTTGCCTTCTACAACATGATTTTTCTTTCTCCAATAATTTCCTCCTTTCTATTTTTACTTTCGTCTTTTTCATTTTGCTTTGCTCTTCCCCCCATCCCTTTTCTTTGCCACCCTTTGCTTCCTTCCTTGCTGTTTCATGCTTTTATTTCTGGTATGTTTTCTTACTTTGGCCTTTCTTTGTTTGGTAATCTCTCTTACATCTTACCTCTTCTGTTCTATTTAATTTTCTTTATATTACCTTGTTCTTTGCTCTCTCTTGTCTTCCAGTCTTTGAAGATTTTCCTTTCATTTTCCTCCTCTTTTCTCCTTACTATTTGCTTTTCTCTCTCACTTTTCATCAGCATGGACCTGTCTGGGCTACTTCTCAATGCCCCTCAGTTGTCATTTTGGCTTTGTATCTCCCATTTCTCCATTCCTTTCCCAGTGGAGGGTGCCAATCTCCACTTAAACTGCGAAGTATTTGAATGGTCAGCCCTGGGTGTTGTCTTCTTTCTCAATGTAAAAAATATTTGTTGAATTGAATTAAACTGATGGAAAAAGTGGGTAAGCAGAGTAAAGAGAGCTGTGGCATAACAGTGTTCTAAGCACTAACTGATTTTTTAAAAAATATTGGAGAGTAGATGACAAAGTAGGAGAATAGAAGTAGTTAACAGGTCTACTGAAAGCTGCCTTATTACAGGACTGTAGATTCTTTTGCTCAGGGATGGGAATGAAGTGATGTGAGTTTTCAATACAATGATGAGAATGATTATTCAAGGGAACAAATTTTTCCATGTTTATTTAAGCAAATCAAGTTGTTTTATTTATTTGTTTTTCCAATGAGAGAAAGTTATAGCACTGATCAGGATTTATCTTAGGAAAATTATGAACAAGGTGCAGTTTGTCTTTAGGGTTTCCCAATCTTCCTTTTAGTATCATTCTTTTGTCAATACTCAGGTAGGACCTTCCATTATGGGAATGCACTGAGGTGGGAATCACACTATTTTCTAGGTCTTTTACCTTTCCTTTTAGTTTAATCTAATTTTTTGATAATTTAAGAAGAGTGCACAGATTTCCTCCTTCCACCAAAACTTATCTCCCCTACTTCCTCAAGTCTCTCAGAATTCTATCCTCTGCTATTTGAATGAGTTAATGAGATAAACTAATACATGATAATATGGCAACTATTATATTATCCTTTCTAAATTTAATGCCTTCCTGAGAGGCCCTTGGGTAAGGAATTTGTCTCTGAGAAAAGAGGGAGGTACAACAAAGTTTCAGTCGCTGTGGCAGGAAGATAGGTTTTATGTTGGTGGACATTTCAATGCTTCTTAAGTTAAATCAAATAGGGTTTTGTCCATTCAGTCTCTTTGTAGAACTAATATCATCTGTGATTCAAAAACATGAGAAAGAACTTTCATTCATTCTGACTTTACCTAAGAAATTAAGGGAGTCAATCTGACTTTCTTCTAAGCAACAAATAAACCCTGGCGGTAGAATAGAAATGGAACTAAATGAAATCACTGGAAAATCATTATTTTTCATAGATACAAATCTTGGCTAAAGTGTTTAAAAAGATTGCTTCTTCAAAAAAGAAGGTAGTTAAATATTATTCATTTCTCATGTGATTAAATTTTTCAAATGTACTGAAGTGCTAAAATATGTAAGAGAGAGAGAGAGAGAGAGAGAGAGAGAGAGAGAGAGAGAGAGAGAGAGAGAGAGAGAGATGAAGAAGGAGGAGGAGGAGGAGGAAGGGAGGGAGGGAGAGAGGGAGGGAGGTGAGATTGTGAGAGAGAACTAAGTACGGGGAGACCTTAGTCTCAGTCCTGACTTTTCCACCAGTTCATAAAGAATAAAGCCGTAATTAATAGGCTAAGAATAACACCCATCCAGTCCAGCTCAAACTACAGACCTAATTGACCTAACATTATCTTTGTTAAATAAAATAAAATATCATATAATCTATAATCTATTGACATTCACTGTTCAACAGCAAAGTACAAGGTTCTGCACAGTATGTTTGGTGATTTGCTCTCCAACAGAAGGCTTTGCCTGCCCTTTAAATGCATTCTTTGTGATTTTGATGAGAAGTCAACATATTTGTGGAATGGGGGGGTCAGGAATATGATCATTTTGCTATGGAGAACTTTGTTAAATGATCATATTTAAATGATCATCCTCTTTTACTGTATCCTTTGTTTTGTTCTAGTCTTTTCTCTTTTGGGGAGGTGGTGGTCTAGAAATGTGATTTCATCAGTCCTAAGAATTTCTGGTGTGGAAGTTCATTTCACTAATACAAATTAGCAATTGTTCTGCAATTTATAGTCTTAGAAACATGGTACATTAAGTGGGTCAGGGAGCCTGTGTGTGTCAGGAAAGGAGCTTGAACCTAGATTTTCCTAACTCTCAGATCTGCTCTATCTACCACTACCTCTCTGTAGAGTGTATATATGTAGTATAATTTACTCATTTCTAAATGGAGTAGGAATAAAATATATCTCAGGCATTTATACACAAAACCTGTGTATTTAGTTTTTAAATTATTTAAATTTTATTGTTTGCCATTCATTCAAGTTGAAATAAATATATCCCTTAGACTTTATTTTAAATAGGTGCAAAATTTATTGTAATGATATAACTAGACAATTGTTATTGTCTCTCTCACTGTGAGTTCCATTTATAACAAGGAGACAGACACTGAGGCAGTTTCTCTTTCAGGATAGAGTTGTTTATCTCGGGTTTCCTATCAACAATTCAACGAAAAGTAGTAAGTGATCATATAAAGTAAAATAAAACAGGCAAAAATACCAATCAACTATACAAGGGTTATACACATGTCATTTTATAAGTTAGAATCAGTTTTCTAAGGCATATATAATTAACAGACATTAAATCAAACAATTATAAAAGCTGATTTAAGCAATTAAATCTTGATGATTCTCTTCCTGTAAATCATAATAATTAAGCCCCCATTGTCAATAAATACTTTTGAATATCTAGTAATGGATTTTAAATCAGTCCTCAAACCTGGGCAGCATCCTAGAAGTGAGATTGTTAAATATGTATAGAAAAGATGGACAATCACAGTAAGGGAATCTAAACTGGTCTAAATTTTTGGGTTCCTTGAAAGGCAGGGAAAATGACTTTGCTTTATCATAGAAAGGAAAAGATAGCAACCAGCCATTTCCTCTTACCTTCCATAGCAGCATTCTATGTAACATATTAGACTATATGTCTGGTGATCTTGTGCACAAGAGAGATTCCTTTTGAATCATTATCTTAATAGTGAAATTGTGAGGAAGAAAACAGTAACAAATCTAGGTCCATTTAGTTTTGCCAGTTCAGTTTCTAGATGAGTTGCCATATAAAGGCCACCATCTCTGCCTCATTCCTTTCTTAATATAGACATTTGAGGCTTCTTAACAGTGAACAGAATATAGCCTAAAGGAACATCTCCTTCACCAGCACTTTATTTTCTGGGTTCCTCTCACACCTCTTTATCCCATAGAAGCCTTCTCACCCTAGATGTTCTGTGACGATCACCAGGCGGGCAGCGGGGTCTTTCTCTGAGTCATTGCCAGAAAGATTCTTGCCAGAGTCCTCTTTAATAAGCTGATCCTTCACCTGGAAGAAGGTAATCTACCTAAGAGCCAGTGTGGCTTTATAAAGGGCTGAGGAACAGTTGATATGGTGTTTACTGCCTAACAACTCCAGAAATGCCAGGAGCACAACAGAGGTCTGTGTAGCTCATCAATCTGACCAAGGCCTTTGATACTATCAGTCATGAGGATGTGTGGAAGATCATGGCCAAATTTAGTGGCCCGGAGAAGTTCACCAGTATTTGCCCCAGTTTCATGATGGCATGCTTGCATGGGTTCTGGATGATGGATGACTCTCATGTTTTCCCTTTCACCAACAGCAGTGAACAGGGCTATGTGCTTGCTCCCTTGCTTTTCAGCATGATATTTTCAGTGAGGTTTTGGTTGCCTTCAGCAAGGACAAAAATGGAATCAAGGCCAGCTACTGAACTGATGGTAAATTATCTAACTTGAAAGGCTATAAGTCAAGACTAAAGTGGAAGGAGAGTTGGTACATGACTTTTTGTTTACAGATGATTGTTCATTCAAGGCAGCCTCTGGAGATAAGATGCAACAAAGCAGGGATTAATTCTCTTTTGCTTGTGCTAATTTTGGCCTAACAATTAACACCAAGAAAACAGAGGTCCTCCACCATCCAGCATTGCACCATCCATGTATGGAAACATGAGTTACAGCAAATGGAAAACTGTGTCTTGACCCCAACATAGTGATGCCATTTTGGTCCTTTTAGAGAGCAAAGGACAACCACCAACCAACTCTAGACCCTCATTCTCTAATTCCTAATCCCTATAATTGCCTGGCCTCTCTTTTCTCTGGATTTCTCATGCAATCAAAGCTTCCAAGGTATTCATTCTAAGTTCTCTCTTCTAGATGGTTTTTCCTAGGCAACATTAAGACTCTTTCTACAAAGCACAAGCCATGAACTATCACGATATGCATCAGTGCAGGGAATGACCACTCCAAATAAAATCACAGATCCAAGGTCCTTTCTTCTGTCATTGACCACCCAGTACCATTTGATATTGTGAATCACCCAATCCTTCCTAATAACCTTTCCTCCTTCCTTTTTTCCTGCAATTGCATAGTTCTTCAACTTCTCTGACTACTCATTGGTCTCTTCTAGTGGCTTTTCATGGTACGCTGGAAAAAGTATTAGCTCTGAAATCAGAGGATCTAGGCTCAAATACCACCTCTGATGAATGCTTCCTGTTATCTTGAGTAATTAACCTCCTTGGGTCTCAGTTTCCTTATCTATAAAAATTAGGAGATTGGACTATAAGGCCTCTGAGGTGTTTTGGATATAGATCTTTAATGCTGTTATATGTCCCTTGAATTTACATGGTCTTCCATGATTCTGACTTCTCTCTTACATTTTTTTCTCATAGGAAAATAGACTTTAAAATTGAAAGGAACCTTAGTGACTATTTGGAGCAAACCTTTCATTTTTCCAATAAGGAAACTGAGGACAAGCGAGATTAAGCTACTTTCTCATATTCATATACGTAGAACATAACTTGGATGGCATTTGAATTCAGGTTCAATAGACTAATGGTTTCCAAAGTGACCTCACAAAGAGTTGACATGATCCCAAGTGATACATGACCAACTAACTGGAGGATGGGTTACATCCCATACTCCTCATGTGAATCCCACATTTTGTTTTCAACATAACCACTCCATTCCCTTCACCCCTTATCATTTAATACTTCTCCATTTTTCCTATTGGCCTCCTGTCACTGTGTATATTCTCAGTTTCTCACCCTATGCTCCAAATACTGTTATAACTCTGATTCAAATGTCCACACTTAAACTGTATAGGTGCCATTGGGAAGATTCCTTTCATCTTCAACCACCAGCATACTAACATCTTGCACTTCAGATAGTATTATGGTTTGTAACAGGTGCTTTTCAGTGGCATCTGTACTTTAGGAAACTGGCCATCAGTAAGAATAAGCATCTTCTGCCTTTCATTTTTAGAGAGTTTCACAAAATAAGAAAGCATGATTGAATTATAATCTACATCTCAGATCTAATTACATTATCTTTCCTCCCAAACCTACCCCACTTTTGATCCTCCCCATTTCTGGGGAGGACACCATCATACTTCCAGTCACCAAGGTTTGCAACCTTGGCATCAGCCTCAGTTCCTCACTCTCACTTACACTCCCTCCCCATCAATTTATGATCAGTTGCCAAATTTTGTCATTTTTACCTCCACAAAAATCTCTCCTATCCACTTTTCTGTACTCATATAACCTTACCCTTGCTCAGGTTTTCATCCCCTCTCATCTAAACTACTACAATAGCCTCCTATTTGGTCTCCCTAATTCAAATTTGTTCTCAACCCCAACCAGTACTCCCAACTGCTGCTAAAGTGATTTTGCTTAAGTTCAGATCTGATCATATTATTCCCTATTTTATAGTGCATGGTAGGTGCTTAATAAGTATTTATTCCCTTCTCTTCCCTTTTGAAGGCCCTGGGGTTAGAAAGATAGACAGATAGATAGAGATATATAGTTATATGGCTATATAGACCCATAAGTGTGTATATATGTATAAACACATATGTATTGTGCATATATGCACATATAAAATAAGGCTCTAAACCCCCAGCTCTAAATATATGATCTCATGAATTCTTTCTTCATCCTTCCTTCCTCTTCAGTTGTCACCTCCCCCAGGAATCTCTTTATATCATGTCCTAACTTCTGCTAAGTTAAAGTGATCTCTCTTCAACTTTCTCGTAAAACTTTTCCTAGTCTTTATCATACCCTTCTCCCTTATATCATGGTTATTAGTGTGTTTATATATCTCCCTTCCCATTTAGGCTGTAAGATATTTGAAAACAGAGTCTGATTTGTATCTACATTTATATGCTTAGCTTCTTACACAATGCCTTGAACTTATTTGATTTTTAGTACATATTTCTTGAATTTAATATTTTGAAATATCGATTAATTGCAGAGTAGTAAGTCAGAGGCAAAACTGAGCAACAATCTGATTCCTAAAAGATAGTGTTTCTAAATAAAATGTTAACAATTGGTGCTTAAAAGTCCCCCTCAAAGACTCTTGTGAAAATAATTCTGAAATGTTATTTCCACATGATTGAAATTCTTCTTATATAAAATGGGGAGTTATATGTACAGTAGGAATACAGGATTAAGAATAAAAATATGTTTGGTCATCAGGGAATTTTCCTTGAAGGGTATATTTTAAATTAGGTACTAGCAAAATGATGCAAAGAGATAAAGATGTCATCTGACACATCCATAGGTCTCTTTCCTGCCTATTTTTTTTTTGTCTCTGATGCCAGGTGAGATGCCTTTCTCTAAATTTAGAATTAGTGAGGGTTTCAAAATAGCAGACTGAAATATACTTTAACTTATGGTTGAGTACTTCCTTTATCATGTCACCTATAAAAGTGGTAATTCTGTTATGTCCTCTTTCTTTCTAGATACTGAGAAGAGCAGACAAAAACGGTAAGACCAAATGGTTTCAGTTCCTACTCTTTCTATCTCCCTTTTTGTCAGTCATGTCATAAAGGGCACTAACCAAGTGGAAAATAGAACCTAGCCCATTTGGAACATCAATCATTGAACCAGTATAGTTAGATCTAAGGGTTCATGTTAAAGTAGGAGAAGTCTTACATTTTACTTCAGGAGAGACATGCTGCCTGGAGCCTGTGGTCCATGGGGGCCATTGCCACTGGCATTTTTTTCTATTGTATCTTAAATATATTTGTAGAAAAGTAGAAGGACCTGGGCTAGGATCAGAAGAGGGGAGTTTGAATCCTTATTAATTACTACACATGTGACCTTAGGCATGTCTGTTCATAAATAACTGATATTTATAAAACATTTTAAAATTTGAAAAGTAGTTTTCATGCATTATCTCATTTGAGCCCATAATAACACTGGAGGCTACAGGTATGAGTATCCTAATTTTGCACATTAGGAAACTGAGACTCAGAGAGCTTAAGATGTCCATGGTCACATGATAAGTGTGTGAGACAGGATTTGAAACCCAGGTCTTCCTTCCTCCAAATCCACTATATCAGTTTCTTCCCGTGTAATCATTGCTTTTCTAGCTATATCACATGATTTTTGATGGATAATTGCCTTTAAAACTATAAAACACTATATACTTGGAAGTTAATATTTTTGTTGGATAATCGTAGAGATAGTTGCTCAAGGGCTGCCACTGAATGTGTGGGAGAGTTCCTGGAAAAGTGCACGATGACTCCCTTTATCCACGACAGTGAGAAGATAAATGCTATAGGGAATTATGTCTGAAAGCCTAATGTAGATGGTGTTACAATTCAATTTCCATTTCAATTATTGTCGAAGACCAAGCCAGTGTAATAAATGCATTTTGATTGTTTTAATGACCCTAAAAACTTTGCATTTCAAAAAGAACCCTTCAGCACTATAATACTGGCTACCAAGTTATGGGTTATTGTTAGTGTAATGCTGCGGCCATGAGAGGACATCGTAAAGTAAATTTTGGCAGACTGGAAATGTAAAGAACCTCTTCCTTCTCACAGAATCTCATTCTGTTTGCGCATAGAAATTATTGTCAGAGTGCTGTTCTGACGTACTTCTCTAGTCCTTAACCAGTTTGATGAGAAAGATACTGGTCGATCACTATACATTTTGGCACAATTAGCAGAAATCACTCAGAGAAGCAATGGATCAATAATTTTTGGTAACAGAACTATATCTTCCCAATAGAATCTTTTCTCAAGCTGAGTTGTAGAAACTGATGCTATTGAATCAGGGTACATTTTTAAGCCAAATTAGTGGATTCATTTTTATTGTCAGGGAAAGGTGAACTGTTAAATGATTTTCCTATCCCTATCCTTCTATATAGTATTGGTTGACACCAATTAGTCTTGTCTGATTTTTCATCCTCCAGGCAGCCCAAGGCAAAAAGTGGTTTAGGGCATCTCACTTGATCTGTGTTCTTCTCCTTCACAATGTCTCTCCTGTTATATCATATTCCCTTGTGGTTTCCCATGGTTCTTTAAGATTCCTCACCTATTTTTTGATGTTTTTCTTAAAATTTGATGTTTAGAAATGATCAGTCTCTCAGAAGTGATCTTACCAGAACAGGTCAAAGGACTGCCACTTCCATTATTTGAAGCACTTTTGGACTGAACTTGTGATTTCATTGCTATTGGGAATTCCCAGTAAATAAATACCCTTAACAGATACAGATCAAATGCGTCCATAACTTATAGCCCAAGGGAGTAGTCTGGGGGTACTATGTCTTGCCTAGTCAATATGAGTCAGAGGTGGAAACTAGACCTAAAGCTGACTTTCTAAACTGTGGACAGCATTATATTGCCTCTGGACACACTAGATACTATAGCTGTCAATGCAGCCCAAGATATTGACTTTTCAAGAAAAATTTTGACTATGATGCGATTTCATCAGTGTGGGAGATTCTCCTGTGAGGAGCATCCCCTTTCATGATAAATAAGCACCATCTCTATTTTCTTAGAGTTCCCTGGGTCACTGAGAGTTTAAGTGACTTCCTAGGGTCTTACCACCAATATGGGACAAAGGTGGGATTTAAACCCATCTTTCTGACAGCATGGCCAGCTTTCTATCCACTATATCATATTTCTATTTTTATAAAAATGTTAAATAGCATAGGGTGAAGCACAGATTCTGAGTCAGTGTGGTAGGAGCTTTTCTCAAAATCAGTCCGTCAGTTGATGACTACTTCATGAAATTAGTCACTCAACAATCTAAACCCAACTTTGAGCCCCACACTTTTCTATTTTATTCATAAGGATAGTGCAGTATGAGAGATGTTTTCAAAAACTTTTAAAATTTGGTGAACTAATTTTATGAAAGTTAATAACTAATTTCCAATAATGGCATCCCACACAAAGTCAATTATTTTTTTAAGGAGTAGATATTTAATTGAATTCAATTTAATATACATTTTTAACATTACTTAAGTACTGTGCTAGGGAGTCAATGAGAGATAAGACCCAGTTACTTTTCAGGATCTCATGTTATGCACACAACAGGGACATAACACAAAGTAGGGCAAAAGAGAGATTCAAATGTGCTCTAGGAAATTTTGGGTAGAATCAGAACACTTTCAGATGAGGAGATTTGGGAAGGATCCTTAAGGAGTTGGCATGTTTAGTTTGATATAGGCTTAATGGATGTTTAATATTAGTGACAGTAGTCCAGTTTAGCGGGAAAGTATGAAGGAAAATAAAGTGATCTTGGGCTGAAAAGGTAGGTTAGAGCAGTAAAAGACAGATTAAGAGCTCATCTTTTATCTGAAAAACAATTGGGAGCCACAGAAAGCTTTTGCAAGGGAGTGATCAAAATCTATAAACTGTGAAGATCATTTTGTCAGATTTGTCAAGGGATGCACTGAAATAGGAAAAAAAACCATAAGCAAAGCCAGTTCCTAGATTATTGCAATAGTTTAAAGAAAAGGTGATGTAGGCTTGAATTCAAGTAGTAGCATGAATGAAAAATGAATGAATATGATAGATATTTGGAGGTAGAATGGACAAGAGTTAGCAGCTGATTGGATGTGGTGCCTGAGGGAGAGGGAGGGTTCAAAGAATATTTTAAAGTTTTGAAGTTGGATGATTAGGATGGCAATGCTGTCACCAGAAATAGGGAGGTTGGAAGAAAAGAGAGAGTGGGAAGATGAGTTCACTTTTGGACATATTATCCTTGAGACAGGGAGTTGGTGGTACAGTGAATAGAGTTCTGGGCCTGAAGTCAGGAAGACTCATCTTCATGAGTTCAAATCTGGCCTCAGATACTTAACTAGCTATGTAACCCTGGATGAGTCATTTAACCCTGTTTAACTTCAGTTTCCTCCTATGTGAAATGAGCTGAGAAAGGAAATGGAAAACCATTCCAATGTCTGCCAAAAAAAATGGAGTCACAAAAAAAGTCAGACACGATTGGGATAACAACTACAAAATACTTGAGAGGCCTATAAGATAACCAAGAGATGTACAGTGAGCAGCAGTGATGTGGGATTCAAATATAGTTCATAGATTTACCGAATATTTAGGTTTAGTAATTTTTATTAATAATAAAGGATAATAAATATATACATATAATCACATATATTTAATATCTGTTACATATTAATATGCATATACAAAACATATTCATATATATTACATATGTATATATACCAACATCATGGGAAGATGGCAGTAAAAATGAAAATTTAAGTATAACAAAGGCCTGAACTTGTATGTAGGGGATGAAGCCAGCAAATAGGAAAAGAAGGGAGAAATCAAAGATGAAAGATGAAGTCAGAGAAAAGGAGAAGTTAAAGGAAGTGGAAGGAAGGAGAATATGAATTATGACAAAGAAAACAGGGAGATATATGATCAAGGATGCAAATAGATGGAACTAATTTACTGTTGAGGAGGACTATTTTATCCTCTGAGACTGGAGCAGAAGAGGAGAGGATTTTTGAAGTAAGGAAGAGGAAAAATGACAGAAGTCATGGTCAATGACCTGTTTTCAGTAAACTAGGTTATGGAATCATCTGCTAAGAGAAAGCACAATAAAGTGAGGTAGTTTCTTGTTTCTCCTCTATTCTTGAAGAGGTAAAATTTGCAATAAATAAATAAATAAATGAAAAGGAGGAAAAGGTTGAAAACAACCCTTATAGGGTTGTTAAATGGACACATGAATTTGTAGTGGGCCCAATCTTCATTCCTGAAGTAATGTTTGTTGTCTCAGGAGTATGATTTGAGAAAGTATATGAGGGACATAGCTCCCTGCTGAACATATCCCAAAGGGTTCAAAGAGAGAAAGAAGGGTCACTCATTGACCAAAATGTTTATAGCAAAAAAAATTTCTGGAAACAGAAAAACTGGAAGCAAAATGAGTGCCCATCAATTGAGAATGTATAAATAAATTGTGTTGTGAAATGATGGATGTAAGGAGTTCCCAGAAGCATGGGAAAATATGCAAACTGATACAGTGAAGTAAACTGATACAGGAAAATAATATACATAATAATTAGAACAATTAAACTGAAAGAACAATAAAGCTAAATTGAACATTGTGTAGTTGTAAAGACCAGCATGCAAATGAGAAAAGCTTTTGTTGAAAAGATGGAGGTGTGAAATGTAGTATATGCTGTCAAACATGTAATGTCTGACATTGATTTATTTCACTGAATTTTTCCTTTTTTGTTTAGGTATTTTATTTTCTTTTATGTATTTTTTTGTGAAGGAAAGTTCACAGGATTCACGAGGTAGGGATGGAGGGGAAAGCATAGCCAAAAAGTGATATGAAAACAAAAAGCATCAATATAGCTTTGAA
Organism: Bettongia penicillata ogilbyi; assembly: GCA_023548195.1. Taxonomy (NCBI): domain Eukaryota; kingdom Metazoa; phylum Chordata; class Mammalia; order Diprotodontia; family Potoroidae; genus Bettongia; species Bettongia penicillata. Next base: position 1,779,744 of record JAJHZJ010000243.1, on the reverse strand, counting down.
TGAAGAGAATAAACTGTGATTAAACATTGCAAAAACATAAAAAGCCAAAGGACAAAGGTGGAGGTCAAAGGCATTGATCACAGCATCAAGATTGTAATGTAAAAGTAAGGTCAGAACGAGAGTGTTGAGATAAGAGATGGAAGGGATCATGGAGATGAATGACTTTCTATTGATTGTATCAGTGGAAGGTAAGAGGGCATGTTTTATGCATAGCAACAAGTGGGCTAGTGTGGCTGAATCTTAGAGTATGTGGAGAAAAAAATGTATAAGAAGACTGCAGAAGTAGAAAGGGACCAGGCTGTAAAGCACTTTCAGAGAGGGAATTTGTATTTCTGTATTTCCTACTAGAGATAATGAGACAACCTGTTGGTTGAAAAGTAGCATGATCAGACCCCCTTTCCAAGGGCCCTTGATTTATACCTGATAGAATAATTACCTAATCTGCTTAACATGATGTAAGAATACCCATGGCCCCATATTTCTTCACCTCCTGTAAATGTCATCATTATTATTATCAATTTAAGAAAGCCTATAAAAGATCATTCTACAGCCAAATCTTCTCATTTCTGCCTCCACATTACTCTATCTCCTCACATGCTACTCTTGCTCTAGTTCAGTCCCTCGTTACCACTTGCCTTGACTATTGTAATAGTCTTCTAATTCATCTTCTAGACTCATTTCTCACTACTCCAATGTTTCTTCCTTTAACTGCCAAAGTGATTTCCCTAAACCATAGGTCTGATGATGCTCCTCTTCTACTCAATAAACTCCTATGTCTACTTACTATCTCTGGTAGCAAATACAAGTCCGTCTCTGAAAGTGATTTACAACTCAGCCTCTTCCTACTTCTGCAGTCTTCTTATACCGTTTTTCTCCACATACTCTAAGATCTAACCTCAACTAGTCCACTTGTTGCTCCTTGCACATGCCACTCCATGTGCTGTCCCCATGGTTTTGTACTGTCTATACTCCCTGGTTGGAATGCTCTCCATTCTCACTTCTGTCTCTTAGTTTCCCTGGTTTCTTTTGATTCTTGATTCATTGGCAACCTTCTGCTATCTGTCGTGTCCCCAGTTCCCTCAGTTACTACTGCCTTCCCTCTGAGATCGCCTCCCATTTATAGTGGATATCTTTTGTATGTTCCTAGATTTGTACATGTTTTCTTACTCCCAAACCCTGTAGAATGTGAGCTCCTGGTGAGTAGGATCTATTTGTGTCCTTCCTTATTTTCCTGATGCTCAGCACATTATCTGATATATTGTGAGAGTGTAATAAACACTTTTGATTGATCCCAATTCTTTCATTTAATTGTAAGAATTTCTAATTTTGTCCTCTTGTGTAATCATACACTAAACATAAGATAAAAACAACACAGTGATTTGACCAAAAATCTAATACACATTAGATGAGAAGAATGAAATTCTAATTATGATCATGATGAATGAAGTCTTAGTTTCCTTCTGTCTCTAAATTTATTATTCTATGAATTTGATACACATTTGTGGTTTATAAAACTCATAGCTCCTTGTAAAACAAGTAGTATAATTATTTTATACATGAGGAAACTCACTCACAAAGATGGCAAGAGATTTCCCTATTTTTCATGTATGGCAAGTTAATAATAGCTACAGCAATAATAGCCATTTATATATTAGCATAGTACTCCAAGGTTTTCTAAGGGGTTTACATACATTTTCTCATTTGAACCTTATAATAACACTGTGAAATATTTATCACAGGTATTATTATCTCTATTTTATAGATAAAGAAACTGAAAATGATCTACTTTTGAAACTTTAATTAATTTACTTATTTTTAGTTTTCAAAATTCATTTCCACAAGATTTTTGAGTTCCAAATTTTCTCCTCAACTCTCCTCTCCTGGCACTCCAAGACATCATGCATTCTGATTACCCGTTCCCCCTATGTGCCCTCCCTTCTATCACATACTTCCCTTCCCTTATCCCTATCTTCTCTCTTTTCTTGTAGGGCAAGATAGATTTCTATACCACATTTTCTATATTTTGTATTTCCTACTTGCATGCAAAAACAATTCTCAACATTCATTCCTAAAGCTTTGAGATCCAACTGCTCTCGTTTCCTCCCTCCTATCCCCACTGAGAAGGCAAACAATTCAATATAGGCCATACATGTGTATCCATGCAAAAGAACTTCCATAATAGTCATATTGTGAAAGACTATATTTTCCTGCATCCTATCCTGTCCCCCATTTATTCTATTCTCTCTTTTGAATTTGTCTCTCCACAAAAGTGTTTACTTCTAATCACTCCCTCTTCCCCTTTGTCCTCCCTTCTATCATCTCCCCCACACCTCAATTATTCCCTTCTCCCCTACTTTCCTGTAATGTAAGATAGATTTTCATACTAAATTGAGTGTGCATGTTATTCCCTCCTTAAGCCAAATGTGATGAAAGTAAGCTTCACTTTTTCCCTTTCACTTCCCTCCCTTTTCCCCTCCATTGAAAAAACTTTTTCTTGCCTCTATTATGAGAGATAATTTGCCCAATTCCATTTCTCCCTTTCTCTTCCGAATATATTCCTCTCTTACCCCTTAATTTTGCTTTTTTAGATATCTTTCCTTCCTATTCAACTCACCCTATGCCCTCTGTCTATATGTATATAATCCCTCCAACTATCCAAATACTGAGAAAAGTTTCAAGAGTTATAAATATTATCTTTCCATGTAGGAATGTAAACAGTTCAACTTTAATAAGTCCCTTATGATTTTTCTTTCCTATTTACTTTTTCACGCTTTTCTTGATTCTTGTGTCTAAAAGTCAAATTTTCTATTCAGCTCTGGTCTTTTCATCAAAACTTCTTGAAAGTCCTTTATTTCTTTGGATATCCATGTTTCCCCCTGAAAGATTATACTCAGTTTTGCTGGCTAGGTGATTCTTGGTTTTAATCCTAGTTCCTTTGACTTCTGGAATATCATATTCCAAGTCCTTTGATCCCTTAATGTAGAAGTTGCTAGATCTTGTGTTATCCTGATTGTATTTCCACAATCTTCTAATTGTTTCTTTCTGGCTGCTTGCAATATTTTCTCCTTGACCTGGGAACTCTGGAATTAGGCTACAATATTCCTAGGAGTTTTTCTTTACATATCTCTTTCAGGAGGTGATTTGTGGATTCTTTCAATATTTATTTTGCCCTCTGGTTCTAGAATATCAGGGCAGTTTTCTTTGATAATTTCATGAAAGATGATATCCAGGCTCTTTTTTTGGTCATGGCTTTCAAGTAGTTCCATAATTTTTAAATTGTCTCTCCTGGATCTATTTTTCAGGTGAGTGGTTTTTCCAATGAGATATTTAACATTGTCTTCTATTTTTTCATTCTTTTGGTTTTGTTTGGTAATTTCTTGGTTTCTCATCTCCTCCATTCTAATTTTTAAAGAACTATTTTTTCCGTGACCTTTTGAACCCCCTCTTCCATTTGGTTAATTCCACTTTTTAAAGCATTCTTCTCCTCATTGGCTTTTTGGACCTCTTTTGCCATTTGGGTTAGTTTATTTTTAAAAGTTTTATTTTCTTCAGCATTTTTTGGGTCTCCTTTAGCAGGTTGTTGACTCCTTTTTCATGATTTTCTTGCATTTTTCTTGCATCATTCTCATTTCTCTTTCCGATTTTTCCTCCACCTCTCCTACTTGATTTTCAAAATCCATTTTGAGCACTTCCATGACCTGAAACCATTGCATATATTTGTTTGGAGGTTTTGGATGCATAAGCCTTAAACTTTTTATCTTCCTCTGATGGTATGCCTTGTTCTTTCTCATTTTAAAGGATGGGGAAAATACCTGTTCACCAAGAAAGTAACTTTCTATGATCTTATTTTTTTCCCCTTTTGGGGGCATTTTTCCAGCCAGTTACTTTAGTTTTGAGTCCTTTCTCAAATGGAGGGTATACTCTAAGGACTATAATTTCTCAATTCCTTTGTGGCACAATAAAGAAAGAGGAATTTACTCCTCTCCTGGTCTGCACTCTGGTCTGGGAACAACCACAAGCCCTCTTCTGCCCAAGATCTATGAGTAGGATTCCCTGTCCAGAACCTCCACCAACTCCACCACACTAGCACTCCTCCTCACCCCAGGACCACCACTCAGGGCTGAGATCCAGGTCAGTGATTCAATTTCCCCTGGGTCTTTAGGATGAGTACTCCAAAAGTGGATGCTACCACTGCCTGGGGCCTGGGCTAGGGCAGGACCCTGCTCCCTTTTCACCCAGGTGAAAGAGCTTTCTCACTGAACTTTGAAGCTGTCTTTGGCATATGTGGGTTGAGAACTCTGAGAACCACAGCTGCTGTCTATGATTCTGTACCCTGAAGCCTGCTCTACTCCTGTCTGAGCCAAGTCATTAGGCTCTGCTCCAAGACTGGTGTGATAGACCTTTCCTGTCAGATTTCCAGTCTGCCTTGGGCTGGAAATCTCTTTCACTCTGTCATTTTGTGGCTTCTGATGCTCTAGAATTTATTTAAAGTCATTTTTTTACAGGGTTATGGAAGGAGAGCTACAGCAGGTTCATCTTTCTATTCCACCATCTTGGCTCCACCATGAGAATGATCGATTTTAAATGATAGATCTGCAAGAAATGAAACCAGGGGTCCAGGGGTCCTGACCTCAAGTTCCAACATTCTGATTCACTTTATCAGTATCACTTCTTTGGTACTAGCCCCTGAATATCTCTACAGTATTTTTTATAACCTATCTGCTATCTTCAACTCTTTCTTTCACTTCTTTGTTTGTTCTTCCATTTTTTCCCTGCTGGCTACTTATTTGCTGAACAGAAGGCTTGAAGCACTGGAAATAAAACAAAACAAACAAAAAACATGGTCTGGGGGTGGAGCCAAGATGGTGGAGTAGAAAGACACATATACTCTAGCTCTTCCCCCACAGCCTATAAAATACCTATAAAGAATGACTCTCAACAAATGCTAGAGCAGCAGAAGCCACAGAACAATGGAGTGGAGGAGACTTCCAGCCCAAGATGACCTGGAAGGCTGACGAGAAAGGTCTGTTACACTGGATACATAGCAGAGCCCAGTCCAGCCTTGACTGTGCAGCAGTGCAGGGAGGAGAACTGAGCAGGCTTCAGGGGTGGAATCCCCAGTGGAAGAAGCCAAGGGTCATAAATCCCTCAACCCACAGGTGCCAAAGGTCTGTGAGAGGGCTTTTTCAGCTGGCTGAGAAGGGAGCAGGGTTTCCCTCCTACCCCATAGCTCCAGCCCCAGGTGGCAGCAGCAGAGGGCTGAGTGGGCAGTGGAGGCTCCCACAGCAGGCAGTGGCCAACATCCATTGTTGGAAGCCTCATCATAAAGCCACTGGGGGAATTGAGCAACTGATGTTACCCTTAGCCCTGAGTTCTGGTATGGCAGAACTGGAGGTGAGGCTATTGTGCAGAGGAAATTCTACTACTCATAGATTCTGAGTACAAAAGTTTCTGGTTGCTCCCAGATAAGTGTACACTCTTAACTGTGCCACCTTGGAGGAACTGAGATCTTACAGGTCCCCAGAGTATGCCCTATTTTTAACAAAGAACCCAAAAGACAAGTAACTGGTTGAGAAAATGCCCAAAAAAGAGGGGAAAAAATAAGGCTCTAGAAGGTTACTTTCTTGGTGAACAGGTATCTTCTCCCATCCTTTGGGATGAGGAAGAACAATGCTTGCCACCAGGAAAGACATAAAAGTCAAGGCTTCTGTATCCCAAATATCCAAAATAAATATTCAATGGTCTCAGGCCATTGATGAGCTCAAAAAGGATTTTGAAAAACAAGTAAGAGAGGTGGAGGAAAAATTGAGATGAAAAATGAGAGAGATGCAAGAAAAGCATGGAAAGTGAGTCAACAATTTTCTAAAGGAGACCCAAAAAAATGTTGAAGTAAGTAATACTTTTAAAAATAGGCTAACTCGATTGACAAAAAAGGTACAAAAGGCCAATGAGGAGAAGAAATCTTTAAAAAGCAGAACTAGCCAAATGTGAAAGGAGGTTCAAAGGCTCAGTGAAGAAAATATTTTTTTAAAATTAGAATGGAACAGATGTAAGCTAATGACTTTATGAGAAACCAAGAAATCACAAAACAAAACCAAAAGAATGAAAAAATGGAAGATAATGTGAAATACCTCACTGGAACAACAATTGACCTGAAAAATAGATCCAGGAGAGACAATTTAAAAATTATGGGACTACCTAAAAGCCATGATCAAAAGAACAGCCTAGAAATCATCTTTCATGAAATTATCAAAGAAAATTGCCCTGATATTCTAGAATCAGAGGGCAAAATAAATGTTGACAAAATCTACCTATCATTTCCTGAAAGAGATCCAAAAAGAGAAACTCCTGGGAACATTGTAGCCAAATTCCAGAGTTACCAGGTCAAGGAGAAAATATTGCAAGCAGCTAGAAAGAAACAATTTGAATATTGTGGAAGTACAATCAGGATAACACAAGATCTAGCAGCTTTTACATTAAGGGATCGAAGGGCGTGGAATATGATATTCCAGAAGTCAAAGGAACTAGGACTAAAACCAAGAATCACCTAGCCAGCAAAACTGAGTATAATACTTCAGGGGGAAAAAATGGTCTTTCAATGAAATAGAGGACTTTCAAGCATTCTTGATGAAAATACCAGAGCTGAATAGATAATTTGACATTCAAACACAAGAATCAAGAGAAGCATGAAAAGGTAAACAGGAAAGAGAAATTATAAGGGACTTACTAAAGTTGTACCGTTTACATTCCTACGTGGAAAGGTAATATTTGTAGCTCTTGAAACTTTTCTCAGTATCTGGGCACTTGGTGGGATTACACACACACACACACACACACACACACACACACACATATATATATATATATATATATATATACATATACATATATATGTGGAGAGAGAGGGAGAGAGAGAGAGAGGGAGAGAGAGAGAGACAGAGAGAGAGAGAGACAGAGAGAGAGAGCAACAGAGCACAGGGTGAGTTGAATAGGAAGGAACCATGTCTAAAAAAATAAAAGTAAGGGTTGAGGGAGGAATATCTTGGGAGGAGAAAGAGAGAAATGGAATGAGGCAAATTATCTCTCATAAAAGAGGCAAGAAAAAGTCTTTTCAATGGAGGTAAAAAGAGGGGGGAGATGAGAGGGGAAAAGTGAAGCTTACTGTCTTCACATTTGACCCAAGGAAGGAATAACATGCACACTCAACTTGGTATGAAAACCTATCTTACAATACTGGAAAGTAAGGGAGAAGGGGAATAAGCAGGATGGGGGGGGGATGATGGAAGGAAGGGCAAATGGGAGGAGGGAGCAATTAGAAGTTAATGTTGGGGAGGGACAAGGTCAAAAGAGAGAACAGAAGAAATGGGGGCCAGGATAGGATGGAGGAAAATATAGTTAGTCTTACACAATATGACTATTATGGAAATCATTTGCAAAACTACATATATCTAGCCTATATTGAATTGCTTGCCTTCCCAGTGGGGATGGGTGAGGAGGGAGGAAGGAAGAGAAGTTGGAACTCAAAGTTTTAGGAACAAATGTTGAATATTGTTCCTGCATGCAACTGAGAAGTAAAAAATACAGGTAATGGGGTATAGAAATTTATCTTGCCCTACAGGACAAAAGAGAAAATGGAGATAAGGGAAGGGAGGGATGTTAGAGAAGAGAGCAGATTGGTGGAAAGGATAATCAGAATGCTTTGCGTTTGGGGGTTGGGGGAGGGGAGAGATGGGGAGAAAATTTGGAACTCAAAATTTTGTGGAAATGAATGTTGAAAACTTAAAATAAATAAATAAATTTTAAAAAATAAATAAAAATAAAAAACATGGTCTGAGTTGGGAGTGAGGGTGAGGGGAAGAATTGCTTTAATATGGAAAAATTGAACATACCCAAATTTATTTGTTGAATTCATTTGGCAAATAGAAATGAAATAATGCATAAATGGTCAGAAATATTTCACCTCTTAATCTAAAATAACTGGGTCATTTTTTTTCTACTTCAAATATTCAAGGGCAGAGTATGTGGTCCTTATAAATCCCACAGCTTTTTCTAATCTAGTATATATCCCAAAAGGTCAAGTTTGGTTCTTGAAAACATAACACATTCACGCTTAAAATAGTTTCAGAATCTTTACCACATGCTGGCAATTGGAGACAAAAAGAATAAAACTGATTTCATAATTTAAATGAGTGCATAGAAACATGAAAAATAATCTACTTTCATACCATGCATTCAAAGTTTTCTGTATATTTACAAATAAATATCTGTTACAAATAAACATTTGTTATAAATAAATATTTGTTACAAATAAATATTGTTACAAATATTCGATTATCTGACAATAGAATGTTAATGTGTAAAATTCCTTATGGGGAGAATAATGTCATAAGAAAAGAAATGAAAGAATATATGCATTATGATGTTCAGGTTGTCTAAATACAAATTTCACTTTTAAAATTATATGACATGAAAAAAATAAAATTATATGACATGAAAAAAATAAAAATTACCTGAGAGATGAAGAGCCATGGCCAGTGATTAGCTACAGCAATGCTATTTTTGTTTATTTTCTCTTAAATTATAAGGCAGGAAATATAAAAATGCATTTCAAATAAATATAGTTATTTGTTGATGATGTTGAAAAAGAGGATTTTTTTGTTTGTGATCTTTAAAATGATAGATGCATTCCTAAAATTGCTGGAGGATTTATTATCACAAAAGGTCACAATAGGATAAAGAAATAAAAAGAAGTAGAAGGCAAAAAATTAAATAGAAAAATTTTACATTAGTGATTTTCTTACCTGGAGTCTTATGCCAAGGTCCATGGTCAACTATGGTCAACCAGCTAGCAGATATGTATAAATTCAGCTGATTCTTTGAGTGATGATAAAGATTTATTTCAGTAAAGGCTGCTATTCTTATTGATATACTCTTAATATATCAAAGGGTCTATTTAAAAATAATTTATCCTTTGAAAGAAGAGTATTCAGACATGACTTCTTTCTACATCAGACATAAAAATCTCAATCATTTCAGAAATCTCAGACATGCAATTGAAGTTATTTCTGAGAAGTCTTGTGACAGAATCAGTCCTTTCCAAATAATGACTCCTTATCCTATGGAGACACTATTGCCATGAGTGATTAGATGATATATAGGCACACCAATAACCCCCAAATGCTTTGCTGATGGTTAATGCACTGCAGAAGAGAAACACATATAACAGGGAAATTTTCCTTTAGATAACCTGGATGATATAGTAGTGTTTTTCCTAAGCCTTGTATCCTACTCCTACATATCTTAATTTTCTCAGTGACTCATCTATACTGTTCAAATACATCAAAGTCAGCATGTCATATTAAATTCATCACCACTAGTAACTGGCCTTCCTACTTAAGTATCTCAAGTAATGCCAGTGTTTTGGTGCTAACCACTTTTAGTGCTGAATCAGCCACTGTAGTTATGATTAATGTCGATCACTGACCATGGTGCTAACTACTCACTTCCTTGTCACAATCACTGGAGATCTGAATCAGATCTGCTCTCCACAATGTAAAGAAATCCCAAAACAGAAATATGCATATTATCCTGTTGTAATCTAGAAGACTTATTTTTTCCAATTAAAATGCATCATTCATAATCAGGAAATTATTTTGGCCATCTATGAAAAAATAATTGTGTTATATGAATTACTTTAATATTTGGGTGTTTGAGACCATTTTAATCATAAAAGAATACTGTTGCAAAAGTAACCTAATCATATTTTCAAAAATATTTTGCCAATTATATACTAAAAGTGTAGGTAGGAAGGGGACAAAATAATTATTAAATATTTGTCTTGAAAGCAGGGAGATATTTTAATAGATAGTTTAAAGTCCTTTCTAACATCTCTGACTGCATGATTAGCTGCAGCTCAGTAATAAAATGATGTTACTGTGTCTTGAAATTCTAACTAAACCCAACACATTTTCATAAATCCTTGAATTAGGTTAAAATTAATAGATTGAGCCTAGAAAACAAGATTCAGCAATATACTGGAAAACCTATATCTTACACTTCTTCGCTCTTTCAAGTCAAGTCAACAAGCTATTTGCAAGAATTAAGAAATCTTAGGGACCAATAATTTATTACAGAACAGAATTGAACTGTCAATTATAGCAACAAGAAATTGGTATAGTATGAGGTTGGGAGGCAGAGAGATGTGTAGGCAGTATAATATTTGTTATGGGTTAATGTTTTCTCTGAAACTGCCATGTGGTGCCTGGTAACTGATGCGTGAAGCGGTTAATTGCACATTTCTATCAAAATGTTTAAGAGTCCCAAAGAGTACGAAAGGGTCTGGCATATGTGATTTGATATATTTGATCAATATGGAAGAATTTAATGGTATAAGATGGTGAGAGAACAAATGTAGTAGAAGCCAGAAAAGTATGTGCAAGAGAAGTGCTGACTTAGACTGAAACATATAGTATGATCAAAGTGTCATTTCACATTTGCTCTACTCCTCTTTTGTTTTCATTGTAGGTTGTATCTTAGCATGGGGTCTGGCACATGGTGGATACTTAATAAATATTTTTGATTGATTAATTGATGGACATTTGCCTGCGTCCAGGGAATGTCTGGTCTTATTAAGAAAGGGAATGCATCAGAATGGGGAGAAAGTTATGATGAGCCTGTGAAGCATCCAACCTAGTGCTATTTGAATGCTGCCAATTGAATTTGGTCTCTGCTCTTGTTCTTCCAACAGGCTTTCCAAGAGTAGTAGATACATCTAATATAAAACAGATATGTTCCATGAAATGAAATCATGACTTAAAAATCTTTTTGTCACCAGTGCAAAACAGGAAAGAAAAAAACCATAAATACAAATTTTGACAATAAAACTGGCTTCTAAAAAGCCAAACAAAACATATTTTCAGGGGGAAAAAAGAAAACATTTTCTTTTTTCCCCTTAATGCAGTTTTTCAAAATGCAAAAGTAGTTTTCACACCCCAAAAGTGTTGCTTTTCTGCCAAAAGTAGAAAGCTGTGAAATTTGTTAGCTTTACATAGCTTCCCTAATCAACTTTAAGAGAGATAAACAGGAAACATATCCAAATTGGTTTGCTAGTACTCCATAAATGTGCTCATGAGCTAATGGTGTTGAAGTGATGGAAACAATATTGCTTGTGTATGAAAATATGAGGGATAAAGGAGTTCTGTGACACTTTGTGATATCTTATTGGTTTTTGTAAATGCCTCTATCCCTCGTTTGGTTAAGAATTCATTCCCTACTCATACCTATCATACATAGTATATGATCTGCTTTTCTTCTAATTTTTATGACTTGATCTTTAATATTCAGATTATGAATACTTTTGAATTTGGGGCACCTAGGTGGTGCAGTGGATAGAGCACCAGTGCAGGAGTCAGGAGGACCTAAGTTCAAATCTCACCTCAGACACTTGACCCTCACTAGCTGTGTGACCTTAGGCAAATCACTTAACCCCAATTACCCATCCTGGGTCATCTCCGGTCATCCTTATGACTATCCGGTCACTGGATTCAGATGGCTCTGGAGAAGTGAGGCTGGTGACCTGCACAGCCCTCCCTCACTCAAAACAAAGTCAAGTGCAAGCCATGTCATCATTTCTCTGATGGCATGGTCTTCTTCAACAACAAAGGAGGAACACACTTTTGAATTTATTTTAAGATATTAGTCTAAGCCCAGGTCTGCCATACTGCTTTCTGATTTTCCAAGAAATTCATATTAAATAGGGAGTTTTTCCTAGGTCACATGTTTTCAAGTTAACTGAACACTAGGTTATTGGCTTCAATTATCTCTGATTTTTCCTTTTCTTGTCTGTTCCATTTAGAAACTTTTTCTATTTTAAAACTAGTGTCAAATGTTTTTGATGATTGCTAATATACAATTTGAGGTCTATAAAGGTTATACCCCTTCATTTCCTACATTTTCATTATTTCTCTTGATATTCTCTTTTGTTCTCCCAAATGAATTTTGTTTTGTTTTTTTTTATCTAAGTTGATAAAGTATTCAGAGTTTGGCTGGTGAATCATTAAATCTGTAAATTAACTTTGGTAGCACTGTCATTTTTATTATATTGACCCTTTATCATACAGATTAATCATTTTTACAAGATTTTATTATTTAAAACTATCATTGAAACTATGGATGAATTATGCTGATGGTTTTTTGCTGAGTTCTGAATCTTCACTTGAACCCCAAAATTGAAATAGTCATGGAAGACTTGGAAGTTTGTTTTTTTTCAGCTTGGATAAACAGGACATACAATTGCCAATTATTGTCAGATTTGTAAAAACAGAAAGAAGGAAAGGAGCAAGTATTAAGTACCTAATGTGTGCTAGGTACTTTGTTAAGCACTTAACAAATCTTATCTCACTTGATTCTTATAACTCTTGAGAAGTAAGTGCTATTATTATCCCAATTTTACAGTAAAGGAAACTGAGAAAAACAGATTAAGTGACATAAGTATCTGAGACTGGATTTGAACTTGGTTATTCCTGACTTAATACCCAGCATGCTCTTTGCATTGTTTCATCTGGCTATTCTGGATTGAAGCCCCCAAGGATGATTATCACTCATGATAACCCACTGGCAAATTGAAGGCTCTGTGTTAGCACCATAAATGTCCTATAAGAAAAGGTAGGCATTCCTCAGGAGTACCTGCTTAAAGATAGACCCATGGTTCTCTCAGGGACAAGATCCTTGGAAAGTCATAGAAAGGATATTAGCAGGACAGCCTCCTCTTTCTCGCTCCAAAGATAAAAAGAATAAGAGAAGTCTACCACTCTTTGAAAAATAGTTTCCTCCAGACCGTCTTTCTCAGTCCTGTGATATGTTGCATTCATTCATGTAGCTTCTGGTTATGATTCTTCCCACCTTGAGCAACTTCTGTTGTTTGGCTTTACATAAGGAATTCCTTGGACTAGGATACAAAAAGGTAAGGGAGCAGCATTAGTGGCAGTATAGTATAGTAGAAAAGGCAAGGTCATTGTAATCACAAGTTATTGGTTTGAATCCTGCTTCTTACATTCACTAGCTGTATGATCATGGTCAATTCACTTAACCTTTCAGAGCCTCAGTTTCTTCATTTCCAAAATGGTGATGATAATAACAATAGTTAGCCTTTATACAATACTGTAAGGTTAGCAAATTACTTTGCATATGATATGTTAGTTCATTCAAGTCTCACAATCACTATCTAGGTGCTATTATTATTTTCATCTTCAGATTAGGATACTGAAGTTGGGAGAGGTTACATGACTTTCCTAGCATTACACAGCTGGTATGTCTGAGTCAGGATTCAAATTCAGGTCTTCCTAACTCCATATCCCAGATTATACCCAAAGTGACAACTTACTATCTGATAATAATACTTGCATTCCCTTTGGTCAGTCAGGTAAAAAAATTTATTAATCACCTACCATGTGTCAGTCACTGTACTAAGTGTTAGGGATACAAAGAAAGGCAAAAGTCAGTCCTCACTCTCAATAAGTTCACAGACCAATATGAAAGAAAACATGCAAACAGCCATGTACAAAGACTTACAAAATAATTTGGAGATAATCCATAGAGGAAAGGCATTAGAATTAAAAGGAATCAGAAAAAGCTTTCTGGGATTTTAGCTGAGACTTTAAGGAAGGTAGGATGTAGAGATGATGAGGGAAAACACTCCAGACGTGAGGGACAACTAGAAAAATGTCCAGAGCCAGGAAATGGAGGATTTTCTGGAAGGAACAGCAAGGAAGCCAAAGTCATTGGAAAGCAGAGTATATATGGAGGAGGACAGAGTGTGAGGTGTGAGAAGATTGGACAGATCTGTCCCCCCCCACTATGGGCGGGGCCAGTTGTTACAAAGGTCTTTGATTGTCAAATAAAAGATATTTATTTGATCTTGGAGATTCCAGGCCACTGGAATTTAAAAGTTGGGGTGGGGTGGGAGTGGTAGAGGGAGAACATGGCCAGATTTGCATTTATTTATTTATTTTCGGTTTTCGGTTTTTGGCATTCATTTCCACAAGGCTTTGAGTTCCAGATTTTCTCCTCATCTTTCCTCTCCCCACCCTGAGATGGCATGCATTCTGATTACCCCTTTCCCCAGTATCCCTCCCTTTTATAACCCCTCCTTTTCTCCTTCCCCTTTACTTTCTTGGAAGGTGAGACAGATTTCTATACCCCATTACCTATATATCTTATTTCTCAGTTGCATGTAAAGCAATTTTTAACATTTGTTTTTAAAATTTGAGTTCCAAATTTCTTCCCTCCTCACCCACCCCCAGTGAAAAAGCAAACAATTCAATATAGGTTATACATGTGGAGTTATGCAAAACACATCTATAATAGTCATATTGTGAAAGACTAATTATATTTCCCTCCATCCTATCCCACCTCCCAATTATTCTGTTTTCTTCTTTGACCCTGTCCCTTTTCAAAAGTATTTGCTTCTGACTACCCCCAATCTACCCTCCCTTCTATCATCCCCCCTTTTGTCCCCCTTTCCCCTACTTCCCTGTAGGGTAAGAAACCCAAATGAGTGTGAACGTTATTCCCTCCTTAAGTCAAATGCAATGAGAGTAAGGTTTGCTCATTCCTTCTCACCTTCCCCCTTTCCCCCTCCATTGTGAAACCTTTTCCTTGACCCTTTTATCTCTATTCTATCTTTCCCTTTCTCCTTCTCCCAATATATTCCTCTCTCACTTTCTGTTTATTTTTTAGATACCATCCCTTCATATTCAACCACCCTGTGCCATCTGCCACAGATGTCTGTCTATCTATCTATCTATCTATCTATCTATCTATCTATCTATCTATCTATCTCCTCCAACTGTCTAATACTGAGAAAAGTCTCATGAGTTACAAATATCATTTTTCCATGTAGAAATGTAAACAGTTCAACTTTAATAAGTCTATTATGATTTCTGTTTCTTGTTTACTTTTTCATGCTTCTCTTGATTCTTATATTTGAAAGTCAAATATTCTTTTCAGTTCTGGTCTTTCCATCAAGAATGCCTGAAAGTCCTCTATTTCATTGAAATTCCATTTTTTCCCTTGAAGTATTATACTCAGTTTTACTGGGTAGGTGATTCATGGTTTTAATCCTAGCTCCTCTGACCTCTGGAATATCATATTCCAAGTCCTTTAACCCCTTAATGTAAAAGCTGCTAGATCTTGTGTTAGCCTGATTGTATTTTCACAATACTTGAATTGTTTCTTTATGGCTGCTTGCAACATTTTCTCCTTGACCTGGGAACTTTGGAATTTGACTACAATATTTGAGGAGTTTTCTTTTTTAGAATCTCTTTCCAGAGGTGATTGGTAGATTCTTTTAATTTATATTTTATGCTCTGTTTCTAGAATATCAAGGTAGTTTTTCTTGATAATTTCTTGAAAGATGGTGTCTAGATTCTCTTTCTGATCATAACTTTTGAGTAGTCCAATAATTTTTAAGTTACCTCTCCTGGATCTATTTTTCAGATTAGTGGTTTTCTTCAATGAGATATTTCACGTTGTCTTCTATTTTTTCATTCTTTTGGTTCTGTGTTATAATTTCTTGATTTCTCATAAAGCCATTAGTTTCCATTTCCTCCATTCTAAATTTTGAAGAAATTATTTTCTTCAGTGAGCTTTTGGACACCTTTTTCCATTTGGTCAATCCTGCTTTTTAAGGCATTCTTCTCATTGGCTTTTTGGACTTCTTTTGCCATCTGGTTTATTATATTTTTTGAGGTGTTATTTTCTTCAGTATTTGGGGGGGCTTTCCTTTAGCAAGCTGTTGACTCATTTTTCATAACTTTTTTTTGCATCACCCTTATTCCTCTTCCCAATTTATCCTCTATGTCTCTTACTTGATTTTTAAAATCCTTTTTGAGCTCTTCCATGGCCTGTGATCAATTCTTATTCCGCTTGAGGGCTTTTGATATAGGAGCTTTGATTCTGCTGCCCTCCTCTGGTTGTAAGCCCTGATCTTCCTTGTCATCAAAGTAAGATTCAATAGCCTGAGTTCTTTTACGATGTATACTCATCTTCCCAGCCAAACACTTGACATTCAAACTTTTTGTCAAAGTAGAACTCTGCTTCCACTGGGGTTGGGGGTGAGTGTACTATCCCAGGCTTTAAGGATTTTGTATCAGCTGCTCAATCCCCCACCATCCATGGGCCTAGAGCTCCAAAAGCAGCCTCTGCTTCTGCTGCTGCCACAGCCACCAGCCACCACTGCCACCACCCCCACAACCTTGGGGCTGGGGCCAGACCTGGCCAAACTGCACACTCCTCTTGCACTCAGGTCCCACAGTTTTCCCACTGAACTTTTTGGCATTTGTTGGTTGAGAAGTCTGAAAACTGCCACAGCTGCCAATGATTCAGTCCCCTGAAGCCTGCTCAGGCAGGTCTGTACTGGTACAGCCCATGCTGGACTATGTCCAGTTCCTTCCCAGTGCTAAAGATCCTTCCTGTTGGCTTTTCAGGTTTTCTTGAGCTGGGGAATTGTTTCATTTTGTGAGTTCTGTAGCTCTAGAATTTGTTTAGAGCCATTTTTACAGGTATTTGGGGGACTTTGGAGAGAGCTCAGCGAAGTCCCTGCTTTTACTCTGCCATCTTGGTTCTGTCCCCCAGACTTGCATTTTAAGATCACTTTGACACTTGCATGGAGGATAGACTGGAGTGGGAGAAATATGCAGCAGGTAGACCAAACAGCAGGCTATTGCAATAATTCTTCCTTCTTATAAATGAGGAGAAAGGGCTTTATAAACCTAGACTCGCATGCTTATCTTGCTGTGAATATATTCTAAAATCCCTCTACTTTTATATCTTCAAGTTACATTACCACAAAGGACAGCTAGGTGGCTCAGTGGATAGTTTGCTGGACTTGGAGTTAGGAATATTCCTCTTCCTGCGTTAAACTCTGACCTCAGTCATATACTAGCTGTGTAATCTTAGGCAAGTCACTTAATCCTTCGTGTCCATTTCCTCATCTGTAAAATGAACTGGAGAAGGAAATGGCAAACCACCCCAGTATCTGCCAAGAAAACTCCAAACGGGGTCCATCTAAGAGATGGACACAACTGAATTCAACTGAACATTGACAACATATCAGCACAAACAATTTAGTACTGAAAAGCAGAACTAGCAATGGCAATTCCATACCCCTGTTAACCTTGAATTGAATATAGTATAGAAACTATATTTCACTACACATTTTCAAACCATTTGATTAGAGTAAAAGTGCAGCCTTAACTCAAAACTTTCACACTCTTGAATCATTTCTTCACCAAGCTTGGCATATAAATATAAATATAACCAAGCCAAATGAACCACTATAAATGTATAACTTTGCAACTTTCCTGTATTACTAGGTTAGGACATCCTTCATCCCAACATTTCAACTGAACTGCCTCCCCTTATTTCTATCTACCCACTCCCCATTTCAGCCAACATTGGGGCTTCCCATTTCCTATCTTAACCTCTTTATTTTGTTAGAGGGGGGAAGGCAAGGCAATTGGGGTTATGAGACTTACACAAGGTCACACAGTTAGTATGTGTCAAGTACATGAAGCTGGATTTGAACTCAGATCCTCCTGACTCCATGGTTAGTGCTTTATTCACTATATCACCTAGCTACCCCTTATTTTCTTGATTAATACCTCACTTTAGATATTTGCTTCATAGGCTACTAGTAGAGCTATAGCAAGTCTTCTCAAGGCAGCCTTATGATATTCCCCAACAATGATAAAGAGCAAACTCAATTTTATGCATATTTTACTCAATGATGTTTACTGAAATAAGTGGTTTCTGGGGTTCTTTAATTTGCACTTGGTTAAAATGAATATTTTATAGAAAATCACATGTTGGCATTAAGGTCTTGATAAACTACAGTATTTAAACATTCAAAATTATAAAATAACATATTAAAGGAAAGCCAGTGTTTTTGAAAGAATAATCCATTAAAATGCTTACTAAGAGGATAACCATTGCAAACTTAAAACTCCTACTGAGATTATTGCTTTAATGGCTTCCATTAGGGATTATTGCTCTAATATTTGTGATAATGCCAAATGAAAGGGAAATTAAACTGTGATATTTAAAGAGTGATTTGCAAGGACAACCATTTTTATTATGCACAAAATATGCTTTTCCCTGAAGAAATAATTATTTATATAAACAAAACATTTAAATCTTTTCATGAAACACTGAAGCACATACCAAGAAATTATATAAGTATATATTGAATGTTGCAGTGGATAGAATGCCAGGTCTGGAGTCAAAAAGACCTCAGTTCACATCTGACCCTTATGAGCTGTGCAATCCTTTGAATGTCATTGAGACTCTGTCTGCTTCAGCTTCAATTGTAAAAAGGGGGTAATGGTAATATTTAAATCAGAGGGTTGTTATGAGGATTAAAAACATACTTGTAAAGATTTTAAGATGGTGCTTACCACAGAATGGCACTTAAAAATACTTATTCCCTTTTCTCACTCTCATTATATGCTAAGATTTTGTGATTCTTTGAAATTGATTGAGTTTGGACGACATGGCAAGGATAATTGGAGTAAAGAATGAAGAGGAAATGTCTTATGTGATGAAAGATCAGATAAAGTAATTGAGGCCTTTTTTGATTCCTCCAACTGCTAGTACCTCTACAAACTTGTATTTGGTTTGTAGAATTTTAAATATGCATACACACACACACACACACACACATGCACACAGGTCTTGAAGAACGTAAGTTCCTCAATAAATAGAAAGGTAGGTTTCATTTTTGTCTCTTTATCTTTTGTGCCTTGAATAGTACCTGGGATATAGTGAGTGCTTAATAAATGTTTATTGATATATTGATGATATTAAATTAAGAAAGCTCCAAAAGACTTTGATCCAGACTAATCAAAGATACTACTCTATCCTGCAGGAAATTGGCATCGTGGTATTTTGTCACTCTACTGTACAACCTGGTATCAATCAAGATTTAATCAGGCTTTATACAAGGAAAATATGACATGAATTCAATCTAAAATAAGTCATTTTAAATAAATAATTCACAAATGTGTCATTAATGTAGAATTCCACCAGAAGGTCAGCCAGTCAACAAGCATTTGTGAAGAGTCTGCCACATTCAAGGCACTGTCCTAAGTATTGGGAACACAAATTAAGGTGAAAAGCAGCTCCCACTCTCTTTTTTCCTTCCCTTTCTAAAACCTGGTGCTTTTTATTTAAAACAAATACTTTTCAGGGAAAAAAAATCAAAAGCAATTCCACAGGGGAAAAAAGTGTTGAAAAAATATGACATCATAATGTGAGAAATTTTAGGAATCCTGTGTTCTTTTAAGGAAGGCCTTTATGGGGGTTGGAGCCAAGATGGCCAAGTGAGAGCAACTACTCACCTAAGAACTTAGACAAACTCCTTCAGATACCTCCAAAAAAGGAATATGACCAAATTTTGGAGGGGCAGAATCTGATAGGAGACAGACTTTGGCAGATTCACAGACCAGGAGAAACTGGAAGGTCAATGGGAAGTTTCTGTTCTGCAGGGGTGGAGGGACACACCCTGCTGTGTTCTGTGTGTTCCTCCATCACCACACACAGTGGGGTTTGTCCCCACCATAATAAGGCCAAGAAAAAAACCCCAGGCATTCTGAGGCAGTGGCTGCACTGTGGAATCTTGGACATATTAGCCCAGTGCAGGAGTCCAGCAGAACCAAGTGAGTGAGAGCTGCAGAGCCCTAGGCATCTGCAGTGGCTGCTCCTGAGACTATCAGCCCACAGATTAAATGTATGTAAATCACCTACTTGAACTTCCAGGAGCCAAAATAGTGGGGTGATTGGTAAGCGTTCTCTCCCCTCCCCTTGCTGATCTTGAAAGAACCATAAAATATTTCCCCAGAAAAATCCTGGAACAGTAGGATCAGTAGAAGGGAAAAATAATCTTATAGTGCATGAGGCAAGGAGGATTCCTCTTGCTGTGGCAGAAAGGAACCAATGCAGGACCTTGTCCCAGAGAGCTCCACCTCAGCAAACCAGGAGGAGATCCAGAGCCCCAGGTGGATGGAGCCCCACAACCACCAACACCAGGACTCCAGGTGTGCCTCGGCAGGGATCACCAACCACTGAGCTTGCAGTTTGTTCAACTCAGCAGAGGAGATGTCCTGTGGCCAGACCACCTCTCCTCCACACTTAACAAGCTAGCTACAGGGTAAATCTGGGGAAAAACAAAAAGACTTCACCTGGCCTCTGCTTCCTCACACCAGCCAGCTCAGCATCAGGTAAACAGTAGCACTTTAGCTTCTAGATGAAAGAACCAGAGGCCACAACACATAAAGTCTTACCATCATGAGTAAGAAGCAAAGCAAGAAAGAAAAGACCATAGAATCTTTCTATGGGGATAAGGACCAAAGCACGAATACCAAAGATTGTACTCCCATCTGAAACTTCAGAAGAGACTAAGAACTGGTTACAAGCACAAAGAGCATTCTTGGAAGAACTGAAGGAGGATTTTAAAAGCCAAATTAGAGAATAGAAGAAAAACTGGACAATCATTTTAAAAGTACAAAAAAAAGAATTCACTGAAGAGAACAATTTCTTAAAAAGGAAAATTGGACAAATGGAAAAGGAAGTACAAAAGCTAACTGGAGAAAATAACTCCTTAAAAGGAATAATTGGACAGATGGAAAAGGAGATGCAAAAGTTAACTGAAGAAAACAACTTGATAAAAATTAGAATTGGGCAAGTAGAAGCAAATAAGTCTATGACACATCAAAAATCAGTCAAACAAAATCTAAAGATAGAAGATGTGAAATGTCTAATTGGAAAAACAACTGCCCTGGAAAATAGATCCAGGAAAGAAAAATCTAAGAATTATTGGCCTACCAGAAAACCATGATGAAAAAATAGCCTGGAAAATATCTTCCAAGAAATCATCAAAGAAAACTGCCCAGAAGTTCTAGATCCAGAGGGCAAAATAGTCATTGAAGGAATCCACCATTCACCTCTCAAAAAGGATCCCAAACTGAAAACAGCAAGGAATATCACTGCCAAATTCCAGAACTATCAAGTGAAGGAGAAAATATTACAGGCAGCCAGAAAGAAACCATTCAAATATTGAGGCGCTACAGTCAGAATCACACAGGACCTTGCAGCTTCTACATTAAAAGATCAAAGTAATTGGAAAATGATATTCAGTAAGTGAAAGCAACTGAGACTACAACCAAGAATCAATTACCCAGCAAAGTTGAGCATACTGTTTTAGGCAAGGAGATGGACATTCAAGGAAAGGGATTTCCAGACCTTCCTGAAAAAAAGGCCAGAACTCAATAGAAAATTCAATCTACAAATGCAGGTCTCAAGAGAGGCATAAAAAGGTAAATAGGGGGAAAAAACCTTGTTATTCAATATGGGCAGATTGTTTACATCTCTGTAATGAAAGATGATACTAGTTAATCTTGAGAATTGTATATTTATTATGAAATATAAAAGGGATATACATAGATAGAGGGAGCAGGTATAAAGTAAATGATATGGTAACAAAAATGTGATTTAAGGGTGCAAAGGGATTATAATAGGAGATGTGAGAAGGAGACAGAAAATGGTAATTTGCATCACAGGGGAAAGAGGGGTAGGAGATGAACATTGTTTGATATTCACTCTCATCTGATTTGGTTCAAAGAGGCAACAACAAACTTAATATATAAATCTAACTAGCTCTATAGGCAGTAGGAGGGGAAAGGGGAAAGAAAGGGAAAGGGAGGCTTAAAGGAAGGGAAGAAGTGGTAAAGGTAAAGGGGAGTAAAAGGGAAGGGGTTGAAAGAAGGAAGGGAAGACTGCTGGAGGTGGTGGTCAAAAATTAAAACTGTTGTGGAGGGGAAGGGAGAAGGGAGAACTAAAAGAATAAATGAGGGGAAAGAGAATGGAAGGAAAGACACAGACTGTAATAAAAACTGTGAATGTGAAGGGGATGAACTCTCTCATAAAATGGAGATAGATAGGAGAATGGATTAAAAACCATAATCCAAAAATATGTTGTTTACAAGAAACACATTTGAAATTAGGGGGTACACACAGGGTAAAAGTAAAAGGTTGGAGCAGAATATATTGTGCTTTAGCTGATGTAAAAAAATCAGGGATAGCACTCCTAATCTCAGACAAAGCAAAAGCAGAAATAGATCTAATCAAAAGAGATAAGGAAGGAAACTATATCTTGCTATAAGGCACCAGAGACAACAAAGCAATAGTAAATATACAAGCTCCAAGTGGTATAGCATCCAAACTCTTAGAGGAGAAGTTAAGGGAATTACAGGAAGAAATAGACAGCAAAACTGTACTAGTTTAGGATCTCAACCTCCCCCTCTTTGTATTTGATAAATCTAACCTCAAAAGGAACAAGAAATAAGTTAAGGAGGTGCATAAAACTCTGGATAAGGTAGATATAATAGATCTCTGGAGAAAATTGAATGGGGATAGAATGGAATATACCTTTTTCTCAGCAGTATATGGCACATATACAAGAAGTGACCATGTACTGGGGCATAAAAACCTCACAATCCACTGCAGAAAGGGAGAAATAGTCAATGCATCCTTCTCAGATCATAATGCAATAAAAATTATATTTAAGGAAAGGCCATGGAAAGATAGACCAAAAATTCATTGGAAACTAAATAATCTAATCCTAAAGAACGAGTGAGTTAAACAACAAATCAAAGAAACAATCAATAACTTCATTCAAGAGAATGACAATAATGAGACAACCTACCAAATCTTATAGGATACTGTAAAAGCAGTTCTTAGGGGAAGCTTTATATCTTTGAATGCCAACATGAATAAAATAGAGAAAGAGGAGATCAATGAATTGAGCATGCAGCTGAAAAACCTAGAATAAGAACAAATTGAAAATCCCCAAGTAAATACCAAATTAGAAATACTGAACCAAAGGAGAGATTAATAAAATTGAAAGGAAGAAAACTATTGAATTAATAAATAAAACTGAGTTGATTTTATGAAAA
This sequence comes from Bettongia penicillata ogilbyi, assembly GCA_023548195.1. Taxonomy (NCBI): domain Eukaryota; kingdom Metazoa; phylum Chordata; class Mammalia; order Diprotodontia; family Potoroidae; genus Bettongia; species Bettongia penicillata. The sequence goes on along the minus strand of JAJHZJ010000243.1, from coordinate 1,756,738 downwards.
ATCCAATAAAATTGATAAACCTTTGGTCAATTTGATTAAAAAAAAGAAAGAAGAAAACCAAAGTACCAATATCAAAAATGAAAAGCATAAACTCACCTCCAATGAGGAGGAAATTAAAACAATAATTAGAAATCACTTTGCCCAACTGTATGCCCATAAATTTGACAATCTAAATGAGATGGGTGATTATTTTAAAAAATATAAATTACCCAGATTTACAGAAGAGAAAGTTGAACACTTAACACTATCTCAGAAAAAGAAATGGAACAAGCCATCAATGAACTCCATAGGAAAAAATCTCCAGAGCCAGATGGATTTACAAGTGAATTCTATCAAACATTTAAAGAATAATTAATTCCAATACTATATAGATGATTTGGGAAAATTGGGGAAGAAAGAGTCCTCCCAAATTCTTTTTATGATATAAATATGGTTTTGATACCTAAACCAGGAAGAGCCAAAACAAAGAAAATTATAGACCAATTTCTCTAATAAATGTAGATGCAAAAATTTTAAATAAGATTTTAACAAAAAAGAATGCAGTAACTTATCATGAGATTAATACATTATGATCAGGTAGGATTTATACCAGGAATGAAGGACTGTTTCAATATTAGGAAAACTATCAGCATTACTGATCATATCAACAACAAAACTAACAAAAACCACGTGATAATCTCAACAGATGCAGAAAAAACTTTTGACAAAATACAACATACAGTCCTATTGAAAACATGGGAGAGCATAGGAATAAATAGAGCTTTCCATAAAATAATAAGCAGTATCTGTCTAAAACCTTCAGCAAGCTTTATATGCAATGGGGATAAGCCAGATGCATTTCCAATAAGATCAGGGGTGAAACAAGGATGTCCATTATCACCACTATTATTCAATATGGTACTAAAAATGTTAGCTGTAGCAATAAAAGAAGAAAAGAAATTGAAGAAATTAGAATAGGCAAAAAAGAAACTAAGTTATCACTCTTTTCAAATGATATGATGATATACTTACAGAATTCCAGAGATTCAAGTAAAAAATTACTTGAAATAATAAACAACTTTGGCAAAGTTTCAGGTTACAAAATAAACCCACACAAATCGTCATTTCAATATATTTCTAACAAAACCCAACAGCAAGAGATAGAAAGGGAAATCTCATTTAAAGCTACAGTAGACACTATAAAATAATTGGGAGTCCACCTGCCAAAACAAATCCAGGTACTATATGAACACAGTTGCAAAACACTTTTCACACAAATAAAATCAGATCTAAGTAAGTGGAAAAACATTAGTTGCTCATGGGTAGGCTGAGCCAATACAATAAAAATGACAATTCTACCTAAATTAATTTACTTATTCAGTGTCATATCAATCAAACTACCAGATAATTATTTTCTAGAGTTAGCAAAAATAATATCAAAATTCATCTGGCAGAACAAAAGGTCCAGAATATCAAGGGAACTAATGAAAAGAAATGCTAGGGAAGGTGGCCTAGTGTTACCAGATCTCAAATTGTATTATAAAGCAGCAGTTATGAAAACCATTTGGTACTGGCTAAGAAACAGAAGGGTAGACAAGTGAAATATGCTAGCTACTCAAGACACAGTAGGCAATGCATATAGCAATCTACTACTTGATAAACCCAAGGACTCTAGCTTCTGGGATATGAACAGACTGTTCAACAAAAATTGTTGGGAAAACTGTATAACATTATGGCAGAAACTAGGCATAGAGCAATATCTGACACCATACACAAGAATAAAGTCCAAATTGCTACATGATCTAGGTATAAAGACTGATAATATAAACAAATTAGTGGAGCAAGGAATAGCATATCAGATTTATGAAGGGAAGAATTTTTAACTAAACAAGAGATAGAAAACATTATGAAGTACAAAATAGATCATTTTGATTACATTAAATTGAAAAGTTTTTGCCTAAACAAACCCAATGCAGCCAAGATTAGAAGGGATGTAGAAAACTAGGAAAGAATTTTTGCAACTAGTATGTGTGATAAAGGCCTCATTTCTAAAATATATAAAGAACTGAGTCAAATGTAGAAGAATACAAGTCATTTCCCAATTGATAAATGGTCAAAGGATATGAACAGGCAGTTTTCAGAGGAAGAAATTAAAGCTATCTATAGTCATATGAAAAAATGCTCCAAATCACTATTGATTAGAGAGATGTAAATCGAAACAATCTTGAGACATCACATCGCACCTATCAGATTGGCTGATATGACAAAAAAAAAAAAAAGATGATAAATGCTGGAGAAGATGTGGGAGAGTTGGAACATTAATTCATTGTTGGTGGAGCTGTGAACTGATCCAATCATTTTGGAGAGTAATTTGGAACTATGCCCAAAAGGCTACAAAAATGTGCATACTCTTTGACCCAGCAATATAGCTTTAGGACTGTATCCGCAAGAGATTATAAAAATGGGAAAAGGTTCCACATGTACAAAAACATTTATAGCAGCTTTCTTTGTGGTGGCCAAAAATCAAAAATCAAGGGGATGCCCATTAATTGGGGAATGGCTGAATAAATTGTGGTATATGAATGTAATGGAATACTATTGTGCTATAAGAAATGATGAACAGGAAGATTTCAGACAGGCCTAGAAAGACTTATTTGAACTGATGCTGAGTGAAAGGAGGACAACCAGGAGAACTTTGTACACAGCAACAACCACAGTGTGTGAGGAATTTTTCTAGTAGACATAGTATTTCATTGCAATGCAAGAACTTAAATAATACCCAATGGTCTCTTAAGACAAAATGCCTTTCCCATCCAGGGAAAGAACTATGGATTTGGATAGCAGAATGAAGCAGATCATTTTCTTTTGTATTATGTTTTGGTTTGTTTTATGATTTCTCCCATTCATTTTAATTCTTCTATGCAACATGACTAAGCTGAAAATGTATTTAATAGGAATGTATGTGTAGAACCTATATAAAACTGTATGCTGTCTCAGGGAGGGAGTGGGGAGGTAGGGAGAAATGAGGGGAGAGAGGGGAAAAATCTAAGATATGTGGAAGTGATTGTAGAACTCTGAAAACAAATAAAATACTAATAATAAAGAAAAAGGAAGGCCTTTATATACTCCATGTCAGCAGGATTCCAATTCATGGTCTTTCTTTTCAAATCACAGTAAAAAAAATCCTCTAGCCCCCAAAAAACTCTTGGGCACTGGTTAGCCTTTAATTTCATTTTAAACTACATATCTTTTGTTCCTGATATAACTTAAGAATGATTAAAAAGTTATGTCACAGGGGCCAGCCCCAGTTCCTAGGGTGTTCAATCTCCCTGATGCTATAATAGCTAACCTTAGCCCCTATGAATGACTTTCCACTAAAATAACACTTCTCTGTTAAGATAAATTTGTTATAGTGGTTATTTCTCAGTGTAAAAAAGATAAAAATTGAGTTTTTTCTTGGTTATTTTAATAGATCAAAAATTTAATACTTGCTTTTCCTCTCCTTGTCCTATACTTGTTCGAAATTTGTCTAAAACCTCTTCCCTGTCCCCCCACCAAAGTCTGAATACTTTTCATCCAATTAAAACCAGCATGCATAGAGATGCACACCAGAAATGAAAGGATGTGGCAAAAGGATTCAGCCTGAACTCATGTTTGGAACCACTGGCTTAAATGGGATTGTTGGCAAGGCTCTTCATCTAAAGTTGGGAATGTCATTATCAGTTCATAGGATCCCAAATCTGGAACTGAAAAGGGCCTGAGAGACCTTCTAATCCAATCCCTCATTTTACAGTTGAGGAAACTGAGACTTAAGAAGACTAAATAGCCTGCCCAAGGTTATACAGATTGCAATTGTCAGAAGCAGCATATGAAAAAACCATATTAATTTCCCTAAAACACATTTGTAAACTTATCACTCATTAAACCCCAGGGGCTCCGTAGTGTCTCTACTAGCAAATATAAGTTCTTCTGTTTGGAATTTAAAATTCTTCATAGCCTAACCCCCACCTAACTATTCAACCAAATGGACTTTCTTATTGTCTTCTGTCTCCATGCCTTTACATTGTTTATCCCCCATATCTAGAATGAATTTCTTCCTTCCCTCCACTTTTTGCAATCCCAATCCTAGTTTCCTTTAAGTTTCAGTTCAAGTATCTCCTTCTACATGCAGTCTTTTCTGATTCATGGCAGCTGTTAGTGTTTTGTATCCCAAAATTGTCTTTATTCCCTCTGTATCTACATACTCTCTCCTTTGTTTCATGTTTGTCTTTGTATACCCAAGTGCCTGACACATTGTAGGCATATAAGAAATCCTTTTTGACTGATTTGTTTTTCAAGTGGTAGTGTTGGTGCTGTGTAAACAGAACATGAAATATACCAGGTCAATCTAGGAATTATATTTTTAGATTTAATAAAGATACTCTCTACTTGATTTGTTTCTCAACTATATACCAAACTAGCTTGGATCTCTGATGCTGTATTTATTTGCATTGATAATTGCATACAACTGTTGGATAGCATGACTAAGTTTATTTTTTATTTTTTAATTAATTATTCAAAGACCATTAATTAAGACAGGTAGTACACTAGGCACTGGGTATTCAGAGACAAAAGTAAAACACTCCCTGCCCTCAAAGGAGTTCCCCTATCCCAATGTGGGAGATAAAATGTTCATATGTAAATCTATACAAAGTAATTTCTCAGATTCTCTGCTTCATATTATATAATTATAATTTTTGAACTTTGATTTCAATTTTTCTTTCTGTCTAATTAAGATATACTAAAATGAAGAGAAAATGAAGCAAATACACTCAAATGAGGAATTATTAATCTTAAAGATCAATCTATAGTGTAAATCCTCAGAGTCAATTATAGACCTCCAATAAGGCCTTTGTTCATTGTTCTCCACTAGTTACAGGTGATAAAATAAAAACTCCTGTGAACTGCTAAAATGAGCCAGGATCTGATCATAGTTTGCAAACATTATAAAAGCATTTATTGCCTGAGAAGAAGTTTACAAGCTGGAGCAGAGAAAATATTCTCAGTTGCTCAAAGGGGAATGGGAAAATAGTGAGGTATTTATATATATATTTGGAATATTTTTGACTATCTGAGGTATTTGAGGCTGTGTGAGTTAAGGGAAAATACAGTAAGTCAGGAAGTCAGATAGGAAGTGGGAGTTGAGGGAGCATATATCTGAAACAGTAAAACAGAAAGCAGGATAGTTGCTATTCCTTTGATAAGTCAGAATGGAAGATGTTTGCTGCTCTCTCTGAGCTCATCAAGACTGGTATGAGTAATTACTGGCATCTCTGAGTTCAGATAAAGTTTACTCACAAAGGATTGCTAGTATGTCAAGCAACTCTGGGCCTCAGAAATCCTCCTGACTGATGAGCTGTTGTGTTACTCCATTGTCTGGTTCCCTTCTGAAAAAGGGAAGCTCCAGCATATTTATTCAGTTAGTACAGGGATTACAGAACCCATATTCACATTGGCTGCACAGAAGATGAATATGTCTGCTTTCTCTACCTCTAAATTCTTGTCATTCCTCCTGGATCTCTTCAGCTCTGGAACATGACCATTTAGCTATGTAGCTTCAACACAGGGAGAGGACAACAACCTAGATCAATTCCTGTAGAAAATAAGGGCAAAACCTTAAGAATTGTCCCTCAATAAAAAGGTAAACATGAAAGAGAAATCATAATGAACCAAATAAGATTAAAATGTTTTTGTTCTTAAATGGGAAGGTGACACTTGTAACTCCTAAGAACTTTATCATTAATTGGGCAGTTAGGAGTATACACAGGCAGAGCAGTACAGGTATGATTTGATTATGATTGGATGATCTCAAAAAAATTAAGGGGTGAGAAAGAAGGATGCACTGGGAGATGGGAAAAGGGAGAGGATGAATGGGGGAAATCATCTTACAAAAGGGAGGCTCAAGGAAGATCTTTTACAGCAGACATGAAAATAGGGGTAGTGTGGTAGGTAGTTCTTGAAACTTACTCTCATCAGAATTGATTCAAAGAATGAATAATGTACCCAATCAGTTGGGCATAGAAATAAATCTGACTTACCAAACCAGAACATAGAAAAAGGGGCTAAAATAAGGGTTTATAGAAGAGAGGGCAAATTAAGGTAGGCAGTGGTCAGAAGCAAAACAGACATTTGAGTAAGGACAAGGTGTGAGAGAGAGAGAGAGAAAATGATAAACAGGGTGAAAAGAGAGTGGAGGGAAATATAGTTAGTAAATAATAACTGTGAATGTGAATGGGATGGACTTACCCATAAAAGAAAAGCAGATAGCAGAATATATTAGAAACATTTCCAAGAAACATACTTGAAACAGAGGGACATGTGCACATTAAAAATAAGGGATTCGGGGAGAATCTATCATGCTTTAGCTAAGGTAAAAAAGATAGGGTTAGCAATCATGATCTTAGACAAAGCAAAAATGAACATAAGCCCAATTAAAAGCAGGGAAACTACATTTTGTTAAAAACATACCATAGATAATGAAGTGATATCTAAACTAAACGTATCTGCACCAAATGGCATAGTATCTAAATTCTTAAGGGAAAGGTTAAATTAGTTACAGAAGGAAATAGAAAGTAAAACTATACTAGTGGGGAACCTCAACTTTCCTCTCTCAGAAATATGTAATTCTCACCATAAAATAAATAAGAAAGAAGTTAAAGAGATGACTAGAATCTTAGAAAAGTTAGATATGATAGCCCTCTGTAGAAAACTAAATGGTAATGAAAAGGAGTATACTTTTTTTTTTTCAGTTACACATGCCACCTTCACAAAAACTAACCACATATTATGGCATAAAACCACACAACCAAATGCAGAACAAAAAATTTACATATTGAATATACCCTTTTCAGTCCATAATGTAATTGAATATATCCTTTTCAGTCCATAATGTAATAAAAATTACATTTGGTAAAGAAACTTGGAAACAGATTAAAAATTAATTTAAAACTAAACAATCCTAAAGAATGTGTGAATCAAAGAGCAAATCACAGAAACAATCAATAATTTCATGAAAGAGAATTACAATGATGAGACAACATATCGAAATTTGTGGGATGCAGCCAAGAAGTACTTAGGGGAAATTTTATATCTCTAAAGGCTTACATCAATAAAATAGAGAAAGAGCTGATAAATGAATTGAGCATGCTATTAAAAGCAACTTAAGAACAAATTTTAAATCCTCAATTAAAAACTAGATTGGAAATCCAGAGAATCAAGGGCGAAACTAAGGAAATCATTAAACTAATAAATAAAACTAGGAGCTGGTTTTTATGGGAGAAAAACAATAAAATAGATAACTAATTTAATTAAAAAAGAAAGAAAAACAAATTTTCAGTGTCAAAAATGAAAAGGGTGAATACACCACAAATGAAAATGAAATTAAAGCAATTATTAGAAAATATTTTGCACAAATATATACCAATTAATCTGACAAAATGAAATAGTTGAATATTTACAAAAATGTAAACTACCCATATTAACAGAAGAAGAAATAAATATTTAAATAACCCTATCTTTAAAAAAAAATGAGCAAGCTCTCAACGAGTTCCCTAAGAGATAATCCCCAGGGACAGATGGATTCATAAGTGAATTCCACCAAACATTTAAACAATTAATTCTAATATTATATAAACAATTTGTAAAGATAGGCAAAGAAAGAGTCCTACCAAATTATTTTTATGACACAAGTATGGGGCTGACACTTAAATCAGAGAAAGAAAACTATAGAAAAATATCCCTAATGAATATTGATGCAAAAAATAAATAAAATGGTAGCAAGGAGATTACAGCAATATATCACAAAAATCGTACACTATGGGCAGGTAAGATTTATACCAGGAATGCAGGGCTGATTGAATGTTAGGAAAACTATCAGCAAAATTGATCATGTCAATAATAATAAAACAAAAATCACAGGATAGTGTTAATCGATGCAAGAAAAGCATTTGACAAAATCTAGTCCTCATTCCTGTTTACACACACACACACACACACACACACAATCATAGGAATAAATGGAGTTCTCCTTAAAATGATAAGTGGGATCTTTCTAAAACCATCAGCAAGAATTATCTGTAATGGGGATAAGTTAGAAGCCTTCCAAATAAGCCTGAGGGTGAAACAAGGATCCTCACTATCATCACTACTGTTCACTCTTGTACTAGATATTTTAGCTATGGCAATAAGACAAGAAAATGAAATTGAAGGAATTAGAAAAGGCAATGACAAAAAATACTAAGAATACTATGGAATGAGCTAAAATACTAGTTGAAATAATTAACAGTTTAAGCAAAGTTGCAGGATATAATAAAAACGAAAAAATCATTGGTATTCCCATATATTACTAAGTCCATCAGGAAGAGATAGAAAGAAAAAATCCATTTAAAATAACTGAAGACAATATAAAATACATTGGAGTCTACCTGCCAAGACAAACCCATGAACCATATGAGCACAATTACAAAACACTTTTCACACAAATAAAGACAGATCTAAATAATTGGAAAAATATTGATGGCTCTTAGGTAGGCTGAGCCAATATAGTAAAAATTATAATTCTGCCTAAATTAATTTACTTATTTAGTGCCATATCAAATAAACTAGATATAAAAATTATTTTACAAAGCTAGAAAAAATAATAACAAAATTCATATGAAGAACAAAAAGTACCAGATCTCAAATTATATTGCAATGTAATCATTGAAATTATTTGGTGCTGGCTAATAGAATGGTGAATCAGTCAAATAGATTAGGTGTACGATACACATATATTAGGTGACCATGGTAATAGTGTTTGATAAACTCATAGATTTAAGCTTTTGGAACAAGAACTTACTATTTTGGAAGCAATGTCTAGGAAAACTGGAAAGCAGTTCATCAGAAACTAGATATAGATCAACATCTCACACCATATACCAACCTAAGGTCAAAATGATGCATGACTTATACATAAAGGGTAATATCATAAGTAAATTAGGAGAGCTAAGAAAATTTTGCTATTAGATCTAGGGATAAGGGAAGAATTTATGACCCAACAAGGGATAGAGGGGATTACAGGATGTAAAAATAACTAATTTTGATTACATTAAACTAAAAACGGTCTATACAAACAAAATTAATGCAACCAAGATTAAACAGAAAACTGGAAACTGGGAGAAAAAATCTACAGCAAGTTTTTCTGGTAAAGGTCTCATTTCTCTAATTGATAGAGAACTGGGTCAAATTTATAAGAATAGATGCCATTCCCCAATTGATAAATGGTCAAATGATATGAACAGAAATTTTCAGAAGAAGAAATCAAGGTTATCTATATTCATATGAAAACAACCCTAAATCATTATTGATTAGAGAAAAGCAAAATAAAACAACTCTGAAGTGCCACCTCACTCCCATCAGATCGGCAAATATGACAGAAAAGAAAAATGACAAATGTTGGAGGGACTGGAAAAATTGGGACAATGATGCACTGCTGGGGGAGTTGTGAACTGACCTAACCATTTTGGAAAGCAATCTGGAATTATGACAAAAGGCTATGAAAACATGCCTACCCTTTGAATCAGAAATACTAGGTCAGTATCCCAAAGAGATCAAAGAAAAAGAAAAAGGACCTAGATGTACAAGAAATATTAACAGCCACTCTTTTTGTGGTAGCAAAGAATTTAAAAGTGAGGGGGTGACCATCAATTGGGGAATGGCTAAACAAGTTGTGGCATATGATTGTGATGGAATGCTATTGTGCTATAAGAAACGATGAACAGGATGATTTCAGAAAAAGCCTGGGAAAACTTGTATGAACTGCTGCAAAGTGAAATGGGTAGAACCAAGAGAACATAGTACACAGCAACAGCAATATTGTATAAAGATCAACGGTAAATGACATAGCTATTCTGATCAATACAATAATCCAAGACAATTCTGAAGGACTTGTGATGAAAAATGCTGTCCACTTCCAGAGAAAGTATTGATGGAGTCTGAATGCAGATTGAAGCATTTTTTAACTTTATTTTTCTTACCCTTTTGCAACATGGCTAGTATGGGAACATGTTTTGCATGATTTCACATGTATAATTGATGTCACATTTCTTGCCTTTGCAGTGGGTGGGGAAGAGAGAGTTTTTGGAATTCATTTTTTTTCTAAATTGATATTAAAAAATAATAAATTTTTAAAAGAAATTTTAAAATAAAGACAAAAAGGAAAAAATGAATCTTCCTTCACTCTCCTCCTGAGCATATATACCTTGAGTAAAATTTTCCCAAGTAATTCATGGAAGAGGGGAGAGATTTAGGCACCTGCTATCTGATGACAGTGCTTTGAAACCGGGAAAACACTACTTAGATCTGAACTGTTATTATTATTGACAGGCACGACTTAAAACTGTTTTCTATGTAATGTGTGGTAGAAATTAAATTGCCTCACTGAAGTATACTACCAAGTTAAGCCAAAATAACAGAACAATAATATACAAAGTTCCAATGCTTATCTTACCAACAACAAATACTTGTCACAGATGTTCCCAGTGATGTTGATTTCAATTATATCATCAAAATTACGTACAAAACAAAGGTAATTAATACCTTTGAGGTTTGAAGGTGTTGGTAATCATTGCATAAGTAGTTTTATATATGCATACACACATTCTATATTTTACTTTAAGGTTATAGAAATTAAGTGGCTCCCTATAAATTATGAGATAGAATAGAAACTTTTAAACTTGATGTTTAAAATTGTTTGAAATCCATTTGTAACTAGTTTTTCAAGCTTTTATCACACTGTTCTTACCTATTTTTTTATTCCCCTTTGCTGTAAGCTTCCTGAGGTCAGGCCCTGGGTGGGTGTTCCTCTTTATACTCCTGGCACCTAGCACAGTACCTCATGGATAGCAAGGCACCTAATGAATGTTTGTTGCATTGATTTGAATTTGCTTGTATTTGTTTATGTCATTTCAGATGATGGGAAATTGTCCTTTGAAGAATTCAAAGCCTATTTTGCAGATGGTGTTCTGAGTGGGGAAGAATTACAGGAGCTCTTCCATACCATTGATACACACAATACCAAGTAAGGGGCCCTTTTATCAATGGAGTTTGTAAATGAATACATAATGACAAGAAGGAATTATGCTACGATCAGCTGGTTTTAATCCTATAATTATGTAACTGAGAAAAATCATAATTTCAGTACTTGAAATCCTCTGAAAACCTTGTTTTGAATCAGAAAACATATCTGACATCAATCTTTTTGCCTTGGTTGAGGTATAGTTTAGAATATTCCTCCTTTACATCCATTATTAATAAGAGAGTAGAATATTACCAGATTACTTCCTTTTGACCTGAATTTGTTTCCTTCAAAAACTTTTCATGAGCCAAACTCCCATTAACAAAGTGAAATGGAAAACTGAGACAGTTATTGGCATGATTTAGGCCTTCCTATCCTTATGTCATTCTTAACAAAAATATCTCAATGGCACAAATACTAGGTTTTTACTTGAATTATCTAAAATTGCCTACATCCTCCATTTCACTTTGTTTTTGAGGACATCTCTTTATTTTAGTAGAGAGTCCAAAATTTGTTAGCAATAGTGCTAACAAATAATAAAAATGGGAAAAATTGAATACTATAGAGATGTATTTAGCTTTGTCTGTTATAATCCTAACACTTATATAATATGTTATGGTTTGCAAAACATTTTCCCTACAACAGTCCTGCAGGGTATCTTGCATTGCTATCTCAACTCACAAATGAGGAAAGAAACAAATTCTAAACATCGGAGCAAGCCTTTTAATCAGATCTCTGACCACGTCAAACATGCTGCCCTCTACATCGTATTGACTTAGCTGACTATTTGAAATAGAATACATTATTTAGAACAGCAGTTGGATATGGGAAGTCTGTTATAAAGGGGGCATGATTTTAAATTAATCGTTTAGTCTCACCAATATTTTTACTTCCTGGATCACTCAATATCATGCTTATATATTGGCAGATAGGTGATGTGATGGATAGAGTGCTAGGCCTGGAGTCAGAGAGACCTGTGTTCAAATCTAGCCTCAGAAGTTTACTAGCTGTATAACCTGAGGGAAGTCACTTAACCTGTATTTGCCTCAGTTTCCTCATCTGTACCATGAGGATAATAAATAGCATCTACCTCTGACATTATTGTGTAAGATTAAAATGAGATTGCATTTGTAGAGTACTTTGCAGTGTCTAGCACATAGTATCTTTTTAATAAATGTTTTCTTCCTTCCTACTTTCCTATATAACCTCTACAAGCACACACAACTTTGGAACAACCCATCAATTAATTTTTTAAAGGACACAATTCAGTCCAAAAATATGCTAGTTTTAAAAAAACAATTTTGGTAAATGGATATTTTCAAACTTGTAAGAAATGCCAACTTCTAATGCAACTGGTGTTCGAACTGTTCTGAAGGAAATAACCTGAGGGCACACAGTGATGGAGATTCTAGGATTTTAGAATTTATATTTAACAAGTCTAATATGGATTAAGATAGTGTTAGTGAATTCTGAGGCAATTCACTGATTGTTCTGATAGGCAAAACTTTTCAAATACAGTCAGTTGTGGGATGATATCAAAGGAAAAGGCATTAAATTTGAAGTCAGAAGACTTGGGTTTGAATCCTCACTCTGGAACAACTAGGTGGCACAGTGGATACAGCACAGAGCCTGGAGTCAGGAAGACCTGAGTTCAAATCTGGCCTCAGACACTTACTAGGGGGATGATCCTGGGCAAGTCACTGAGCTCTATTTGCCTCCATTCCCTCATCTGTAAAATGAGCTAGAGAAGGAAATGGCAAACCAGTCTAGCATTTTTTACCAAGAAATCTAGGGCTCCCCCCAAAAAATAGGATCATAGTCAGACATGATTGAACAATAACCTATAACCTGACCCCAGTGTCTTCATCTATAAAATTAAGGGGTTGGACTAGATGATCCTAACAGTTTCTTCTAGGTCTAAATCTATGATTCTGAGATAGGTCTAGAGTCTAGACCTGTAATTTCTTTGGTATAAAAAATTCTCAGGTGAAGAAAATCCCTATACCAATTCAGGTCAGCACCTTTTCTACAACATATAGTCTTGGAATACTGAAATGTTAAGTGACTAGCCTAGGGTAACACAACTCGTATGTAAAAGAGGCATGTCTTGAACCCAGATCTTCCTGATTCTGAGGCCAGTTCTCTATCTAGAGATGAGAATGGAATGATCGTTTGTTCCCATTCAACACTCGAGGTAAATTGAATGTAAATGGAGGCATATTGAGTACAGGATAATTCTTATTTTATTTCATAGAAAATGCAAGAGACACAAAAAGAACTCATGTTGTTGTTGTCACTTTTTTTCAGTCATGTTTGACCCTTTATGATCCCATTTGAGATTCTCTTGGCAAAGATACTCAAGTGGTTTGCCATTTCCTTTTCCAGCTCATTTTCCAGATGAGGAAACAAAGGGAAACAGGGTTAAATGACTTTCCCAGGGTCATACAACTAGTAAGTGTCTGAGGCCAGATGACTCTTCCTGACTCCAGGTCCAGCACTCTATCCACTGGACCATCTAGCTGCCCCAAAAAACTCATAGTAGCCCATACATATTTGATAGAATTTTTTCTCCTTTTCTGCTGAAATCCACTTCATTGCTAGATTCCAATATATTCTACCAAAAACTTGTCAGCACCTTATGGTGCTTCATCACAGAAGGAAAATGAACTTGGGGTGGCTAAAGAAGTAACCCTGAGCTGGTAATGCCTGGGAAATCTCTTTTTCTCTTTTTGGAAATCATAGATTCCAGAACTCTTTTTTTTTTTTGGAGAGGTGGGAGTAGAAGGAGAGGGAATAATTAAAATTTTATAAATTATATCTAAAATTGTGCCTTCTGCCAAACTTTGCATTACCTATCACTATTACGATACAAATATTGATGAATACTGAAGAGTATGGAAAGATATTCATAAAATATGGTGAAGGAAGCTGAATCAGGAAAGTAAAGACTATGGCAGTGTAGATATAAAAGATAACAGCAGTAACAACAAAAGAATTGAAAATAAATACTACAAAATTAAGTAGTTCAGTTTTGTGGACTTTTTCCCTCTCACTTCCTTTATTATATTGTATTACAAGGGGCATCTCTCTGGGAGGGAGTGGACATTGGGTATATGGTAGAACATATAGGTGATGTAAAAACAAAAGATAGCAATAGTTTTTTTTAACTCATAATATAAATAGACCTTGAAGAATATCTATTTTTAAAAGACATTTCAAATAAAATATGCATTCTAAAATGCTTAATTTTACTTAGTTCATTTCTGGTAATAGTCTGGAACCTTCATGGATGCAGCACTTGTTAGATTCTCTATCCAAAGGTCTTTGCAGGAACATTTCTATGGAACTTGGCTGGAACTATGCCACTGTGTCCATGAATCCAAGGATCCTTTCCCTAAATCACTTTGGTTTTCTTGGGTTTACCTCCAGGAGTCACTGCATTGTCTTTTGCTTTGTCTACACAGGTACATCTCTTGCCTAAATATAATTCAGTTTCACCCTAAGAATAATTTCATTTAATTTTCTAAAGAGATGTGTGTTCCCTCTGGTTTTGAAGATCTTACTTGTAGCCAGTAAAAATAGCCTTAGACCATGGTCTTCCAGACTTTTTTCTCTTATACAAGTATTGTCTCCCAGTCAGATCTCCCAAGCTCCAGAACTCTTAAACTTAGGGTTGCTAGAAAGTAATGCTCAGCCTGGAATTCTCACTATTTGGACACATGGTTGGAAACCTTTTACGTTACTACCTTCCTCTACTGTGGCTACTCCAAGAACTAGGTACAGGCACTTAGATTCTAGGAACTTAGATGCCCCAAAACTAGAGGCATGAAGGTAAATGTTTAACAATCAGCTGTCTATGAAAAAATTAATGCATTAAACATTTTTAAGTTTAATCGGAATTACTGAAACCTTCTCCATCACTTTATTAAGCCAACAAAATGATAAATCAAGACCCTTTTTTAGAGTTCGCTGATTTCTAAGAGTTGGTAGGAGCTGGTTCTGGCATATTCTTGCCCAGAATCCTCATTATTCTTCTGCTGTCCATCTATTTGTCATCTTTTGAGTTTAGAGACTACCATCTGTAGGGCTGGGTGGGTAGGTAGGGAGGATTGTCACTTGGTCTTGGGAGCTATGTTGACATACAAGTATATCCCAGGGACCAAACTCTACTCATCTCAATTCTCTGATTTTGTTATAAAGGGGTACGAATATAAATTAATCTTTGAGTTCAACCAGGACTTCTACTTCTTAGAGCACTCAGTATCTTGCTTAGGTAGCCATTGTGAGAGTTCTAATCACAACTCATTAAAGGGCGGGGGGGACCAAAAAAGGACCAGACCTGCAGTGAAGACTTTTTTATGGCCCTGCTGCAAAAGGATGACTCACAACACTTCCAACCTACCCATTCATCCTATATTAATCCACAAGAGCCCAATCTAAACAATTAATCACATTGATGACATAGCAGTTAGGGACCTAAACAAAGGCTCACTGCCCTGTAAACTCATCAAGTTGATCAGAGAAGAACTCTCAAGTTTTATAAAGTGATATAAGTGTCAAAAGACTAGCTAATATAGCAACTGTTATAGGAATTCAAAAGATAAAGATTACTGTTGTCTGGGAGAGCTAGAAGGCTTCAGGGAGGAGAAAATACCTGAGCTGGAATTCCAGGGAAGGGTAAAACTCAAATAAGAGTCTTGGGGGGTGTCGTGAACATAGTATTATTGCAGTCCAACCTTGTCTCAGACTGGTCTGGTAACTCAGGTGTGAGATTAACATGAAATGAAACATTTTAATATTATTTGGCAATTAATCAAATGAGGTTTCCTTAGCCATAACCTGAATCAGATACTCAGTAAGGCTATATCACTGTTTCAAATAGAAGTACTCCCCCTCAATTCTGTAATGAAATGTTTTCTCAGCAGGGCAGGACAGGATGACTTTTCATGGAGGTGGAATAACTGCCAAGTTTGAAAGATATTGATTTCTTATGGGCTGGCCTCTTTTATTCCCTTAGATAATCAGCAATCCACACCAAAATCTTGAGTATTTGCACCCTATACCAATAAAATCTTGATACAGTTTCCTTGATTTTTAGGGAAAAGCTAGTCTAGGCTATGACAGGAAACCCAGGTCAATACTGTTCTTATCATAAGCCTATCCTAGAAGAGGGGAAAATCACAAGTAAAGACATGTACTACACTATTCTTGGATGATAATGTTTTGATTAATTAGTTAAGCTCTAAGAATAAAGAAGTTAATAACCCTTGTCATCTGAAAAAGTGATATTCCTTCATCTAAACCAACTCCTGGGAATAACAAAGGTGCTGAAAAGAATAGGTGCTAATAAATACCATTCTGGAATAAATCCTTTAAAAATAAGGACAGAGCAGAAGACTTCTTTTGTGATTCAAATATTACATAATATGAGTGTTGACACTTAAAACTATATTAGCCCATGATGTGTGATGATTATTTCTCCCTCACTGCATTCATTGTTAAATTTTTTTTTTATTACATCTGCGTTTGTAGCAGTCCTCAAGTCTTTTAACCAATATCAAACAGTAAAGGGAAAGTGTTTGGGGTTTTTCATTGTTATATCATATTTTTATTAATTTTATTTCATATTTCCCCATTTTAAATAAACTTATTTATTTATTTCTAATATTCATTTTAAAAATTTTTGATTTTGGAATTTTCTCCCTCCTGCCCCTCCTCCACCCACTGAGAAGGCAAGTAATGTGATATTAATTATACATGTAAAATCATACAAAGCATTTCCATATTTGCCATGTTGTAACACAAAAAAAAGCCCCAAAAAATGAAGAAAATGAAAAAAAATTCTTCAGTTCATCAGTTCTCTCTCTGGAAATAGAGGGCATTTTTTATCAGAAGTCCTTCAGATTATTTTGGCTCATTGTATTAATGAAAATAGCTGTCATTCGCAATAGATCATTGTTATAATATCACTGTGTTATACTCACTCTACTATGCATTAGTTCATAGAAGTCTTCCCAGAGTTATTTTGTACAGCATAATAGTATTCTATAACAATCATATACCACAACTTGGTCAGCTGTTCCTCAGTTGATTGCCACCATAAAAAGCTGCTATTAACATTTTTGTACATATAGGTCCTTTTTCATTATTTCTTCGGGATATAGACCTAGTAGTGGTATTGCTAGGTCAAAGATTATAAGTTTTATAGCCCTTTGGGTATAGTTCCAAATTATTTTCCAGAATGGTTGGACCAGTTCACAACTCCACTAACAATACATTAGTGTCAAAAGGGGAATTGTTTTTTTAAATTGACAATATTGTTTTTGATTTGCTTTGGCTGGACTTGTGATTTCATTTGTGCTAAGAGTTCCTGGTGAGAGAGAACTCCATCTCTCAATAGAATTCAATAAACAGTCTGTAATTTAAAGTCTTAGAAAGTTATTTAGAGTCACTGGGAACTGAAACAACTTGATAAAAGTCCCATAACCAACAAGGGTCAGAGATAGGACTTGTAGATCATCCTACCTGAGGCTGGCTCCCCATCCACTGAGCCATGCTGCCTCTTATGTTACTTGGTTTTGTGTCTTTTAGTTGTCCGTGTCAAGTGGTTTGATTTGTCTGTGTTCAGGTACCATTAAAAGTTAGCATATATAAAGAGTATATATCTCTATAAACACATGTATATACATATAGCATGAATTTGACAGAGTGGATATGATTATTAGGTATATTGGTTGGGGAACTCTTTGACATTAACTGTGATGCTCCACACAAGGAAATGATACCTATATGAAGACTTCACTGTTCAAGACTTCACTGTTAGAGGCAGTGTTTTGTCATAAAGGGAGAGATAAATTTGGAACCAAAAGAGCTGGGTTCAAATCCCACCTCTACCATTTATTACCTTAGTGGCCATAGACATATCAGCTGAGCCATTTTCCTCACTAGTAAAATAACGAAATCATATTGAACAAAATAAGTTCTCTCTGAACTACAAATCATGGCAAACCATGATCTCCAAAGAATAAAAATTATAGGAAACTCAGAGGGCAATGGAAAGACATATGGTGGTTGTAAATATGCTGGGACATTTTGCCACCCACACATGATATAAAAATACACCAGTAAGTGGACTGGATCACACAGCAGAAACCAGGATTAACACTTAGAGATCTTTGGTTTTTGAGAACCTTTATGAGCCTATATAAAGGATTCATTAATCAGCAAGCATTTATTAAGTGCCTACTATGTGCCAAGCACTGTGGTTAAGTGCTGGAGATATAAATCCAAAAAATGAAACACTCTCAATGAGAAGTCATTTAATATTTCTGGGTCTCAGTTGCCCCATCTATAAAATAAGGAGGCTTAGATAATCTCTTCCCAGCTCCAAATTTGTAATTCTATAAATAATAACCTTTCATATTTTGCAAAGATCAACTCAAATCTTGAGAGCAGAATTCTCAATGCTGGACATCAAATATGTCTGAAACTCTTGACTTTATCTAAATCAGGAACTAATTACTGGAGTTATTAGTTGTCTTGGACATCTTGTGAAATACAAATTGGGCCATTTGCCGATCAATGCCATAAGAATGTGATGGAAATATTCATGTTACTGCTGTCCTTGAGAAGTGTTGTCTCTTACTTTTAGAAAGATGGAAAGCTTAGAAAATGTTTTTAAAAGAAAGAAAAAGCTAATTGAGAGAATATCCTATTTAATCACTTTGATTTGTGAAGAGGATTCTTAAAAAATACCTCACTTTCTCATGAGAAGAAAATATCATTAACACGGCAAGGTAACATATTCTGTCTGTAAATTGTTATGCAATTAGGATGATTGTAAATGTCAGAGTTAACTAAATCAATCCTTGGAGAATGCAGCTGAAAAACACTTCATAACTTATGGGCCTCCAGGAGCTTTGCTATTTTTTGAATCTATCATCTTTTAAGTTGAGAAAAATTTTGAGCATGTTTCTACACAACTGCAAATGTTTTGGCAGAGAATAAATTAGATTTTCCACATGGGAGTAGTGGTCTTAAGCCATAATTTAGGTTTTAACCATTTTTTTTCGCTTAAGTTTCCCATTTCATTTCAAAGTATTTGTTTGATTACAGCTAAGAAATGTCTTCAGAAACCTTTACTGCCTTAGTACCGGGGCCATGTTTATGTTTGTGATTTTTGTTGTTGCTCAGTTGTTTCAGTCATGTTCAGACTGAGATTTGCCTAAGGCCATAGAGGCAGTATCAGAGTTAGGATTTAAGTCTGGTCTTCTAACTCAATAGTCAATGTGTAATTTCCTAGAACTGATAGGCTCTAGATTTCATTCTCAGTCATTACCTCCATATACTTACTCCTTGACCTTCACCTATATTACAAGTGTGACTACCTCATTTTCTTACTTTATTGGGATTGCCTATGTGACCATATTTATTGTCAAGATACTATCAAAAGATCAGCGATTGGAGTATGTAGCACTGTAGGGTTCAAAAGAGATTATATGGATTTTACCTTATTTGATCTGAGAAAGATTCTGGATAATGCAAAGGAAAACAACACTGAAAGACTTCTCATCAATGCAGTATCCATTTGCAACATTAGAGAATTGATGGTAAGCATACCTCCCACCTCTCAAAGACAGATAGTTTATCTCGCACTAAAAAATCCCTACAGCCTTCTAGTTCCTTCTAGCATTCTATGATTTATCAATTCCTCCAATAGCTTCCATTTTAATGAAGTTACTAGGACAGCCATGTTTACTCCATTCCTTTCTGGTCCCTGCTTTTGACTCTCTTGTCTTCTTTCTGCACTATTCCTCATTCCCACCCTGGAAAATTCCTCTTCCCTGGTCTTGCAGTCCCTTCCTCTGATTTGTCAATTTCTTCTAACACCTCTATTGAGAGGAAGTTCCAGTCCAGTCATATCCACCCCTTCATTCTTGTTCAGGCCGCTCTCCCAAGTCTCCAGACTTCTTTTTCCACCATGTCCTCACTTGGGTACTTTCTTCTCCTACACCTCTGTCTTTTTTGCTTCCCTTTATGTGTTTTCTTCCTCCATGAGGACTTTTGATTGATATATTTTGTTCTTCTATAATTTTCATTTCCAAATACAACCATTCTCCCTTCCTTGCCCATGGAGCAAACTTTTGCAATGAAGAAAAAGATAAAGGGGACTGGCAGGGGTGAGGGTAGTCAAGCAAAAGTAGCTTTCATGATCAGTTGCATCCCACATTATATACAATGTTTTATCCTGCATTCCTCACCTCTCCAGAAAAAGGGGAAAGGTGCATTTTCTCATCTCTTCTTTGGGCTGAATTCAGTCATTATGATTACACAGTAATTAATTTCATTTGTTTTTTCATTGCTGTTCTTTCCATTTACAATGCAGTAATAGTGTATATTGTTTTC
Source organism: Bettongia penicillata ogilbyi (assembly GCA_023548195.1). Classification (NCBI taxonomy): domain Eukaryota; kingdom Metazoa; phylum Chordata; class Mammalia; order Diprotodontia; family Potoroidae; genus Bettongia; species Bettongia penicillata. The sequence continues at coordinate 1,736,262 of JAJHZJ010000243.1, read as the reverse complement.
CTGACTCTACTTACTTCCATTTGCATCATTTCATGTAATTCTTCCCATGTTTCTCTACATTCTTCATATTCATTGTTTCTTACGGTACAAAAAACATCGCATCACATTCATGTAGCAAAATTTATTTAATCATACCTCAGTTGATGGGCATATATTCCCCACCTCGTTCCAGTTCTTTGATGCTACAAAAAAATCACATTAATGCTATTAATATTTTTAAATATATGTTTTTACTTTTGTCACTAACTTCCTTGGCATAGTTCTTTCTATAAATAGCATCTCTGGGTCAAAGTATATAGATATTTTAGAAACTTTTTTAGCATAATCGCAAGATGCTTTCCAAGATGAATGAAACAGGGCTAATTCACATGTCCATGAACAGTTTATCAACGGAACAGCTTAGGAGAGCAGTGCAAAGAGCACTGGTCCTGGAGTCAGTAGGACCTGCATTCAAATCTGATGTCAGACATTTATTAACTATGTGATCCTGGGCAAGTCATTTACCCTTAATTTTCTTTAAAAAAAAGGGGGGGGGAAATGGTGTATTGGTGTGTTTTTCTTTGTACATGCCTTCCAACCATCACTAATTGCATCATTGCCAATTACTTGGATATAAAGTAAAATTTGAGTGGCTTTGTTTTACATTCTTTTTATTTAGAATAAATTTATTTTCTTTCTTCAAGCATCTTTTTCTCTAGGTATTCAAGATCTGAAGAGCAAAAATAACCCAATTTCTCAAACAAGATCATTTAAAATTCTGTCCTTACCAGTTAAAGATTGACACAGTGAGCATATATGCATATATTATCCCACCCAACATTTAGAATCGAAGACAGAGGCAAAATATTCTAATCTAAGGGTCTAAATAAGGAATGTGCAGATCTTTCTTTTTCTTTATAATTAAGAAAATGGGAATCAGTGATAGGGAATCAAAGAAGGAAGCACTCTAAGGGGATTAACAGACAATAGGTTTGTGAGGGACCAGTGGTCACCACATCTGGGTGGCATTTCTGTGTGAGATGGAGCAAAGGAGTAGGCAGTAGGGCACAATAGTGAATGAACTGCTGAATAATGACTGCCTGCATACTAATCTCTGGATTCCCTTCCTGCTCATCTCTGATTCCTCTTTTTCTTGATCCCAGTCGTAATTTTCTTGTTGCTAAAATCTTCTTATTAATGTTATGGTCCCTATAGTCCCTTATTTTCCTGGATTGTCTTCCTCAATTCCTTGGATTCAAACTCAACACTACTTCAGTACTACATGAAAACTTGGCCTCATATTTCCAGTCATGGCTACTGACTGCCAAAGCCATTCTGCAAGCAGGGCACAAGTAAGTTTTTTGTTGTTCAGGCATGTCCAGCACATAGTGACCCAATTTGAAGTGCTTTGGCAAAGATACTAGAGTAGTTTCCATTTCCTTCTACAATTCATTTTATAGATGAGGAAACTGAGGCAATCAAAGTTAAGTGACTTGCCAAGCATCATATAACTAGTTAATGTCTGAGGCCAGATTTGAACTCATGAAGATGAGTCTTTCTGATTCCAAGCACAGTGTGTGATCTACTCTGCCACCTAAAAGCCCCACAAGTGAGCTAACTTTATTTATTTAATTAAGTAATTTATTTGTTTTTGGTTTTTTTACAATAACTTCCATATATTATAGATTTTTCCCTCTCCCTCCTCCATATACCCTCCCTCTCTGAGACAGCATGCAATCTTATATAGGTTCCATACATTCTTATTAGATACATTTTCACCTTAGTCATGTTGCATAGAAGAATTAAAATGAATGGGAGAAACCATAAAACAAAACAAAACACAAGAAAAAAATGATCTGCTTCATTCTGTGATCCAATTTCATAGTTCTTTCTCTGGATGCAGAAGGCATGTTAACTTGAGTTCATTGGGAATTTTTTAGGTCCTTGCATTGCTGTGAAGGACTAAGTCTACCAGAAAAATTCGTTGCACACTGTGGTTGTTACTGTGTACAGAGTTCTCCTGGTTGTGCTCCTTTCACTCAGTATCAGTTCATATAGGTCTTTCCAGGTCTCTCTGAGGTCTTCTTGTTCATCATTTCTTATAGCACAATAGTATTCCATTACATTCATATACCACAACTTGTTCAGTCATTCCCCAATTGATGGGAATTCCCTTGATTTCCAGCTCTTGGCCTCCACAAAGAGAGCTACTATAAATATTTTTGTACGTGTGGGACCCTTTCCCATTTTTATGATCTCTTGGGGATACAGTCCTAGAAGTAATATTGCTGGGTCAAAGGATATGCATGTTTTTGTAGCCCTTTGGGCATAGTTCCAAATTGCTCTCCAGAATGGTTGGATCAGCTCACAGCTCTACCAACAATGAATTAGTGTTCCAACTCTCCCACATCTTCTCCAACATTTATCATCATCTTATTTTGTCATGTTAGCCAATCTTATTGATGTGATATGGAACTTCAGAGTTGTTTTGATTTGCATCTCTCTAATCAGTAGTGATTTAGAGCATGTTTTTCATATGACTACAGATGGCTTTAATTTCTTCCTCTGAAAACTGCCTGTTCATATCCTTTGACCATTTATCAATTGGGGAATGATTTGTATTTTTGTACATTTGACTCAGTTCTCTATGTATTTTAGAAATGAGGCCTTTATTACAGATACTAGTTCCAAAAATTCTTTCCCAGTTTTCTGCTTCCCTCCTAATCTTGATTGCATTGGGTTTGTTTGTGCAAAAACTTTTCAATTTAATGTAATCAAAATTATCCATTTTGCACTTCATAATGTTCTCTACCTCTTGTTTAGTCAAAAATTTCTCCATTCTCCATAAATCTGACAAATACACTATTCCTTGTTCTCCTAATTTGTTTATAGTATCAGTCTTTATACCTAGATCATGTATCCATTTGGACTTTATTCTTGTGTACAGTGTCAGGCATTGTCAGACAGTTTCTGTCATACTGTTGCCCAGTTTTCCCAGCAACTTTTGTCAAACAATGAGTTCTTATCCCAGAGGCTCCAGTCCTTGTATTTATCAAATGGAAGATCATTGTATTCATTGACTACTGTCTTGAGTACCTAATGTAATCCACTGGTCTACCTCTGTATTTCTTAGCCAGTACCAAGTGGTTTTGACGATTGCTGCTTTATAATACAATTTGAGATCTGGTAGGGCTAGGTCACCTTCCCTACTATTTCTTTTCATTCGTTCCCTTGATATTCTGGACCTTTTGTTCTTCCAGAGGAATTTTGATATTAATTTTTCTAGCTCTAGGAAATAATTTTTTGGTAGTTTGATTGGTATGGCACTGGATGGGTAAATTAATTTAGGTAGGATTGTCCTTTTTGTTATGCTAGTTCAGTCTACCCACAAGCAACTGATGTTTTTCCACTTAGATCTTATTTGTGTGAAAAGCGTTTTGTAATTGTGTTCATATAGTCCCTGGGTTTGTTTTGGCAGGTAGACTCCCAGATATTTTATAGTGTCTACTGTAGCTTTAAATAGGATTTCTCTTTCTATCTCTTGCTGCTGGACTTCATTAGTAATATATAGAAATGTAGATGACTTATCTGGGTTTATTTTGTAACCTGCAACTTTGCCAAAATTGTTTATAATTTCAAGTAGTTTCTTTGATTCTCTAAGTATATCACCATATGATCTGCAAAGAGTGATAACTTAGTTCCTTCTTTGCCTATTCTTATTCCTTCAATTTCTTTTTCTTCTCTTGTTGCAAAAGTTAACATTTCTAGTACCATATTGAATGACAGTGGTGATAATGACCGTCATTGTTTCACCCCGATCTTATTGGAAATGCCTCCAGCTTATTCCCATTACATATAATGCTTGATGATGGTTTTAGGTAGAAACTGATAATTATTTTATGGAAGGTTTCATTTATTCCTATGCTCTCCAGTGTTTCCAATAACAATGGGTGTTGTATTTTGTCAAAACTATTTGTACAACTATTGAGATAATCATATGGTTTCTCTTAGTTTTGTTGTTGACATGATTAATAATGCTGATAATTTTCCTAATATTAAAGCAGACCTACATTCCTGGTATAAATCCTACCTGATCATAATGTATTAATCTCATGATTACATTGCTGTATTCTTTTTGCCAATATCTTATTTAAAATTTTTGCATCAATATTCATTAGAGAAATTGGCCTATAGTTTTCTTTTTCTGTTTTGTCTCTTCCTGGTTGAGGTATCAGAATCATATTTGTATCATAAAAAGCATTTGGTAAGACTCCTTCACCAATTTTCCCAATGGTCTATACAGTATTGGAATTAACTGTTCTTTAAATGTTTGATAAAATTCACTTGTAAATCCATATGGCCCTGGAGATTTTTTTCCTAGGTAGTTCACTGACGGCTTGTTCAATTTTTTTTTTCTGAGATAGAGCTATTTAAGTATTTTACTCCCTCTTCTGTTAATGGGCAAGTTATATTTTCGTAAAATTTTAACCATTTCACCAAGGTTGTCAAATTTATGGGCATAAAGTTGTGCAAAGTAATTTCTAATTATTGTTCTAACTTCCTCCTCATTGGAGGTGAGTTCACCTTTTTCATTTTTGATATTGGTAATGTGGTTTTCTTCTTTCTTTTTTTAAACAAATTGATCAAAGATTTTTTTTTTCATAAAACCAACTCTTAGTTTTATTTCAATAGTTCAATAGTTTTCTTCATTTCAACTTTATTAATCTCACTTTTGGTTTTCAATATTTCTAATTTGGTATTTACTTGGGGGTTTTCAATTTGTTCTTTTTCTAGCTTTTTCAGCTGCATGCCCAATTCATTTTATCTCCTCTTTCCCTATTTTAATCAGGTAGGCATTCAAAGATATAAACCTTCCCCTAAGAACTGCTTTTGCAGTATCCCATAAGTTTTGATAGGTTGTCTCATTATTGTCATTTTCTTGAATGAAGTTGTTTATTGTTTCTATCATTTATTGTTTAACCTGCTCAGTCTTTAGGATTAGATTATTTAGTTTCCATTAATTTTTGGTCTATCCATGGCCTTTTATTACATATAATTTTTATTGCATTATGATCTGAGAAGGATGCATTGACTAATTCTCCCTTTCTGCACTGGATTGTGAGGTTTTTATGCCCCAGTACATGGTCACTTTTTATATATGTGCCATGTACTGCTGAGAAAAAGGTATATTCCTTTCTATCCTCATTCAGTTTTCTCCAAAGATCTGTCATATCTACCTTATCCAGAGTTTCATCCACCTCCTTAACTTCTTTCTTATTTATTTTGAGGTTAGATTTATCAGATTCAGAGAGGGGGAGGTTGAGGTCCTCAACTAGTATAGTTTTGCTGTCTATTTCTTCCTGTAACTCCCTTAAGAATTTGGATGTTCTTGAAGCATATATGTTTTGTTATGATATTGCTTCATTGCCTATGGTGCCTTTTAGCAAGATATGGTTTCCTTCCTTATCTCTTTTAATTAGATCTATTTCTGCTTTTGATTAGGATTGCTACCTCTGCTTTTTTTTTTTACATCAGCTGAAGCACAATGTATTCTGCTTCAACTTTTTAGCTTTACACTGTGTATATCTCTCCAGTGCAAATGTGTTTCTTGTAAACAACCTATTGTTGGATTATGGTTTTTAATCCATTTTGCTATCTGTCTCCATTTTATGGGAGAGTTCATCTCATTCACATTTACAGTTATGAATACTATCTGTGTCTTTCCCTCCATCCTCTTTCCCCTCATTTATGCTTTTAGTTCTCCCTTCTCCCTTCCCCTCCACAATGGCACATTAGTTTTTGACCACTGCCTCCCTCAGTCTTTCCTTCCCTCTTTAAGTCTCCCTCACTTTTACTCCCCCTTTTCCTTACTACTTCTTCCCTCCCTTTTAGCCCCCTACTCTTTCTTTCCCCTTTCCCCTCCTATTGCCCATAGAGCTAGTTAGATTTCTATACTTAACTGAGTTTGTTGTTCCCTCTTTGAACCAAATCAGATGAGAATAAATCTCAAATGATGCTCATCTTCCTCCTCTCTTTGTGCCTCTTCCTGTGATGTAATTTACCTTTCTCTGCCTCCTCCTTTTCACATCTCCTGTTACAATTCCTTTGCCCCTTTAAATTATATTTTTATCACCATGTCATTTAATTTCTATCCACTCCCTCCATCCATGTATATCCCTTTTAAATATCATGATAAGTGTACAATTCTCAAGATTAACAAGTATCATCTTCCCTTTTGGGAATGTAAACAGTTTGCCCATATTGAATCACAGAGTTTTTTCCACCGATCTTTGTATGCCTCTCTTGAGACTGTGTTTGAAGATTGAATTTTTTATTGAGCTCTGGCCTTTTCATTAGGAAGGTTTGGAAAGCCCTTATTTCTTTGAACGTCCATCTCCTTGCCTGAAATATTATGCTCAGTTTTTCTGAATAATTGATCCTTGGTTGTAGTTCAACTTCCTTTGCCTTACAGAATGTCATATTCCAATCCCTCTGATCTTTTAATGTAGAAGCTGCAAGGTCCTGTGTGATCCTGACTGTAGCTCTTCAATATTTGAATAGTTTCTTTCAGGCTACTTACAGTATTTTCTCCTTCACTTGATAGTTTTGAAATTTAGCAATGATATAACGATGTTTTCAGTTTGGGATCCCTTTCAGGAGGTGAACAGTGGATTCTTTGGATGACTATTTTGCCCTCTGGACCTAGGACTTCTAGGCAATTTTCCTTGATGGCTTCTTGGAAGATATTTTCCAGGCTCTGTTTTTCATCATGGCTTTCCAACTGACCAATAATTCTTACATTTTCTCTCCTGGATCTATTTTCCAGGTCAGATGTTTTTTCAGTGAGATATTTTACATTTTCTTCTATTTTTTCATTCTTTATATTCTGTTTGACTGATTCTTGATGTCTCATAGCATCCTCAGTTTCTACTTGCCCAATTCTAATTTTTAATAGATTGTTTTACTCAGTTAACTTTTGCATCTCCTTTTCCATTTGCCCAATTGTTCTTTTTAAGGAGTTGTTTTCTCCAGTTAGGTTTTGTACTTCCTTTTCCACTTGTCCAGTTTTGCTTTTTAAGGAACTGTTCTCTTCAGTGAATTCTTTTTTCATATTTTAAAAATCATTGGCCAGTTTTTCTTCTATTTCTCTAATTTGACTTTTAAAATCCTTACTGAGCTCTTCCCAGAATGTTCTTTGGGTTTGAGACCAGTTCCTAGTCCCTTCTGAAGTTTCAGATGGGAGTACAGTCTCAATGCTTAATGCTCTTAATGCTCAATGCTCTTTGGTATTCCTGTTTTGGTCCTTGTCCCCATAGAAAGATTCTATGGTCTTTTCTTTTATTGTTTGCCTCTTGCTCATGATTTTTCCTGGCTTTTGAAGTGGCTCTGTCCTTCTGGGGCACAGAGGGCTCTGCCCCACAGTTCTTGTGTCTAGAACTTCAGGCTTTGTCTGTTGTCAACTCTTGTTCTTTCAGTTAGAAGCTAAAATGCAGCAGCTTAGTGATGCTGAGCTGTCTGGTGTTCTAAAGCAGAGGCCAGGTGAAGTCTTTTTGTTTTTCCCCAGATTTACCCTGTAGCTAGTTGCATTAAGTGTGGGGGAGGGGTGGTCTGACCACAAGAGGTCTCCTCTTCTGAACTAGAGCATAACCAAGCTCAGTGGTTGGTGAACCTGTCAGTGCTAGTGTCTTCCTGATTCCCCTGGCATGCTAAAACATGCCTGGAGTCCTAGCATTTAGGGTCCTGGTGTTTGTGATTACAGGCTCAATCAGAATCTCCTCCCAATTCGCTGAGGTGGGGCTGCTGGGACAACTCTTGTCCTGTACTGGTCCCCTTCAGCCACAGAAAGAGGAATGCCCCCCCTTTGTGATCTTCTTAGCCTCATGTGCTAAGAGACTGTTTACCCCTTCAACTGATCCCACTGTTCCAGGATTTTTCCTGGGAAAACATTCTATAGGTTTTTCAAGGTCAACAAGGGAAGGGGTAGAGCATTTACTGATCACTCTGCCATCTTGGCTCCCAGAAGTTAAAGTAGATGACTTAGAGACATATAATCTGTGGGTTGATAGTCTCAGGAGCAACTGCTGCAGTTACCTGGAGTTCTGCAGTTCTCTTGCTCACTTCCACTGAATTCCCATGCAGAGTTTGAGAATCAAATGTTCTGCAGCTTCATATTGCCCGGGGCTTTCTGCTTGACTTTGCTATGGCGTGGTCTGTGTTGGTACAGCCTGTGCGCTGTGGTAAGTTATCTTTAGCTAAAGTTTCCTAGAAGATGGGCATTTATAGCAATGGAAATTAATCAAGTTTTTTTATCTGTCAGGGTAGTATATACGTAGTCCTTTCCATTGCCTAATTTACAAAGAAGTGAGTAAATGTATACTCAGGAGGTACAATTTGTAACATTTCTAGTTCCTTGGAAGCTATGTAAATATTATGAATCAACACACTGAGTGGGAAATCATTTTATGTTTCCTCTAACTCTTTGATTCTTGATAATAGAAACAAATAGATACATAGATAAATAATATTCTGACACATTTGAACATATTCAAATAGGTATTCCTTTCCAGGCTCCACTCCTGAGTCTTCCAGACTTCCTTCATAATGCTGCAGTTTCTTAAAATGAGACAAAAATGAAGTTTGTGGCATCCATTGACTCCTCCTTTCACTTGAACACTTAGAGGCCATTCTAGGGTTATTAACTGGTCCAATTTCAATACAGTTGTGACTCTGAAAATAGCAAGGACTTAGGAGAGGGAGGGGGTTGGGGGGAGGGTAAATGTAGCAGTCAGAACACACATATTTATGAGTTAAGTTTGCTGTCTTACATGAGCATGGTTCATGTTGCCCAAAATGATAACAATGGTAACATCACTGTAATCAGTGATCACATATTGCCACAAAATATATAAAAATAATGAAAAAGTTTGAAATGTGAAAATTACCAAAATGTGACACAGAGACATGATGTGAGTATATGCTATTGGAAAAAAGGGTGTTGGACTTTGTCAGCACCGGGTTTCCACAAACCTTCAATTTGTAAAATAATAATAATACCTGGAAAATAAAATAAAGCAAAGTGCAATAAAAAAAAAATAATACCTGTACCTTCCATCCATCTGATTAACCATTTCCTTCCAGAACCTTTAAGGAGGATGCAGAGGTCATCCATATCATAATTCCTCTCTAAGCTCTACTCCTGATTCTTTCAGATTTTCCTTACAATGCCTGGCCACTAGGTATCTTCATCTTTTCCTTGCCTTTCTTCCACTTTCAGATGCCCCTATTAGAATACAAGCTTCTCAAGGCAAGGACTGTATTTATTTCCACTTATATTCTCCCCAAATCCCTTTCCCTTCCCTCCCCTCCCCTCCCTTCTCCTTCCTTGCCTGAGGAGCTCTACCCAGGAGAAGGTACACTACTATGGCCAATTGTTGCCTCTTTTCCTTTGGGTTTACTGGCTGGATTTCTTGCTCAAAGACCAGGCCTTAAGCCCAATTTACTCTGGAGCTCATAGATTGAACAATAGGTCTCCACTCACCTAGCATGGAGTGAATGTAAATACAAAATAGTAGCTGGTTCTCTTTAACCTAGGAACCCTGAGGGTCTTCCCCTCCCAGTTTGATTTTTTGTTTTGTTTGTTTTTATTAAAAGGGGCCATCACTTGAGTAACCACTTAAAGAGGCCTATTTGTTGAATGAATGTGTATCGCTGAAAGTGAGAATCTGATAAGACCTTAGTCTAAAATGGCCAGGGTCCCATATTGCATATTGGGCCATCTCCAGCCATCCTGATGAATATCAGTCCACTGGACCTACATAGCTCAAGAGAAGAAAGTGAGTCTGGAGACCTTGCACAGTCCTCCCTCACTCAAATCAAAGTCATGTGCAAGTCTTGTCATCATCTTGATGTCATGGTCCTCATGAAGGACAAACAACATGAAATGAGGAGATTGGTCTAGATCAAAAGTGGGGAACCTATTCGAATCCAGTCAAAGGGTTGTACTTGAGGATCTAGACCACATATGGCCTTGAGGCTGCAGGTTCCTCACTCTTGGTCTAGATGGTTTTCTAAGGACTCTCTTAGCTCTAAATCTATGATCTGAAATTATAGTTAAGAGGATCATATTCTTTCATATTTGTAGACCTGATTTGCATCACTATGCTCTAGTACTTTTCTCCAGTCTGGCCTTTTCTTTCCATCTGCTGTTCATGTGCTAATTGTGTCTTAAATTCTTCTACTTTTGTAGCAAGTGCCCTTGTTTTTGCCTTAGTTTTCCTCTCTGCCCATTCTATTTATGTGCTTAGTACTTTAAACATTTTTTATTTTATCATTTGTTTTAATGCTTTTCCTATTGCTATTTTCAGCCAATGATCATTTGAAAATGATCCTTAGACTGGAAGGGACAAAGCAAGCATAGCTAAAAAGGAGTTGATACTCAAGCTGAGGGAGGGGACTCCTTATTCCTCTTCTCTCTTGGGGAGAGAATTAGTCCTTATCCCTCCCACAAGACTTCCCCTTTTTAATCCAAGGTTTTTCCTGTATCTCCAGACTCCTTTATACTCAGTAAAAAGAGTTTAGATGCACCCATGTCCCTTTTTGGTTTCTTTTGTAATAAACAATTATTATTCATGACCTTTGTAGTCCTAACTTTGGGTTAACAAATCTAAGTATATGTAGTTACCCTTGATGAGGATAATTCACTTTACCAAAGTGATCAGTGTCTTTGGATCCTGAAATATCTGGCAAAAGCTATTGACACGTTAATGTCAGTGATGGTTGAAACATCATAAAGAATGGGAGACTTGATGCAGGATTGGTGAAGGGAAAGTGCATTGATTTTCAAAGAAAGAGAAAGAATGGGACCTGAAAACTGCATTCCAATGACATTATCTTTGGCTCCTTGACAAAAATTCTAGGATGTATTATTTTAAAAAGGGATTAGTGAATAGCAAAAAAAAAGAAGTAAATCAGCCCATAAGCATTTATTAAGTCAGACATCATGACTTGTTTTCTTATTTTATATTTGTTTCAATATTTAAATTTATGATGTTTCTTTTTCTTTTCTCTATTCTGTATTTGAATTCTGGTGTTTGAGTCTAAAGCAAAATGAAATAAAACAAACAAAAGAGTCAGGTATGACAGAACAGTGACTGAACAGCAACAAATGTGGTAGGCACTGTGCTAAGTTCTGGGGACACAAGCATTAAAAAGAAAAACAGTAAAACAGTCTGTAATAGCAAACACCCCAGCATACACAGGAGGGCCAGCTGTACAAGTTCTTAGATCTGCTTTTTTAAGGAAAGCAACCTTAAAAGGGGTAAACAATTTTACTTTAATCAAGCACATATATCATTCACTTAGTTCAGGGGAAAATGTCAGCACCCTGAACTTCAGAGAAATACAAACAGAAATTACAAACAGAAAGATCAACATCAGGACTTCCAGCTGTCTGACCATAGACAATACATGCATAGCAACCAGAGAGAGAAGCACCAACATCTGGATTTTCAAAACCGGGGGTGGGGGGGCTCCTTTAAGGCTACCCAGACTCTCCTCTGTACTAATCACACAAACACTCTTCTGATGATTTGAGCCCCCAAAGTAAAACCTCACCGCAGAGTATACTTAACACTTTTCAGAGCTGGAGAGTAGGACATTTGTGACTCACTACCTCATTAGCAATTTAAAAAGGTGTGGGCCTTAATACAAAACAAGACTCCCCCTAATCAAGCCTCCCTCAATAGCCCCACCTGAGGCCTATAATGAGCAGGGAAGATTTTTAGCTCCCATTACCCAAACAACTTATTAGGAGTGAAGACAATACACAAAAAAGAAGATAGAACCGAATAGCGGGGTGAAAGGAATCCTTCTTGGAGAAAGGATAGAGCAGTCCAAGGGAGTATAGTAGGTGGGAAATGAAAAGATGGCAGGCCTGGGGGCCCTCCAGAAATGGAGATAATACTGGGAGCTCTGTGCTCCATCTTCCAATCTGTGACACCCCAGGACTAACGTGATCTTGTAGGATGATGAAATTCTGTAGCAGTAAACACCCCAACATACACAGAAGAGCTCCAAGCTCCCTCCAGAGTCCTCATCTGGCACTCAAACCTTGCAAAAACTAAGCTCCAAAGTAAAACCGCAACTCAGATATCTCTTTAAGAATCAGAGGGCATCACAACCCTTTGACCCAGTGCCTCAATAGAAAAAGCAAAAGGTACTTGGGACCCTCCTACAAAGTATCTCCCCTAATCAACCTTCCCACAATGCGCAGGCCCATCAGTGGGTGGGAAAGATCTTTAAACACATTAAAATAATTAATGATATAAATACATATGCTGTTTCTGGTTAAAGAAATTCTTGTTTCTATACTTTACTCCTTGTAAAGACTCTTGATTGATAAAGGCAAGATTCAATCAGAGACACTTGATTATACTAAAACATAAAACAGCAAAAAATCCCATTTTGATTACTATTACAAGCTCCTGAATGCATGATGAAGAAATGGTGATAATAAAGAGCCAGCATGACTTCATGAAGAACAGACTAACTTTATTTTTCTTTTTTTGGCAGGGTGAATGGAATTGTAGATCTAAAAGATGCTACAATTATAGTTTACTCATATTTTAGTAGGCTTTTATCAAAGCCTCCCATTTTATTCTTGTATAATAGACAGATGTGAGCTAATTAAATATACAATTAAATGGATCTGGAATTAGTGGAATGGCTAGACTTCAAAAGTCCATTTAGATTAGTGACTTGATGTTAAATTAGAACACCTCTAGTTGATTGACCCAGGGATATATATTTGATCCTGGGGGTTTTAACATTTTATCAATGCTGTAGGTGAAAGCATAGATGAGATACTTACCAATTTTCAAATAACATGACAGTGACAGGGCTAACTAATACTATATAACAGAATCAAGTTCCAGAAAGATCTTGATGGGCAAGAACATGGGACTTAACATGAATATGATGATATTTAATAGGGACAACATTTAAATCTTACATTTGGGTTCAAAGAGACTATTCTCATGTTTAAGGGAAGAAAAATGAAAAAGTATTTATTAAGTACCTACTGTGCCAGGCACTGTGCTGAGTACTTTACAAGTATCAGATTTGACATTTAAGATATAGTAGGTTTGATTAGATAGCAGTTTCAAAAATGTCTGAGAGTTTTAGTGAATTATAATCTCATTATGACTCCATAGTTTTGATATAGTCAGTAAAAAAAAGTCAATGCTATCCTGAGAAGCAGTAAGACCAGTACAATGTCCAAAGTGATCGTCCCACATCTGGAATTTGCATTCGGTTCTGGGTACTATATATCATAGGGAGAACCTTCAAATACTTGAAAGTAGTCAAAGAACATTCTTATTTATGTTTATATTGTGCTGAAAACATCAAACCCTAGAACTTCAAACGTCAAACTGCAGAACTTCCTGGTAAAGAAGTGTAATCACTCAAAGGAGTTTGTTTTGTCTATCCAGTGAGAAAATATCGAGTGGATGAAGAATGTCTATTACTCAGATCTCAACCTGTATTTGGGCGAATATTGCAGTATCTGTTCCACAGAATGGATACCTGAGAGAGACTATACAGATAGGCAGCAAGTTGAACTCAAAGAACTAGAGTATCATACAGAGGACCAAAAGGTCTCCCACATCTTGTTTCCATATAGCAACACAAGTAAAATGTTAGCATTGAAAAAATGGGCCTTTTGTTTTATGAGAAGCTTGGGAATGAGTAGAAATTTGTAGTTTCTCAAAATGATAAGATATTACAGAATTATGAGCTTTCCCAATGATAGTTTCCTGGGGAAGGAAGACTCAAGACGTCTAAAAGCAGTGTAGCTTGTGGGAAACAAGGAACTCTGAACAAAAGGAATATAGGATGTTATCAAGGAATTGTATGATAGATTGTGAGGTACTTGACTGTCTTTTGCCTCCTTTTGTATCCCCATTGCTTAGCACAGTGCCTGGCACAAAGAACATGCTTAATAAATTTCATTGATTGGTTGATTATTGATTGAGTTCTAAGAAAACAAAAAGATGGGCAAATCATGTGGCAAGATCAAGGAGTGACAGATGAATGGCCAGAGTTCTTTTCGGGTAAATTTCCATTATCAGGAGAAAATTAGGGAGATGTCCAGAATGTTGAATCAACTGCCCAAGGGGACCTTTGAGGAAAACATGAACAAGAATCTCACGGAACATCTGAGATCTGTATTATTGGAGGGAACTCCCAAATTGGTGAATTTATGGATTGGATAGAGTAATTTAGTTCAAGAGCAGCAATTCTGTCCCAAGGGGAAATTAGACTTTCTACTTGGACCCAGAGAGGAGAACCAGGAATAATCAGTTGATGTTGTGAAGAGACAACATATAGTCTACACTTCATTTAGGGCTTCTTCCCACTCCACCCCACCCTCTAAAAAAGGAATGGTTTTTCCTGAGATACAGTGTATTCATCCACACTGGAAGTCATTTATCTTATATAATGGAAAGGACTCTTATATAATATGAGTTAGACTTGGCAACCTCTGATGTACCCTCCAGCAGAAACCATTTTGAGAAATGAATTTGTGTTTTAGTTTTTAAGTAAAATATCTTCAGAGACAAATGCTCTTCTGTGGGGGGTCATGGGGGACGTTGAGGGTGGGGGGATATAGGGGTACAAGTATATGGTATTCTTGTAGACTACATTGGGCAAAAGGCATTTCTCATATTTAGATAATGGTATTTATTATCTATTCTAATAAAAGATTCTTGAACAAAATACGTTTTAATTTGAGGATAAAATGCAATTGCCGAAAAAGTTCTGCTTGTGGCACAGAGAGTGTGTGACAAACAGTACTAGAACTGGAGACAGAAGACTTGGATTCAAATCCTACTTTAGACACCAACGGCTGATGGGACCATCAGCAGTTACTGTGAAATGGCAATGATTACCCTGCTATGAGGGACCTCACAGGGTTGTTGTAGGGAAAGCTCTTTGAAGCATTGCAAGTGCCATGTTAATTTATTTATCTAATAATAGCTGTGCTGTATACATTTAGATCTTGCTTGCTTCACTAATGACTGTTTCTTCAGAAGAAAATGGTTCAGTAGAGTCTTGCTTTTAATCTGTTTTAGCTTGAGGACAGTGATTCAGAGTGGTCAGAATGCTGCAAAATACATGTCCTTTCTATCTACCTATATTCCCTGCTGCCAGGTTGTCATTAGTGAACAGATAATGTGTTCCTAGACTCAAAATAGGCACAAGGACATTTTTGCTCTGAGTCATCTCTAAGTAGCAATTCAGAATAATTGTCAGGGCTGATGGCAGTTTTTCCAGCTCACCTTATAGCATTTCCAGAGTCAGTCATTTATCACATTTTGTGTTTGATGGCTCTCTATTTTATGTGTGTGTGTGTGTATATTTGTATATATACACACATATATACATACATATATATACATATGCACATATATACACACATATGTGTATATACATGCATGTATGTACACACATATGCAAGGCATTCCAAAAATCTTAATGCTGCTAAATTTTTATTTTATTACTAAATTTTAAGTTACTAAAACTTAAAACTACACTAAGGCTTTTGAGATATTCTGTATAGCACATGTATAATATATTTGAAGTGGCTGTATATTTGAAAAATAGATATATTAGACATATGCATATAAAATAGATATACATATGCATATAAGCATATGACTTTATATATGTGTATATGCATTTGTAGTTGTGTGTATATATATATATTTATATATATGTCAATTATCAGTCAATCGATAGATACTTTGAGGATCCATGATTTCTTCTGTTTATTTACTCCCTTCACTGATATAGATTACCACCTCCCCTCCGCTCTTTAGCAAATTGTCAACATCAAAGATGTCAAAGTGAGTCAAACACGTGATCAGTAGGTTACATTATGACCTGAGTGCAGCCAAACCAGATTAAAATGCAATTGAGAAATATTTAATAAAATACAAGAGAACAAAGATAATGTTAATATGTGGTTTTCTAAGTAAACATGTGTGTGTTCATCCTTCATTGCCAAAGAAGATCATGTCATCAGAGAAATAATGACATGACTTGCACTTGATTTTGTTTTGAGTGAGGGCTGTGCAGGTCACCAGCCTCACTTCTCCTCCAGAGCCATCTGAATCCAGTGACTTGATATTCCTCAGGATGACTGGAGATGACCCAGGATGAGGCCATCGGAGTTGTGACTTGCCCAAGATCACACAGTTAGTAAGTGTCTGAGGTGAGATTTGAATTCAGGTCCTCCTGACTCTGGCACTGGTGCTCTATCCACTGTACCACCTAACTGCCCCCAAAAATCAACATGTAGCCTGCAAGGATCCCTACATATGTTTTAGTGGACATTGTTTTTATTTCAGTTTGACACCACTGATCTCCATGACTTTTTGTGGCTGAACTAAACCATCAGCTGGTGATCCCACTTTTGTTGGTGAGCTTAGCCAGGCTGGGTCTTAAACACCAATCATAATGCCTATTACAGGAACCATATTTAACCCCATTCCAAGTTAGGCAGTATGCTGTGTGTTCTCATGTCACATAGCCCCTAGAAACTGAGACATTAAAAGTTAGACTTCCTAGGTGGACATGACAGAATCTCAGAGTTGAAAGGGACCCCAGAATCCATCTCATCTAACATTTATCCATATTCAGACCCACAACATAGTGTGTATAGGAAATATATCCATCAGAAAACTGTTAAACTCAATAAACTTTGACCTATAATTATTGCTTTTACTTAGCATACATATGTATCACAAAAATTTCCAGTCATTGACGTCAGCAGAGAGGGAGGCATTTTGTAACACTGTATTGCAATTGTATTTCTATTACTTGCTACCTGTGTCACCTCAAGTAAATCACTTCACATCTCTGGGCCTCACATCTGTTAAAAGAGGCAATTTGACTAAATGACTCCTGAGATCCCTTCCAGATCTTAACCTATGATTCTTTAACCTAAAATCTTAATTTATTGTTAATTAAATAATTAATCTTAACATATAGAACTGTAAGACCTGGCTTTTCTGTGTCATAGGGAACTTAACCTTTTATTGTACTGCTCTGGATAATGGAACCTCTAGAAGGCTGCTAGAGCTTAAGTCTCTCTTAACCTGATGCTAAGAGCAGGTAAAATGCTATCAACACTGTACTGAAATCCAGCTGTTCTCAGTGAGGTAACTGATAAACCACATGACCCTGACCACATTAACTTCTCAGTGCTTCTCTTCCCTCCATCTATTAAACAGAGATAATACTATATTTGGGAAAGGATGATGAGAAGAAAGCAATATTATGTAAGCTGTCTTATTTGCCAAGTGAGAAGTGTAGCCAAACTGTACTTGTGAGTGCAGACCAATATAGAGAACAATTCGCTGGTTGACATAGATTCAGAAATCCATGGAAGACAGAAGATGACAAGGCTTAGGAAGATGGAACTCTTTGCAGCACTCAGCCCACTTCTCCAGTTGTTTCTGTGGAGTGTAGCTGTCATTCATTCTTACCTCCGGGGGCTTGGGGAGGGGGCCATGTTATTAGAACCAACAGCAATAATTTATTTCATCAGTTATTGACATAGGGAGGATAAATTGGTAGGGATAGTCTCTCTTCCATTTTAAATGGCTTGGTATGAGAAGTGCAAAGGAGTTTACAAGAGAGTTATGAGTTTAATTTTATGAACTTAGAATATAGCAGACCTTTCTGTGGAACCCTGATGAGTATGTACATAAGGTACGTACATGCTCATTGGCTTCTGACTAGAAGGACAAAGGCCAGTCCTAATTGGTTTCAAGTGATTGGAGTTTAGTTGGCTGTGACTCAGATGGTAGACTCTGTTGAGGAGCCACTCTTTCTTGCGGTTTGTGAAGGAATGCTGACAGATGACTTCGCATACTTTTTTCTTCTACTTTTGTCTTCTTATATTCTTCTCAACCCCTTGCCCACCAAATTCAGTAGCATGAATGGGGAAGGAATTTATTCCTCCCTGGAGCTAAAAGCACATGGGAATTACATTTGCTCATTCACTATCCCTAAAGTAGATTGTCTTAAAATGAACATTCCCAAGTCAAGAGATGGAAGCAGCCAGTACAATGGTGAAATATTAAGAGGATACCCAAGAGGGGTTTCATAGACAATATTCCCAAATCCCAACTTCCTGTGTAAAGAAAGAGGTGGTGTTATCTCAGAATATATCTGAGCAAAGAAGAGAGATTTCTTGGGAAATGACAAGGTTGCAGAATTACCCCAAGTTTAAGAGTTCAGAGATCTGACCTTTTAAAGAGAAAAGGGGAGTTTGATGGTACCAATAAGCATGTATTAAATGCCTATGTACCATATTAAATACCGGGGAGGTGGAGATGAGAAGGAAAGTATTTCAGGCATGGGGAACAGCTGATAAAAATGCCCCAAGTCTGGATATGGCATATTTGGAATAAAAAAGACCTAAATTTAAATCCAGTCTCAGATTAACTGGGTGGCAAGTCATTTAACCTCTATCTATCTTACTTTCCCCATCTGTAAAATGGGAGTATTAATAGCACCTATCTCCCAGGGTTCTTGTGAGGATCAAATGAGACAACGTTGGACAAGCACATCACAAACATTAAAGTGCTATGTAAATGCTAGTTGTCATCATTGTCATCATCATCAGTCAGCCATAAACATTTCGTAAACACCTAATATGTATCAGGCACTCTGATAAGCACCAAGGATAAAAAAGAGAGGCAAAAGATTATTCCTGCCCACAAGGTGTTCTAATGGGAGAGACAATAAGCAAACAAATATATACAAACAAGCTATATACAAGATAAATAAGATGTAAATAGGAGAGGGAAAGCATTATAATTAAGAGAAAAAGGATTCTTGTAGAACATGAGACTTTATTTGGGACATGAAGGAAGCCAGTAGGCAGAGATGAGAAGAGAGTTCCTTCCAGGCATGAGGTAGAGCCAGAAAAAAATGCCTAGAGTCAAGGAATGAAATGTCTTATTCATGGGACAACCAAGAGACTAGAGTCACTGGATCAAAGAGTACATGGTGGGGTATAAGGTATAAGCAGAGTGGGAGGGGGCTAAATTATAAAGGTGAACACCAAACAGGGGATTTTGCATTTGATCCTGAAGATGATAGAGAGCCACAGGAATTTATTGAGGAAGGAGGTAACATAGTTAGACCTACTTTTTAGAAAAATAACTAGTAATTGAAGAATTACTGAATGGAGGATGGATTGGAGTGGGAAGAGACTTCAGAAAGGCCAGCCTATCAATAGAAGATTGCAATAATCTAGACATGATAGTGATGGGGGTCTATACTAGAGTGGTATCAGTGTCAGAGGAGAGAAGTGAGCATATGTGAGAAATGTTACAAAGGTAAAATCATTAGACTTTGGCAACCTTGGATATGGAAGGTGTGAGATAATGAACAGTCTAGGAAGACACCTAGGTTATGAGTCTAAGGGACTAAGATGATGGTGTGGTCCTCTACAGTAATAAGGAAGGGAGGAGGAAAATTTTAGAGGGGAAACAACTAAATTTTGGACATGTTGAGTCTAAGAGGTCTGCTGTACATACATTGTGAAGTGACTGAAAGGCAGTTGGAGATATGAGATTGGACATCAGCAGAAATGTTAGGGCAATGTAAGTAGATTTGAGATTCATCAGGTAATTGAATTCATGGGAGCCAATGAGATCATCAAGTGAAATGATATAGAGGGATAAGAGAAGAGGGTCTAGGATCAAACCCTAAGGGATACCTAAAGGTTAGAGGGCATTATCTGGATGAGGGTCCAGTGAAGGAGACTGAAAAGCAGCAGTCAGGTAGGTAGGGTGAGAACTAGGATATAGTAGTACCCCAAAAACCTGGGGAGAAGAAAATATCGAGGAATAGAAGGTGATCATAATCATGATTCTTAAACAAAAAGTCTCTCTCATGTAGCCCCTGGAACTAGAAGAATATTAAAGGATTAATGTTATAAGACAGAGGAGTAGAAAATCTGCACTTTGTTCATCCCACCCCATCATCATCAGGAAGGGGGTTACCTTCCTAGCAGCTCAAAGTGTATTTACCCTTTCAACAGGATAATAAAGTGGCATTACAAGTCCAGAAGGACTGTGTAGAAAGCTGTGTGTATGGGGGCGGGGGGGGGGGGGTGAAGACAGAGAGACAGAGAGATGTTGACCTACTGACAACCTCATATTCAGTAACCTTCCAAAGATAGTTTGTGAGCTTCTTGTGAGAGGGTGTTCTATGTTTTTCCTGTTTCTGTTTATGAGGTCCTGTGAGTTCTTTGGTTATTCTTCATTATCTGTTAGGGAAAATGCAGACTGTCCTCTCCCATTACACATTTGACTTTCTGAGGCTGCCCCAGACCCTGATCTAGGACAGGACTGCTCCTCTTCCACCCATAAGGGAGAAAGCATTTACTGGAAATTCTCTCGTGTTTTCTTCTCTAGCATGCTATGAAGTGCTAGGTCAAGGGGTGAAGGGTGGGAAATTTCTTCCTCCTGTTTTGAATTCCCTTTCATTTTCAACTGTACTCTCCAAGAAAGGTGCAAAGAAAATGTTTTTATTTTCAAAAGGTCCAAATATTTTTAAACCTTTGGAATAGTCTATTGGTTTACCTTTTATAGGCTACAAAAAGAGGGGGCTTATCTGACAAGCAACTATTCTCCTAAGGGTTCCAGTCAACTAAGTCATGCTGGGGAATAGTCTTAGTTGCTAGAAACTAATTGGAAATCATTTTTTTCATTGTTAACATGGTTCCAGTGGGCATGTCCAAATTCTATAAAGAGAAGTATTTATCAAACTTTCCAAACTAGGCTCACTGTCCTGCAAGCTCATTAAATTGAACTCATCAAGCAAACTTCTTTGATTAAGCCCTTACACCAATGATGTCAAATTCAGGTAGAAATGGGGTACCAATAAATCATACAGAAAGACTCTTGGGGGCTATATACAGATTTAGGAAACCAAATATTAATATTATTTATGTTTTATTTTATTTTACTTATTTTGTTAATTACTTCCCAATTACATTTTAATATGTTTCAGCCAACACTTGGGAGTGCTGTGGTGTGTTGCGGCTTGCTGGCCTCCCTTTGACCCTTCTGCCTTACATCATGATTGAATAGTTCATACAGGGCAGTAAATTGAAGGTATCTGTATGATTTAATCACTTCTGACCTCAAGAAATGAACTTAGTTCTTACTCTTCTGATATTGTCCCATAGGAATCGTTCTACTATATTCAGCACTTTAAGGAATGTGTGGTCTCATCTATCTGGGTACTACCTTCATTGGTACAGATGTTAACCAATCCATACCCTCTCACCCTGTCTACTTCTTAATCTAGTCCTCCTATAAATAATCCATAGAACATTTATCTGATGTGCAGGGAGTCTTCTTCTAGAGTTAAAAAAATTCCTTGGGTAACAGTACAACACGTGAGCTATCTGTTTTCCCTCATTATTAATGCATCACCAACTCATCTCCTTTTATAATCATATATTTTCTAGATGATTCCTAAGACCCTTCTTGTATTGAAGTCACTGTAGGTTATATGCTGCAATCTAATCATACCACTGGGCAACCACTGGGCCTATAGTCAGGAAGACCTGTATTCAAATCTGGCCTCAGACACTTACTAGCTATGTGACTCTGGGCAAGACACTTAACCCCTGTCTGCTTCTGTTTTTTCATCTGTAAAAAAATGAAAAAGAGAAAAAGAAAGGAAATGGCAAACCACTTCAATGTCTTTGCTAAGAAGACTTCAAAGGGGGTCCTTAAGAGTCAGACCCAACTGAAAAACAGCATAAAGAAAGGCAAAAGACAGTCCCTGTTCTCAAGGAGCTTATAATTTAATTGGGTAGACAACAGGCACACAGAAGATAAGAAGATACAAACAAAATAAATTGCAGATGACCTCAAAGGGGAAATATTAGGATTAAGAGGATTTAGGAAAGATTTTTTTATAGAAGATGAGACTTGAAGCTGGAAGGAAATGAGAGGAAAGAGCATTCCAGGCATGAGGGGACAGCCAGCAGAAACTCCTGAACTAGGGGAGTGTAAGGTTAAAGAGATATAAGATCTTCCCAGCCCATTAACATGTCCCACAGGGAGCCCTGGTTCAGAGTCAAGTAAGCTCTGGGCCACAGGGATTCCCACACCTTTCTAAATAAGTGTTGATTTCCAACCTTCTCTGCACTAAACCAATCAAGTGCCAAGTCTTTAATTGGAAATGGTGTATATTGTATTGCTTGGAGGGAAAGATATGGGCAGAGAGAGAAGCAAGCAGAAAGAGAAACATGTGAGAGGAAGAACTTGCCTAGGGGAACTTGCTGTGGGGAGGCTTGAGGGAGAGAAATGTCAGAGCTCCCTGGACTGGTGATGAGTACCTTACTAAATCTTGCCTTTTGGTATCCCAATAGGGATGTTTCAAATAAATATTTTGATTTTGTCTTGGAGGAAAAAAGTTTGTTATATTTTGCAAACCAACCATGGAAATATGTATGTGTATTCATAGCAGCTGCTATGGGTTTCACACTGGCATTACAGGAAGATGGAGTGTCTTGTTCAGAGAAAAGCAGGGGGTCAGTGTTACTTGTTCATAGAGTATGTCTTTAGCGTGAGCAGGAAGGAAGGAAGGAAGTTTTAAGAAGATTAAAAATTTAAGAGGGAATCAAGTTATGAAAAGCTTTGAATGCCAAACAATAGATCTGACATTTGATCCTGAAGGTGATGGGGTACCTCTGGAGTTTATTGAATAGGGAGGTGAAATAGTAAACTTATTTTTTTAGGAAGAGAAATTTGATAGCTGAGTGGAGGGGCACCTGGATTGGGGAGAGACATATAGCAAGTAGAGCAACCATCAGGCTACTGTAATAATTCAGACTGAGGTGTGAGAGCCTACATGCACTAAGGGTTGTAGTAGTGTCAGAGGAGAGAAGGATATATACATACATACATACATATGTATGAACATACCTACATATACATATATACACATACACACATACATATATACACATGTGTATATCTGTATTGGCATACACATGTATATACATATATACATACACATATACAAGAGATTTCATAAAGGCAAAATCCAAAGAATTTGGCCATAGTTTGAATATGGAGAGCGAGAGAAAATGAGGAATAGACTAAGAGACCTAGGTTATGAATGGAAAGATGTCAGTACCTTCAACATAAGAGGGCAGTTCAGAAGAGGAGAGCATTTGGAGAAAAGATTTTTTTCAGCTTTGGATATGTTAAATGTAAGATGTCTATGAGACATTCCATTTAAGATTCCAGTAGGCAGCTGGAGATGTTAGACTGCAGGTCAGCAGAGAGGTTAGAACTGAATTTGAAGTAGATTTGAGATTGTCCACAGAGAGTTGATAATTGCTACTGGGGAATTGATGAGATTACCAAGTAAAATACTATAGACAGAGAAGAAAAATGCCCTGTGAGACATTCCTGGTTAGTGGATGTGACCTGGATGATGACCCAGCAAAGAGGACTGGGAAGGAAAGGAGGAAGGAAACCACACAAGACTGGTGTCAAGAAAAATCTAGAGAAAAGAGTGTATCAGGAAGAGGGATATTGCAGTATCAAAGGCAGAGAGAGGTCGAGAAGGATAAGGTTTAAGAAAAAAGTATTTGTCAATTAAGAGTTCATTGGTAACTTTGAAAAGAGGAGTTTCAGTTTAATGGTGGGGTCAGAAGACAAGCTGCCAAGAGCTGAGAGAAGAGGGAAGGAAGTGAAGGTAGCTGCTGTAGACACCTTCTTGAGGAGCTTAGCCACAAAAGGAAAGTTGTGGGAGAACACCTGCCTATCAGGGATGAATGGATTCAGGGAGGATATTTTGAGAATGGGGGACATGGGGGGCGCGGTGTTTGTAAGCAGGAAAACAGTCAGTAAATAAGGAGAGATTGTAGATAAGTAAAAGTGGGATGACTTAGGGGGAAAACTGCTGGAGAGGACAGGATGACGTAGGATCACTTGTATATGCATGGGAGGTTGCTTGGCAAGGACAAAGGGTTTAACTCTTTATATGAGACTGGGATGAAGACTGAGATAGTGGCAGAAAGCAAACAAGCGATGTGAGATGAAGAAGGAAGAGGAAGAGGGAGCTCTCTGTGAATGGTCTCAAATGTTTTTGTTCAGTGAAATATTCTAAGGCCAGTTTCTCAGCAGAAGGAACAGGTGGAAGGGGGAGTAGTGGAAGGCTTAAGGAGGGATGAAAAGGTTTAGAAAACCTCTGTGGTAAGTGAGATAGTGAGTTAATTACGGAGATGTGTAAGGATTGCCCAGCCACAGTGAGAGCCCAATTAAGATTAAGTGCTATAAATTTGTAGTGGATCAAGTCAGTACAGTTTCTTTTCTTTTTAATTTATGGAATAAAACAAACATTATGATAACATAGTACAATAAAAAAGGATTATTACACATGAAACTGCAAATTTACTGTGCACAACTTACTGTTACTTTCAAATATACCACAACATTAGCTTGTAAATTTCTTTTTTCTCCCCTCCCCCCAACAGTGAACTAGTGTCCCAATTTTTCCACATCATGTCCAATATCTGTCACCCCACCCCTTCTATCATCTTAGCCAGCCTGGTGGATGTAAAATGATATCCCAAGATTGTTTTAATTTGCATTTTTCCAACCAATAATGATCTAGAGCACTCTTCCATATGACTATAAATTGTTTTGATCTCTTCTTTCAGAAATTTCCTGTTCACATCCCCCGACCCTTCATCAATTGGTAAATGATTCATATTCCTATATATTTGACAAAATTCTTTATATGTTTTAGATATATCTTTATCTGATAAACTACCAAAAATTTTCCTTAATTTTCTACTTTCCTTCTTATCCTGATTACATTTGTTTCATTTGTTCAAAACCCTTTTAATTTAGTGTAATTCAAATTACCCATTTTACACCTAACTTTGCTCTCTGTTTCTTGTTTATTCAGAAGCTGTTCACCTCTCAGCACAGTTTCAATATGTTCCTCAGCTTTGTTCAGTAGTGGATGTATAAGAACAAAGGCAGCGAATGGTGGAAGTAATTCAAGGAGGAAGTTTGGAGAGGGATGACTGGTGACAAGATAGGGAGACAAGAGACTCAAGGGAAGAGGATATTTAGAGTTGAACTGATTCACCAAGGGATGAAGATGGGAAAAGGAGAGTGTAGCCAATTCAGGTGAAATTGTCTGAGAAAGAATTGAGGAGTCAAGGGATCGAAAGTCACAATAAGGGCAAAGAACAGAGTTCCTTGAATGGGAAAAAAAGGAAATAGAAAGATTTTTTACCAACAATGTTCTACAGCAAATCACATCTTTATAACCACATAATTAACTGAAAGGTTCAGAGAACACAAGTTCCTACTGTGTTTACAATTCCTGATCATAAAAAGCATATGACTCTGAGAAGCAAAATCAAAACGTAAAGGCTCTCCCTTATCAAAACAAAGGGTTCGTGATACAGCTACAACAGAGATAATTTTGTCTGATGTCTTTGATTATTGCTATCAAATGAGAAATGGAAACTAAGAGATAAATACTAAAGCTACAAGGACTCCTAAAGGAGATTTGTAACCACCCAAAAGAATTTGATGCAACAGTCTACACAAGAAGAATTAAATACATGAAAAAAAAATGTTAGGAGCAGCTAGGTGGCACAGTGAATAGCATGAAAGCCCTGGAGTTAAGAGGACCTGAGTTCAAATCCAGCCTCAGACATTTACTAGTTGGATGACCCTGGGCAAGTCACTTATTAACCTCAATTGCCTCCAAAAAATGTTACATGTAACTCTATGGACAGCCCTTACAGTTGGGGTGTATATGTACATGTGTGTGTGTGAGTGAAATATAAGACAAGATTCCCAGCTGAGAGAATGTGGGGAAAGAGAGCTATGGGAGGCTTGAGAAGGGATGAAAAGGTTTAGAAAGCCATTATAATAAGTGGAATAGTGAACTAATTAGGGAGCTGTGCAAGAATTGCCCAGCCAGAGTGAGAGCCTAGCTGAGATTAAGTAACATAAATTTATGTGAATATACATATATATGTGTGTATGCCCATATGTATACACATACATATATTGTACACATTTTATATATATATTTATATATAAATGTGCCAGGCACTATGTTAAGTACTGAAGATATTGAGAGAGGCAAAGGACAGTCCCATCCCCACCTCTCCCATATCAAGTAGTTTACAATTGAATTGGGGAGACAACATGTAAAGAAAAATATACAAAACCTATCTTAAAACCTATACACTGAATAATTAGGAAATAATTTACAGAAGGAAAGTACTGAAATTAAGAGGGGTTGGGGAAGGCTTATTGTAAAAGGTGGAATTTTAGTTGGGACTTAATGGAATCCAGAGATGGCAGAACCTATTTACTACTCCAGTAATCAGATGAAGAAGAACATTCCAGGCAGGTGGACAGCCAGAGAAAATGACCAGAACCCAGAGATAAGAGTATCTTATTCATGGAGTAGCCCAAAGGCCAGCGAAATTGAATTAAAGAGTACCTATATAGCACCAATGTGATGTTCACAATGTCTGCGGTGGTCATGAATATCCTGATGCAATTCAGAATCATGAAATAACACAGACTCTCCACGTGGAAGACAGAACCAAAACACTTATTCAGACACCAGAAAGCCAAATCCATCATAGCAACAAAAATTTATACACAATAACAATGCAGAGGACATCACCAGCCCCAAAACTTCCCCCTGCTAGGCTTCCCCCAAACCAGCTCCATTAAACAAAATCGCAATCACAAAACCATTCATGCTACCCAGGAGCCTGCATCCTTCCTAGCTCTAGCTGCTCTCAAGACTAACTTCCTCTAAGCTCTTCTTTAGCTTTTCCTTTTCCTGTTTCACCCATTCAGCAAACTCCTCCCACCACAGGCTCCATGTGACTCAGGCAGGTGACATGGGCCTATTAACGAATGGGACAGATTTTTCTCATTTAAATTAACATTTCAACCTGTCAGAGAATAAAGTATAAAAAGACTAGAAAAGCAAGGGGAGCTAGGTTATGAAAGGCTTTGAGTGCTAGAGTGTGTATATATTATATATGAGTGTGTGTGTGTATGTATGTGTATGTTTATGTGTGTATATAGATGTAGATGCATATATATACATATGTGTGTGTGTGTAGATGTACATGCATATGTGTGTATCTTTCTACATCTGGATGTCTATATAGATATGTAGCCATAGCTTCACAGGCTCTTCTGCTAGACAATGAGCTGGGCTCGGAATTAGATAGAAAGAAAAAGAGTAGGTTTGATTGCATGACCACAAGCTTCCCTTTGAAACAGAAACCAATTTTTAACACCAATATTCCTCTGGTGATGCTGTCTGGCTAGGTACTATGAAATACCACAATCTCTCTGAAGAACCAAAATTTCATTTCTCCCAAAGGGCAATAGAATGATGTATGGTAGGTATAATTAAGTGGCTACATCTTACCAATGGTGGTTTTTGAGTAAGTAGTATAAATGCCATCATAGAACTAAGTCTGGGGGCAAGAGGGAGCAGGAGCATAAAAAGTCATCTGGTCTAAATTTCTCATTTTATATATATGGGAACTGAGGCCCAGCAAGATCAAGTAACTTAAACAAGATCATGTAAGTTAAGAAAATAACAAATAGCATCTAGTGAATAGAGCACCAGCCCTGGAGTCAGGAGGACCTGAGTTCAAATCTAGCCTCAATCACTTGACACACTTACTAGCTGTGTGACCTTGGGCAAGTCACTTAACCCCAATTGCCTTGCCTTCCCCCCTTCCAAAAGCAAGAAAAGAAAATGCAAAGTGGGAATCAAATTCAGGTCTTCTGAGTCTACCTTCAGCAAGCATTCCATAAGACAATGTTGCCAGCCATTAAATAAATAACAATACCTGGCAATGGATATTTCTTCTCAAGACTGTTTCAAGCCATACAAAGTGGTGGTTGTGTGACTTTTAGGATCAGTGGTATTACAAGAGCAAGCAATTACCAATGAGCAGGCAGATGGACACCTTGAATATCACAGTGGCATACATATAATATTTAGAGATTTAGAGCAGGATTTGTTAACCTTTTTCAGTGTGTTGGATTCCCTTACCAATCTGGTGACACCTAAGTATCCCTTCTCAAAATCATTTTTTTAAACATTCAAAGTTAAAGGAAATGCTAAATTTGTTAGAGTTCAGTGAACATAAACATAGAATTTTTCCCATCCAGATTCCCTGCCATCTCTCCAAAGGCCCCTTGGGTATCTCTACCCCAATTTTTAAAAGCCCAGTCTAGAGGAAGGCTCCCAGCATGCAGATTATCTCCCACAGAGGATTTGTCAGTTGACAAGGAGAAGCGTTGCACAAGAGGGGAGGTGTACGTGAGCAATCTGTACCTTCGAAGGCAGTAGTCCCTATTTCTGCAAGTTTACAGATGGGTTAAAGAAAACTGAAGATTCTGTCAGCACTCTTAAAGCCTGGCTGGTTAAGCAACCATTTGGCAGGACGGCCACTGTCTGTAAGCCAACCCTTAGGAGCGCTCAAGTGGCTGATGGTGTGGGCGTCTTTATTGGCTTCTGGTTTTATGTGGGCCTTGAGTAGCTCATCCGTTGGAACTCATTGTTCTTCAAAGGAACCTTGGGGCTCTCCAATTCTTGTAACACTGTGAAGTGTCCTAAGTTATACCAAATACATTTTTAAACCACATTGACTAGGAACAGTGTGTTCTCCGGAAGCCTCCAAGCACATTAGACCAGCCTCTCCCTGCTGCTGCTCATGTAAGTTTCCATTATGATTCCTCTTCTTAGCAAAGTGAATGACACCCTGCTTCTACCAGGGGTGGGGATGAAATTTTCCTACATAATCATAAACTGAAAATTTGTGAAGGAATTTTCTCAGAGTATGACCATAAATTCCAAATAATATACAGAGATAAGGATCTCTGTATTTATGTGTCTATCTAGAACTTCAATTTTACAAAACACCATACAAATATAATTTCATTTTGTCCTCACTTAGGAGGATGGGGGGATGCTACTATTTAATCTCCATTTTATAGAAGAGAAAACAGAGACAGGCAGAAGGTTAAGTGACTCATCTAGGGTCACATATCTAACAAGTGTAGGAAACCAGATTTGAACTCAATAAATATTTGTTGAATTAAATTGAATTGAAAAATGCCTTACAATGGCAAGTCTAAAGATTTATAGGAGCATCAATATGAGCATTGGGATCACAGCTTAAGAGCTGGAAAGGACCTCAGCAGTTACCTAGTCTGGCCCCCTTATTTACAGAAGAGGAAACTGAGAACCAGAGAGGTTAAATGATTTCCCCATGTTCAAAGTCAGGCTTTGAACCGAGCTTCTCTAACCCAGATTCAACGCCCTTCCACAATACCATGCTGCCTACAACTAAGAAATAATTCATATTTATTTGGCACTTCTCTTATAATATTCCTGAAGTAGAGAGTACAAATGATGCTTTCCCCAGTTATAAATGAGGAAACAGAAGCTTTGGAAGTTTAAATGACATGTGCATGATTATACAGTGGCCAATCGGAGGTGACAACTTCCATGGAGTCTCCTGACTACAAGCCCAATACCTTCACAATCTTTCATGCTGCCTTAAAATTCTTTAGAGAACAAATGTCTTGCCTCTACGTAGATGATTCTCACATCAATTTGTCCATTTGAATTCTACCTTCTCTCATGTCTCATATCCTCTGTCTCATATTTCCAAATGCTTACTGGATATTTTGAACTGGATGTCTACTAAACAACTTAAGCTCAACGTGTTCAAAACTGAGCTCATTATTCCTCCCAAAAAATATCCTTTCCTCTTTCAAACTTTCCTCTTACTGTGGACACACTCCCACTTCAAAGTTTGGGTGTCATCCCTGACTCCTTATCTTTCCTCACCCCTTACATCCAACCAGAAGTCAAGGCCTGTCATTTTTCCCTTTGTAACATCTCTCGTACATCTCCACCTCTCCTGACACTGCCACCATCCTGGTGCAGGACTTCGTCACTTCATATCTAGACCACCGTAATGACCCGATGGTCAGTATTACTGCCTTACGTCTCTTTCCACTCTGATTCATCCGCCATTCAGCTGTCAAACTGGTCTTCTTAAAGTACAGTCTGACCATGTCATATGTTCTCCTCCCTCCCCAATTCAGTGCCTCCAGGGTCAAAAATGAAATACTCGGTTTGACTTTTAAACCTCTCCACTACCTCTTCCCTTCCTAACTATCTGGTCTTTTTATACCTCACTGCTTCCTCTCACCGCCATACTCTGGGCTCCAGTGACTGGCCTCTCAGTTGTTCTTCACATGAGATACTCCATCTCTTGACTGGGCATTTTCACTGGTTGTCTTAGTCAGGACTATAAACTTCTGACTCTTATTCCAGTACTCTCTCCTTATACCTTAATGCCAACAGGCATCGAAACGGCCTGGAGTCAAAAAGACATGAGTTCAAATCCAGTTTCAGAGACTTCCTAGCTGTGTGACTTTGGGGAAGTCACTTAACTTATTTTTTGGTTTCAGTTTCCTCAGTTGTAAAATAGAGATTTATAATAGCTCCCACCTCTAAGGATTGTTGTAAGGGTAAAATGAGATAACATTTGAAAAGTGCTTGCAGTGTCTGGCACATAGTAGGTGCTTAATAGATGCTTATTCCTTTCTATTCTTACACTATGAATAAACTTGTGTTATTTGTGATATATACATAAACCCTGTGTTATTAACGGCTGTTTTGCAAATCTTATGCAGTCCTCTCAGGTAGTTCTTTTTGCACTTTACTTAGTTACAAGTTCCTTGTAGGCGTGGACTACATCTCTCATTCATCTGGTACTGGGCCTTACATAAATTGGGTGTCACAGAGTTTAGGAATACGGTTAGATAAAATTGTTCATTTTCAAAGCTAAACAGCTATTTGGAAAATATGACATTTATTTGCACTGCTTTCCTTCCTTTCTTCTATTTTCCTTTCTTCCTCTCTCTATCTTTTCTTCCTTTCTTTTATTCTTTATTCTATTCCTGCCCCTCTTTCTTCTTTTCTTTTTTATTTTCTTCCTTTCTCTCATTCATTCCTTCTTTCTTTTTTAACTTTTAATTAAGATATTCTCAAAAGAATTTCTGACCACCAATGAAACAGTTCTTTAGTCTTCCTTTGAGTTGCTGACAGATCACAGGGTTGCCTAGAATGCCATGCCTTCTGATTCATTCCAAAGTTTCTTTCTTTTCTTCCTCCTTTTTTTCTTTCCTTTCCCTCATGTCATTCCTTCATTCTTTTCTTTCTGATCCAGACCTATTATAAAGCTCCAATTCTCAGTGTGGAGATTCCCGCCAGCTATGAAGTTCACTAACCGGTCTTGCTTAAGGAGTTGCCTAGAAGCACTAATAGGTTCAGTGAACTTATGTCAAACCATTAGTATGAATCAAACGCTGAATTTGAATTCAGGTCTTCCTGACTCCAAGGCAGGCTCTCTAAATACTATATACCACACTACCTTTACTTGGCATTTTTTTTATGGGGGAAGGATGGCAATCTTGAACACCCTATAGTTTACAAATCACTTTCTTCAAAATAACAACCTTGTGAAGTAGGTAATATAAGTATCAGTTGTTCCATTTTACAGATCAGGATGCCAACATACAGAGATGTATAACAATAAGGTTTTAACTAACAATTAGATAGCACTTTTAAGCTTTCCAAAGTGCTATATTGTTTTCTCCTCTAAATAACCCTGTGAAGGAGGTGCTACTATTATGCCCATTTTACAGATAGGGAAACTGGGTCTGATAGAAAATAAGTGACTTATCCAGGGGTCACATAGCTAGTTAGTGTCTGAGGCAGGATTTGAACAGAGATTTTCTTGACTTTGAGGCCAGCACACTGTCCCCTCCATGTTACTTAGATGTCTCATTTGTGGTTATACTGCTAGTGAGTCTCAGAGTTTGGGTTTTAAATCTAGGTCTTCTGATTACAAACCCAGGCACCTTTCTACCATATTTTACTATATTTCATGGTTTACTGAAACAACAGAAGACAATCACATTTATAAATTTTTCTGTATGAATAAACATTAGACTACCAACAGCTTCAAGACAAACTTCCCAGAGCTGTCCATAATTAGTCAATCATTCTTCACTGTAGTGTGAGTTTCTTCAGAGAACTTTTAATTAAAATATTCTCAAAATAATTTCTGACCACCAATGAAACAATTCTTTAGTCTTCCTTCAAGTTGCTGGAAGATCACAGGGTTGCCTAGAATGCCACGCTTTCTGATTCATTCCAAACTATACAAGCAGAAATTACCCTCAGCTAAGTGAACAATAAGTAGCATATCCTTAATTATTACAAAACAATATCTAATTACTTTCACTCTAGCCTCAATGTAATAAAACACAAAGGTAAAAGAGAAATGGTCTTTGGTATTTGATTATAAAACCTAGAAGAAAGTGAGGAAAAGCCATCCACTAACTTTACCTTGCATTTGAAATAGCATAGAATCAGCAAACAGTGAATGTGTGCCATCCACAAAGCACTGAGCCTGTTCATAATCCCCCATTTATTTATTTTATAATGCCTCACTCATTCCTATTTAACACAATGTCTGCTTGGATGCCAGGCTACTGATTTCTGATCCTTTTCAGGGTTTTTATTACAAAGAAACAGCTTTCAACTTAAACATTGAAACTGCAGGAGCAATTATCTTACCCTTAAGAGTGCTGGAAATTACCTTAGACAGTTTAAAAGGAAATAGAAAAGAGCAGACACTTTACTGTCATGAAAGTGGAAAATGCAGTCATCATGGCAGGATGTTTGTTTTTTAATCCATGAACTATTATTCCCTTTCTCTACGTAGGTGGAATCATCTGTGGCTCCAGCTCCCAAACACCACCCTCAGTGGGATTCTTGGAGTTTTTCATAGCATACAAGATGGTGGTTCTCTTAAAAAACACAAACAATTTTTGTAAGAGGGGCTTCCAATAGTACTTTTCACTGTGTGAAGAGCTAGTGGGGAGACATCAGGGATACACACCCCGATTAAGAAAGGAATAGATCCTGCATAAGCCCAAGCTTATTTTTTTTATTATTCTGCCCTTGAAATTTCTATTCTTCCATTTTGAGCCATCCTCTCCATGCCACAAAAGGGACAGATCTGTTGACTGCTTGGTTTCTGCCATCTTGCTGCTTGATGCAGTTGCCACTGTGGCTGTATCCCAGGTTGAGTGCAATGAAGGATGAATTAGGACATATTCAAGAGAGCTTCAGTGACTGGGGAACAGTGGAGGAGACAAAAAGCAGAGACTGTCCCAGGTACTGTTGTAATTTAAAAAAAAAAAAAGAGAGAGAGACCAGTGTTATCATTTAGGACCTGTGAGCAGGGTTTAGGACCTGTGAGCAGGGAGAAACCAGATTGACAGTTGCCATGAAATCTTAGGTGATGAGAATGGTCTTGAAAAAATGCATCCTAGCTCATTTCTTCTGCCACCTATTTTTCTCAGGTTGTTTGCTTAATAGAGCCTCCTAAGCTCCTGTTTCACTACTCCTTCCCTTATGCCTTTCCCCCTTTCCTCAAGAATAGTGACTGGAGTCAGGTAGATTGGCTGGGTAGAATATTGGGCCAAGTAGTTTCTTTGCTGTTTTACTATATGATGATTTCACTTACAGTTATTCACTTTATTGAGCTTTGACAAATCATTTACCACTAAAAAATTAATGTCTCTATTCTGTAATATGGTTGTTTGAAGACAGCAGAATAGTTCCCAAATGCACGGTAGGAGTTTGGAACTAGAGTCGTGGGGCAGAACCATATCAAGGCTTACACAGTTTTCAGATTTCAAAGTGATATTTCATTTATTTCCCCCTAAGCTAAAATTTTAATCCAGTCATTTTCATGCTATAAACCCAATGAACCTGGAAGTGGTAGAAGGGATTTGTAAGCTAACCATACTATAGGGAGCAGTAGGGATGTCATGAGCTTTGAGAAGGCCAGGGCATGTTAACCAAATACCATCTCACAGAAAGTTGGAGGGTGGCTTGAGGGTAGCACCACCTTGTGGCCAAAATTTTATTATAATGTATATGTCTCCAGGGCTGCTAGAAAGTGCAGTGGTCACAGTGTGGACCCCAGAAAAAGGAAACCCAATCATCTTCTGGAATTCAAAACTGACCTCAGACGCTTACTACTTGAGTGACTGTGGGCAAGTCATTTAGCCCTGTTTGCCTCAGTTCCCCTTATGTAAAATGATCTAGAAAAGGAAATGACAAACTATGCCATTACCTTTGTCAAGAAAACCCCAAATGGTGTCATGAAGAGCTGGACATGAATGAAAAAAACACTAAACTGATACTTTATTGGTAAATTAATTGACACCTTGCTTTTCAGTGGGTTATAGAAAGCAGAGAAACGAGTCTGTTTTAGGCAGCAACTGCTATCACAATATATTTCAGGTGTATACCTAGCCTCCACTATGACCACACCTTACAAATGTTTCATTTCCAAAGAATAAAGATAGGAAATTCAACTCTATATGTAGCCACCCTACAGATCATTACTTAAGACTGCATTTTTCTTCTGTTATTGGTTTTCCAAACAACTTCTGAAGTCAGTTTAGTCATGCATTTAAGCTTAGTAAGTTCATTGTGACTTACAGTATTTATTTACTAATTACACTACGTCTTACAATATACACTTTTCTCATAAATGTGTTTTGTTGTTTTTATTATGAAGACATTGACTAAGAAGCATGCAAACAATTGTTTTCAAACAGATTTCAATCTTGACAAGTTCAGACTCAGCATCGCTTCAACATCAGTTAGATATCCATTGCTTGATTATTTTAGTCACTGTTACAGCACTGAGATAAAACAATTTGCCTTTAAAAAAAGATCAAGAACTCTCCTAAGCTATGTTCAAAGGGACTAAGGCCTATTTTGCCTTAACTTAATGTACTGAAAAATCACAGAAGGAAAGAATAATTACATTACATTGTAAATGGTACAGAGGCAGCTTGGTATACAGGATGGTGAGTCAGTAACTGCTGGTTGGTTCAACTATCACCTCCACAAGAGTGTAAGTTACAAATGGGTTGTAAGTTATGGAGAAGAAAGGAGGAGGAAGAAGAGGAGAGGGAGAAAAATAAGAGGGAAGAAAAAGAGGAGGAGGAGAGGAAAAGAATTCATTACTAAACATCAGGCACTTCAAAGAGGGAGAAAGGGAGTGCCAGAATGGCCCCCTTTGAAATTTAAATTGCATTACTGAGAGAAAAAAGGATTCTCATAGGTTTATTTCCTTCCCCTTTAATGCTAATGTGTCCACACACTAGCCAGATAAATTGTCTGTGCCTCCAAACTGCATGTTATGTAAAGGATTAGTAGCAATGCTTAAGTGTAAAAAGTCTTCCAGGCTCTGAAAATTCCCCTAAGAGTTGTGTGGCTTGGCATATCAGAGCAGCCCAGAGAACAAGTGGGCCAGAACAGATAAAGAAGCTTAGAGAGGAAGATGGAAAATGAATCATCTGAAGTTAGCCACCAGGAACTTCCTCACAAATAGGAAAATGACTCAGAGAATGTTGGAGCCCTGTGAAAAGGGGAGTAGGCCTGAAAGGAGGAGATCTGAATTCTAGTCGCGGCACCACCATCTTGGGACATTGGGCAAATCACTTTAGGACCTCTGAGCCTCGATTTCCTCCGCCATAAAATGAAGAATTAGAACTCACTAGACGATCTGTCTAGTTCTCATTCTGGATTCCCATGAGCTTCCAGTATTTAGAATAGAGAATGGTTGGAACAAAACTCCAGCATGAGGCATCAAATTTTCTCATTCTAACTTCCTTGAGGTTTTTTTTTTCCTGAAATTCTGAAATCCATATCTCTTTTAGTCACTTTCACTCCTTAACCTTTTTAAAAAATCAGAGTTGTAGTTCTTGACTATGCCTTTAACTAGAAATCAAAGATGCATCTCTGGAGCCAGTCAAAATAGCTATACGTTTTAGGAGTGGAAAAGGTTAGGAGAGGGAGATGGTCCATCATAGTCTATAGGGGAACTAGACAGGCTGTCTCTCTGGTACCAGTTCATTTTGGAAAAGGTTTAATTTTAGTTTTTTGTAAACATCCATGGGAGTTGCATACAGAATGAACTGTAGTATGGAATAACGAGATCATCAGAAGGATGGGAACAGAGGCTCTGACAATATACCTTGCTGCTGTTTTATGTAGTTAGTGGTTCTAAGTTTTTGTAACACAATTCAAATCCAGAGATGTTTATTCAATTTTATGCTTCAAAAAATACATTAGGAAATTTTAGCATTTTTCTCAATTGAAATGAAACTCAGATTCTTTCCAGCTTATTGTATTTTTCTTTTATTTTGCTAATTTGAAAAGGAGGTAATCCTAAAATGAAGATTTAGAGCTTTTTGATATGTAGTATAATCTCATTATTACTTTTCTCATAATTATCATATATTAACAAATTGCAGTGAAAATGAAGACAACATTAGACAGGGACTGAGGCTTTTGTGAGCCATCACTTTATCTTGGTAATTTTATATGGTTACTCATGTCTCCTGAAACAAGATCACTCTCAGTAAAAACCTGATAGTATGGAATTAACTGATAAGGTAGTGTAGGTCCTTCCCCTAATATCAATGCTTGGCATGCAGTTGCACTGTGCATTAGCATCTACCTCCAGTAAGTCTAGGATAAGACCCGTGATTTCATCAATATAGAAAACTAATGAAGATTGGCCCTTTCTTTATAATTTATAGAATTGTTAGTCACTAATTCATTGACAGGATCCCACAGTCCATGTGTCTTTGAGATGGGACTTGAACCTCCATCTTCCTGGCTCTAAAGCCACACTTGCCTCTTAGATTTTAAAGTAGGGTTTAATTTGTTATTAATGCTCATGTTTACTAAATCAGAGTAAAACATTCAGAAATTTCATACTGTGCTATTGCAGATGATACAAAGACAAAAGAGTCCTTGCCCTCAGGGAGCTTACCTTCTATGATGAATATAACTTGCAAACAAATAAGTAAATGTAAGAAAAATGAGTAAGGAGATAGCATTGGTAGCTATGTTATGGGAGTGGGGATGGTGTCATAGAGTTGGAAGGGACCTCAGAGGTCATCTACTCCAATGTTACAGATGGGGCAACATAGATTCAGAGAGCCAAAATAACTTGACCAAAGTCCCACAGGTTGTAAATAAGACATGTGAATGTGGGTTCTATGGCTCTGTGCTCTCTCCACTGCGCCATTCTGTCTCAGTCTAAGGAAAGGCTCCATAGAGGACTTGGTACCAGAGCTGAACCTCGAAGGAATTTAGGGATTCTAAAAGGCTGAGGTGAAGAAGGAATGCATTCCAGGCATGAGAAAGCAGCCTATGCAAAGACACAAAGACGAGTAATGGAATGTTGAGTCTAGGAAACACTCAGATAAATAATGGCTATTGCTGCTATATAACATTAAACCACCTTTAGTGGCATTTTAAAAAAATATGGAGAATGGGAGACCTATGAAGGTCAAATGTCCCAATATTTTTAAAGGGAAGAAAAGTTATATAAATTAAAAGTCAATTGACTTTGCTGGATTGGAAAAATCTAGAATGGATTATGAAAGGGATGGTTAGTGAACATCTAGATATAGAAGCAATGGTCACAGAAGTTGTGTGTGTTCATCCTTCGTTGCCTAAGAAAACCATGCCATCAGAGAAATGATGACATGACTTGCACTTGACTTTGTTCTGAGTGAGGGAGAGCTGTGCAGGTTACCAGCCTCACTTCTCCTCCACAGCCATCTGAATCCAGTGACCAGATATTCATCAGGATGACTGGAGATGACCTAGGATGACGCAATTGGGGTTAAGTGACTTGCCCAAGGTCACACAGCTAGTGAGTGTCAAGTGTCTGAGGTGAGAATTGAATTCAGGTCCTTCTGACTCCTGCAGTGGTGCTCTATCTACTGCACCACCAAGCTGCCCTCACAGAAGCTGTATGATTTCATAAAGAACAACCTGACACTATTTCCTTTGTTGACTCATTTCCAAACTTTTGATAACATATATAATACTATTCCTGCAGGGGAAAAATATGAAGATGTTGGTTAGGTGGGACTATTAAATGAATTCAAAACAGGTTAAATAGCTACAATCAAAAGGTAACTGCTTGGTATTAGTTTGGAAGGAGGTTTCCTGTGAAGTTTCATAGAAATCTGTGTTGAACACTTTTCTAGCTCTTTTTATCAACAGCATGGATAAAAACACAAGAGGTATGGAAGGGATAGTTAGCATACTAGATGACAATGTCAGATGAAAGAAGATTGATAGGCTAAATCATCAGCTGAATCTAAAAAGAAGTTTAATAGAGATAAATGCCAAGATTTTCATTTGGGTTAAAATAAATTAATTTGCAACTATTAGATAGGGAGGAGGACATTACTTGACTGCAGATTGTCTGAAAAAGATCTGGGATTTCAAGTAGACTGCAAGTCCAATGATATGTCACACAAAAAGCTGATATGATTTTTGCACATTCATATTTCAAAAATAAATTGATAGCCTCTTTATATGCTTACCTGGTCAGAACACATCTAGAGATGTGTGTTCAATCCTGGACATCATACTCTAGGAAAGAAAATGATCAATTTAAACACATACAGAGGTAAGCAGTGTGATATAGTAAAAAGAACGTTTATTTCCCCCAAATAGGATTTGAATCCCAGATCTGCCATCTCCTCACATGTGACTATGATTGTCTATTGCCTTCAGATCCCTTATCTGTAGTATGGGAATAATAATACTTGTCTCTGGGGGCAACAGGGTGATGCAATAGATAGAGTGCTGTGCCTGGAATCAGGAAGGTGAGATCCCTTCTGGCCTTAGACACTCATGAGCTATGTGACCCTGGGCAAGTGACTTAACCTCACCCTGCCTCAGTTTCCTCAACTTCAACTAACCCTCAACTTCCTCAGTTGTAAAATGGGGATAGTTCCTAGTTTTCAGGCTTTTCTGAGACTCAAATAAGATAAAAATTGTAAAGGGTTTAGCACATTATCTGGCATATAATAAGCATTATGTTAACTATAATTTTTATTATGTGATAGTAGAAGAAAACATTCTGAAATTTTTCACTGTCTTCTACTACCTAACACAGAGGTTTATTGGGAAGAAAGCATCTTATAACTCTTAAAAGACTACATAAATGTAAGTTGCTATTATAGACCTCAAAGAATTTTTATGCAGCTCAAATGAGATAACATGTCTGGTACTTATCAAAACTTAAAATGATATAGAAATGTAATCCATCATCATCATTATATGTGACAGAATAACATATGTAGATCTAGAAAGGATCTTAGAAGCTATCTAGTCTAGAGTCCTAATTTTTAATAGTATCTTTTTCAATTGCATGTGAAGAAAATTTTTAACTTTCATT
The DNA here is from genome assembly GCA_023548195.1 of Bettongia penicillata ogilbyi. Classification (NCBI taxonomy): domain Eukaryota; kingdom Metazoa; phylum Chordata; class Mammalia; order Diprotodontia; family Potoroidae; genus Bettongia; species Bettongia penicillata. The sequence continues at coordinate 1,696,766 of JAJHZJ010000243.1, read as the reverse complement.
TTAAAAAAATTTTGAGTTCCAAATTTTTCTTCCTCCTCCTCTCTAAAACAATAGGCTATTTGATATTGTTTTTATGTGTGCAGGCATGTAAAACATATTTCCATCTTAGTCATGTTGTGAAAGAAGAAATAAACCAAAAGGAAAAAAAATCAAGAAAAAGTAAAATGAAAATAATATGTTTCAATCTGCATTCAGACTCCATCAGTTTTTTTCCCCTCTGGATGTGCATGGCATTTTCCATCATGGGTCCTTTGCAATTTAGACTCCTAATGGTTTTTTTTTTAAATGAAGAAACTGAGGTCTAGAGATGCTAAGGGACTATATTATAAAGCAGTAATCATCAAAACTATATGATACTGACTAAAAAGAATGGTGGATTGGTGGAATAGATTAGGTCTACAAGGCAAAATAGTAGATGACCATAGTAATGTAGTGTTTGAGAAATGAAAAGAACCCAGACTTTGAGATAAGAACTCACCATTTGACAAAAACTGCTGGGAAAAACAAACTAGGTATTGATAAACATCTCACACCATGTATCAAGGTAAATTCAAAATCAGTAAATGATTTAGACACAAAGGGTGACACCATAAGCAAAGTAGGAGAGCAAGGACAGTCTACCTGTCCAATGGTGAAGGGAAGAATTCATGACCAAACAAGAAATAAAGAGCATTATGAAATGTAAAATAGAAAATTTGATTATATTAAATTAAAAAGTTTTTGCACAAACAAAATCAATGCAACCAAGATTAGAAGGAAAGCAAAACACTAGGAAACAATCATTACAGCAAGTGTATCTGACAAAAGCTTCATTTCTCAAATATATAGAGAACTGAGTCAAATTTATAAGAATACAACCCATTCTCTAATAAATTATATGAACAAGTAGTTTTCAGATGAAGAAATCAAAGCTATCTCTAGGCATATGAAAAAAGTTCTCTAAATAAATTCTGATTAGAGAAAATGCAAATGAAAACAACTCTGATGTACCACCTCACACCTATCTGATTGCTTAATACGACAAAAAAACAGGAAAGTAATAAATGTTGGAGAGGATGTGGGAAAACTGGGATCCTAGTGCATTGTTGGTGGAGGGATGAACCAGTCCAACCATTCTGGAGAACAATTTGGAACTGTACCCAAGGGGCAACCAAATTGTGCACTTCCTTTGATCCAGCAATACCACTACTGGACCTGTATCCCAAAGAGATCATTAAAAAAGGGAATAGCACCTATATTTGCAAAAATATTTATGGCAGCCCTTTTGTGGTAGCAAAATATTGGAAACTGAGGGGATACCCATCAATTGGAGAATGGCTGAACAAGCTGCTGTATACAAATGTCATTGTACAAGAAATTATGAATCAGCAGATTTCAGAACAACATGGAAAGACTTCTACTAACTGATGCAAAGTGAAATGAACAGAACCAGGAAAACACTGTACATAGTACACATTGTACACAATATCAGCAAATTGTGATAATCAACTATGAATGACTCAGCTCTTCTCAGCAACACAATGATCCAAGACAAGTACAAAGGACTCACAAAGGAAAGTAATGTCCACATCCAGATAATGAACTGATGGACTCTGAATTAAGAATGAAGCATATTCTTTTAATTTACTTTATTCTGTTTCATGGGGCTTTTTACTGTTTTGATCTGTTTCTTCTTTCACAACTGTGACTAATAAAGAAATATGTTTTATGTGATAGCACATACTTAACCTATTTCAAACTGTCTAACATTTGAGGAAGAGGAGAAGGGTGGGAGAAAGAGAAAAATTTGGAACTCAAAATCTTGCAAAAATGAATGCTAAAAATTGTCTTGATGTATAATTGAGGAAAAAGTACTATTTTAAAAAATAAATGAAGAAACTGAGGTCTAGAGATGTTAAGTGACTTATCCAAGGTCATACCATACCAGTAGCAAGCTAGGATTTTAAACCAACATCCTCTGACTTCAAGTTCAGCATTTTTTTCCCTGTTTACAGTACCTCTCTGTTAGCCCTTACATTCATTCATTCATGTTTTAATTTATATAATTCTTTTCTTAAGAAGCTGATATATTTTTTTATCTATCAGATTAGGAAACCATTAAAGTTCCTTTTTATTATAAAATCCTTTGATTCTATAATCAGTCCTCTCAAAATCCCCACAAACTAGGCTCAAAATGAGGTGAAGTACAATGTATATGCTAATATCTAATGCTTTGAAGAGCAAATAGAAAATCAGGCACTACCCTCTGCTCCCTGCCCCCATACAATTCAAAATTTCATCTTTCTGATCCACTTGCTGAGAGCAGATTAAGGAACTGGGATAGGGAAATATTTAAAATAGTATCCCACAACTACCTAATTCTTAATAATAATAATGAATACAGTTCCCAGTTCTGATATCCAACTTTCGCAATGTCTGCTCTTTTCAACAACTACAGTCAGTGCTAACTTCCTGAAATCTCCTCCTCTTCCATCTGTCTATCTCAGGAAAGTGAATAAGAGATTTCAGTGGGAAAACTGTCTCAAAAAAATCAAAAATTCATTTCTCACTCCAAAAGCTGTCTTCCACCACTAAATCGATCAATTTTCTGGCACATTTCCCCTTGCCATCATCATGTTGTCTGTCTGATGACAAAGATAGCGTTCTCAAAAGTAAACCAGCTTTTGTCCGAGGCTCACAGAATTCAATTTGAGAAATCCTATTAGGATGAAAGATTTATGATACCCACAAGATTTGGAGCTCTGCATGAAATTTTTTCATCACAAAAAACTGAATTTTTAAACAGGTTCTCCAAACCTCTCTCCCTCTCTCTCTTTTTTTAATTAAAGCATCCTTTCTTCTTTTAATTAGTCATGATTATGTTCTTTCCAACTTTGAATGGATTCTGACATTTCAAGTTAAGTTACTTGACAAGTCCAGTTAACTGAAAAGTCACTAGATAAGGGTAATTTTCTGGCAGCTGATGTTCATGAATATATAAATTGACTGGATCCTGACTATCATTCCATACAACGACTATTGGTAAACCTACTTTGTACTAGAATCATGTGGTATTCCAGTAACTAAATGTTTTGAACAATTTAGCTGTACCAAAAAAGACTCAGCTATTCTTGTATTTTCCACCACTACCTCACCAGAAATTTATCCCTGATCTTCAAGATTGCTTAGAAGCAAACACTTAAAGATAATGTAGAGATGAAGAGATACAGGGAAATTTTTCTATTGATGTCAAAGCCAGAGAGAGAGAGAGAGAGTGAGAGTGAATATGTAGGGGAGGGTGAGGGTAGAAGAATCACTTCTCATAGATAGACACACACATTAAACACATGCACACATATACAGGAATGCAGAGTTGGTGGAAGACACTGATTCTCTGTTTAATTTTCCTTTTGGCTTGAATTTATTTGCAAGGTAAGCACTAGGGGATCTTAGAATTTCTAACCCTAAGTCAAATAACTATAAAAAGGACTATGATTGAGGCCCAGACAGAGAAATTTAAAATGAAAGACTTCATCTTATCTTTGGGGCACTCTGCTTGCTTTTGTTCAGCAGCTCCCTAGCTAGATGTGGTAGTTTAAGTTAAAAAGTTTTCTGCCTGGCCTTGTTAGGGAGATGCCATCATAAGACAGCCAATGAAGTGATCCTAAAGAGGAGAGGACAAGAAGTTAATACCAGAGAGAAGTTAGTTGATCACATGCCCAGAGGAGATACTTAGCAATGCCTAACAGAGTATTGCTCCGGAGAAGCGATATTCTCAGAAGTGGTCATGTATCTAGGGGAGAGCAGAATTACATTAGAGAGTAAGGTAGAGGGTTAGACATTCCCAGGCAAAGCTCTATGAGGTTCCATAACCTTACCCACTTGGCTGTGTCAAAAGTGAGTAGAACACTCACCTCTGGCTCTTGACCAAGAATTTGGTCTCACATCCCAGTCATTATTTTAATCACTTGCACATAGCCCCGCCCTGGTTGTAAAGGTGGAGTGGTGGAAAATAATGGAGAACTTTGAATGGCAGGCAAAGGAGTGTGGTATTTACTCAATAGGTATCCACTGGAATCTTTTGTGTAGAGAAATGACGACCAACTCTGTCATTAAGAAAGATTATTCTAACTGTGGGTGAAGTGTGGATTGGACTGTGCAGGGGGGAGAAAGGAAGACCTTGATGAAAATTAATGCAATCATCTAATGAGTGATGTTGGAAGCCCACATCGAATGAAATAGAAGGGGTAAGACACAATGGATATTGAAGAGGTGCGATGGATTGAACTTCATAACTGATGTAATACGAGCAGTGAGGGAGAGGAAGGAATCAAAGATACAGAGTCCCTTCCCCCACCCCAAAAAATTTCAAATAAAGGAGACAATGAACTACGGTATCACTAGCAGAAATAATGTCAGAAGGAGGAACATTGTGAAAGGCAAAGAACCTGTTGAATTTTAGTTGCTGGTGTCAAGACCAAGTAGTGATATCTTGTACTCAGTTGGAGGTATAGGAGCACAGAAAAGACATCCAGAAAAGAGAGAGCTTGGGGAAAAATATGTACAGAGGTGACAGATGCAGCAATAGAGCGTGTCAAAGAGGACCTTGTAGAGAAAAAGAGCAGAGGGCTGAGGATGGAGAATGTAGGATTGAATACTCTGTATAAATAGACAGCAGCTGTTGAATAGGGGAGGGAGCCCAGGAAAACATTTATATGCTACCTGCTATGTGCCGGATACTACGCTAAGTGTTTTACAGGTCTCATTTGATTCTCACAGCCACTCAGGAGGTAGCTGCTGATACTATCCCCATTTTATAGTTGAGGAAACTGAGGTAAATAGATGTAAAGTGACACAACTAATAAGTGATTTAGGCCATATTTAAACTCATGTCTTCCTGATTCCAAGCCCAGCACTCTATAATAATAATATGATAATTGAAGTCAGGAAAATAGGTCATCTCTCTGAGAAAGATTAGGTACAAAAAGAAGCACAGACCTCTTAGACATTGCCAGTCAGTCACCTAACTGGCCTTTTTTACTGAAACTTATCTGCTCTTTGAAATATTAGCAAGGTAGCTCTCTCTAACATGCAGAAATTCAAGCAGACTTTCCTTTTCATCTAGAAACTGATTACACACAGCTTCCTACCCAATAAAATTAGGACCTCTGGAAAAAATCAACATGATCCAGAGGTCATCATTGCATAGATTTCATGAACATTGTACCCTTAAGCCTTATCTTGAGTTGATAATTATAGGGAACTTTTACAGGAGGGTACGGCAGGTCACAGTAGATTTTATTTCATTTCTCAGAAGCTCTTTATTGGTTGGAGTCATAGTCAAAATATTGGAGAGAAAATAATTACTAACTTCATAAACTCATATCCTTTTATAGGTATAAAATGGCCTTTATAAGATAACCCAAATGAAGCCAAAGTCATTGACAGAGTACCTCTTCTAATCAGTCTGTGATATCTGGATGTTTGGTAGGAAGCCCCTTTTAGAGACATTGGATTTTGTACTCTATTACTGTCAGGGACTTAGTCACCACCTGGTGATAAATTGGCACTTAGGAAGGTAAAACAATTCTGATAGATCTCTGAGGATGGCTACTTCTGGCCTAGATTCCATCCCTCCTGCCTCAACCACTTCAGTAATAATTACCTCCATTATGGTCTTTAACAACCTCCTTCAGGGCAGGTTCATGGCCTTCTTTTTCTTCCCTCCTCCTTGACCTTGCTGCGTGGGACACTCTCCCCTGTACCACCAGAGTTATCTACTTATTCTTTCCCCAAAAGACTGTAGCTTATTTGAAAGCAGAGTCTATGGTATACCTTTTTATCACTATTGCCTAACATAGTATTCTGGACTTTTTTTTTTCTGGATCAATATATAACATGAGCTCTGCTCTCAGTCTAGGACCTTTGATTTCATTAGGACAGGGTGCTTCTAGGAATCTCTTGTTACCAGTACAGATCAGTAGCTGGGATTTAGAGTCTTGAGAGTTTTACTGGGCCTCGAGAGGTTAAGGGACTTGCTCAAGGTCAGTCGATGAGAGTTAAAGGCAGGACTTGAATCCTGGTCTTCCTAACAACCCTGAATCCCATACTGATGGCCAGCCAACATGCCACACTGCCTGGGACATAGTAGGTGCTTAATAAATGTTTGTAGAATTAACTAATGGATGAACTTCAAAGCATCTTTTTAAATTTTTGTTGAATATTTACTGAACTTTCAGGTTTATAAGGGCCCTGGGGACCCTAGGTCCTGAGCTCGTCTAGTGTCAGACACTTACCATATGACCTTGGGCAAGTCATTTCACCTGTTTGCTTTAGCCTTCTCAGCTCTAAAATAGGAATAATAATAGAACCTATCTCCCAGTGTTGTTTTGAGGGTCAAATAATAATTATAAAGCTCTTAGCTTAGTTCCTGGATCATAACCAATGCTATACGTGCTATCATTATTAATATTAATATTCTCCTCTACCTTGATTCTCTTCTCCTAATGACTGAATATCACGTTCATCAATGGCCATTGCAAAGCTTCAAGAGAACAGCCTAATTTAAGTGGAAAATATATAGCTAGTGTATCACCCAGTGTTGTACCCAGAGATTCAAGTCTGCTTTGGTTGTATGTAGAAAATGTATCTCCACATTCAGATCTGTCCAGTGAGAACGCAGATCCACCGAACACCAGAATCAGAATCTTATGGTTTTCCTTTTCCTCTCCAGTCGTTTGACCTCCCAGGCGGCCAGGTGTAGGTTCATGAGAAGGCACATATATTTAAAATTTTGTCATTGTGTTTTATGCTTTTAAATACTTTACCATCTCAGATTTTTTTGAAATTTCAAATTGTGTCATTGAGCTAGAGGAAAAGGGCCCTGGAAATTATTCAGTTCATATGTCTCTTTTTGCAGAAGAAGAAACTGAGGTCAAAAGATTTCCTAATGTAGCAGAGTCAGGACAATAATCCAAACTAAGATCATCCTATTTCTCCATCCAGACCTTTTGTTTTTCCATTAGATTACACCACCTCTATAAGTTGAAGAAAGACCATCAAGTATGTTCAAGAGTCTTAAAGTTACTTATCCAAAGAGCACCCCTCTTGAGTTTCAGAGTATGGTCTATCTAGCATAATATACAACAGCATATAAAAGGGTGTTTTGTTGAAGAGAAAAGAACATTATTTGACCTATATATTACAAATGCAGTAACTATGGAAAAAATAAAAGCACCACAAGCCCTTCAAAGTATAATCACAAATGCCTCATTTTATTGTCCCTGTTGTGAAACCACATTTTTTGAAACCTCTAGCCACTTTGGGACACATAACTGATGAAGTATATTTGTTGAGGACCCAAAAGAGTGAGCAAAATAGTCCCAGAGATGTAAAAACAAATTTATCATTAAGGTAATTATTGAACAAAATGTCCAGAAGTGCCTTAACATTCATACTGCATTTGTTGATTATTACAAAGCTTTTGACTCTGCTCCAAACTCATGGGTTTTCAGGCATCAAAAATATGTAAAACAGACTCAAGCATATTAAGAACACTAGAATATTTGATGTCCATATGGAAATCTGTATTCTATTTAAAACATACCACAAACACAATGTCAAGAACAATTGACATAAAATGAAGCATTTTTAGGGAGACAGACAGTTTAAGGTCACTATTGTTCTAGCTAGTTGAATCCATTATCATCTCTAATAAGCTAAATGAAGTATAACTTTCAAATTAGAGGAATTGAATCAAAACATCTTATAAATCATTTGATATATATTGATGAAAAATAAAGATATATAATATATAAAAATATATATACTCAAAGGAAAATCTATTACTTTGGTAGTATATTGAGTTATTTAGACCATATTAATGCAGGGAAAATAGAGAGTTGAGTCCATTATCCTGATGGTTCGAATATTTTTAGATGGATGAAGAGAAATATTGTGTTTATCGACTGAATCATTCATATGTCCACATGATCATCTTTATTTAATAATTATACAACTCTTCACGTGTTAGTTAATAATTGAAAATAATTTATTATGCACTTACTATATTCTAGTCACTGTGCTAAGGCCTGGGGATACAAAGAAAACCAGAAGAAAGTCCTTACTTCTGTGGGGCTCATAGTTTAATGGGGATGATAACACATAATTATATACAAATAAGATAAGTACAAGATCATTTGGAGATAATCAAATGAGGGAAGGTACTAGCATTAAGGGATGTTGGAAAAGGCTTGTTGTACAAGATGGGTTTTAGCTAGGGCTTGAAGGAAGTCAGGGGTCACAGCAGATGGGGTTGAGAAGGGAGAATACGGCAGGTATAGGGGACAGCCAGTGAAACTATTGTATAAAGTTGATGTCATTCTATGTTTTTGGAGTATTTATTGTTTGAAGGGTATTGAATTAGTTTTTCCTTGAATATCAGTCACATCTTCATGTTGCTCCTAAATAGACTATTTTGCAATTTTTAAAATTTCTTAATAAATTCTCTGTACTCAATTGGTTCAATTTGTTGTGTAGCCATCACAACTATGATCCACAGAGGGACTCTTTTACCCAGCTCCACACATGCAGTAATATTGCTTCTCTTGGTGATTTTCCCTCCAAAACCTACAGTAGAAAATGGTGTGCCCCTATGATGCTACTGAGAGTCACATAGTATATTAATAACCTGGCTTCCATCATCCAGTAGCCATTTGATGGGTTCTCCTTTCCAAACCACTATGACTTGGGCATATAACTTCTGGTCCTTTCATAGTCCTTCAGTTAAAGTAGCCCAGATCTCAGGGGAACTTCAATGCCTACCCTAGAGAGACCCATCTCAAGAGTCCCTCAAGTCTAGATACAAAGATTTAGGTGGGTCAGAACAACTAAATTGGTGTCAGGCTTTCATGGACATCTTAATTTTGAGTTGGGTAGAAGGATTTTTACTGCCCCAATCCCAGATATTGTGATAGTCTTCTTAATGCCCTAATAGGCTGACCAGTAACCATTTTCTTTTTAATCCCATATTTTAAGAGCTATATAGGAGAGGTAAGTTATGGTGGGTATACTAACTCTTTCCATCTTCCTGAGAGCATCAGTTTGTGTGGGCAGGTGTATTAGCTCATTTAGCCACTGAGGTTGTCCCAATGTCCCATGCAAATTTCACAAGTTAATCTGACTAGGCCCATATAGTGATATGTCAACGGGAGACTTATGGCTAAAGAAGAAGAGATCTAATTTTTTTTACATAGGCTGACCATATAAAGATCAGGGGTACAGAGGAGACAAATAGATCAAGCTGACCAATTACACATCTTTTAGGAATGTTATACCCTCCCTTGCTGACATTCATTGAGTAACTGGTTACAATGGGAATGATCTCACAAAGAAAATGCAGGCAAGCTGAAAGAAGGAGAATCAAAAGAAAATCATATTACAGTAAGGCAAAGAGATGAAATTATTTAGGAGGAGAGGGTGGTCAACAATGTTAAATGATACAGAGAGGTCAAGAGGGATAAAGACTGAGAAAAGATTGGATTTGGCAATTAAGACATTAGGTAGTAGAGACTATTTCAAATTGAGTAATGAGGTTGGAAGCCAGATTGCAAAGTGTTAAAGAGTGAATGAGAGAAAGGAAATGAAGTCATGAGTATAGGTAGTTATTTTTTTTTTTAACAGAGCTTGAGAAAAGGAAGAGATACCTAGAGTTAGGGAGATTCATTTTCCTAAATTCAAATCTGGCCTCAGACACTTATTTGTATGACCCTGCCCTGTTTGCCTCCATTTTTTCATTTACGAAATGATCGGGAGAAGGAAATGACAAATCACTCCAGCGTCTTTGATAAGAAAACCCCAAATGCAGTCACAGAGTCAGACATGATTGAAATGACTGGACAGCAACAAAAGTCCCATAAAGGTTTTCTAAGGATGAGAAAGACTTGGGAATCTTTAAAGTCAAGAGGGGGAAATACAATAAATAGGGATAAATGAAAGATTAGAGAGGAGGGTAGATGATAAAGAGAGCATTTTGCAGAAGACAGAGGAAAAGGGATCAAGACTTTACTTTGGCAAGAAGGAGAAGGGCTACCTCATTCTCAGAGACTGGAGAAAAAGAGGAGACAGCAGAGGATGGCAACAAAGTGTTTCGAGATAAAGAGAAAGGAATAAGAGGGAACTCAAGGTAGGGGAAAGGCGAATGTAGGCCACTGTAGCTGTATCACTAGGCACATCACTTATCTTGTTAACCTCAGTGTTTTCAAGTATAAAATGGGGATAATGATAGCACAAATGTCTCAGGGTAATTGTGAGTACAAAATGAGCCCAAATCTCTAGTGTGTAGCATAGTATCTGGCACAGTAGGTGTTATGTAAATGCTAGCTATTGTAATTATTCACTAGCATAAGAGAAATTTTGAAACTATTTTTTGTGGAATTGGATAGCATCTCAAATAGGAAGGAATACAAGATGACTTTGCTGCATTTTAATCAATAGGCTGAAATAAAGCACAAAAGGTCATAGCCTTAGAAATGAGACTGTAGAGGCCATCTAGTGTAACCATTTTATTTTATAAATGAGGTCACTAAGGCCCAGAGAAGTGAGATGAATTATTCAAGGTCACACATGTGTGAAAGTGACAGAAGCTAGATCTGAAGCTAGGACCTCTTACTCCAAATCCTGTGCTCTTTCCATTCTACATCACCCCAAACTCTGTTATCAGTTCAGCACTTTTTGTTGCGATCCAAAATCAACAGCTATAGTCAAGAATTGCTTATTGACTTTTTGCTTGATCCCTGGAATCTGGACATCCTTTCTTGTTCTGTGCAGTGACTTTTAAAACGCTTTTGCAGGCGACTGATTAGCAATGCATATTTGAGGAGCTTTGGCAATGATGCCCTCTTTTAATAGAGCCAGCTGCAGAGGCAGCTTCATTCTTGTGAATCGCCCACTACTTTCTAGGGAGATATTTGTCTTGAATATTTAAAGGTGTATTGTATTGCCAAGCAAATGTGCATTTCGTCACCTTTTATAACCTTGATTCACTGCTCAGAACAATTTCCATGTGAAATAATTATATTCCTGTAATCCAATTGTCTCCTACTTGGAAATATCATTTAATTGATTACTTTAACATAATATTAACTAGGCAGTGTTTACCAAACCAATTTTTATCCCATCACATCAGTGTTAATATTAAACCACTTCTATTTAAAAAACAATAATAATTCTTCACATGCCATGACAAAGAAATCTCATCCAGTGACTGATTTCTTTAGACTAGGAAGAAATTAATCGTCATCATCGTCTTGTTTCTCGTCGAATCTGGCATTATTAGTAAAGGGTACTGAAGAAAGAGAGTTTGGATTTGAAGTCGGAGGACCTGTGTTTGAATCCTGACATCTGTTAGATCTCACACAGATCTTAAAGTCTGTAAGTTTCAATTTTCTCATCTGCAAAATGAAGGTGTTGGACTGGACTACCTCTAAAGAGTTCTTTCTAGTTCTAAATCTGTAGCCCTTTGATAAGAAAAACTCAAAATGAGCTAACTTTTTTAAATTGATTTGTGGGATTTACTGAAACATGTTCCTCCATTTGAACAATTCCAAATACATGAAAATCATGATTTAAAAAATAAAACTTAGGGTTTGGCAATCTTTTGAAGAATTCACTGCTCTATTTATGGATGTAGGGTATGTGATGTCCCCATGGAAGAGGGTATGCGCACATGGGTTGTCTACATGTGGTTTTGAGGAGACATATGACTTTAGAATCTTGCTCACTCTTTCCCAACAGAGACTAATTCCTACCTGGAAGAAGGGAGAGTAAGGGGCAATAAGGCTGGTCATGATGTTATTCTTTGAGAGAGAGAAGTGTATTAGACTTGAATTATATCTATCTATGCCACCCCCTGACCTAGAGGAATAATATTTTTATAGGTTCCAATAGTCTTCTAGATTGCTATCCCTCAAAGGGGAAGGAGTATGTCAAGATCATAGCTTGACTTCTTCCCACCAAATACTAGCAAAGCAAAAAGTTATCATAAATAGTAAATAGCAAGAGAATTCATTTATTCAAGCAAATACCAAACAGAAATCAGAAAAGTTATACAGATTGAGACATACCAGAAAATACAGAGTGAATGAGCTCTTTGAATCATAGGGGTGAACTATGGGGAGAGGACAGAGAGGAGAGAGAGAGACAGATGAGGGTGGGCATAACTGACTTCACTCAAGTGAAAATGTTCCAAAGTCTCAGGGAGTGGGGGAGCTGGAAATCAGGGGCAAACTGAAGAGTCAGCTCTTCTACTTATTTGTTGCTTCCTAAAGTCTTTTCTGTCTCTGCATGCATGGATCTCTCCACAAAGCAGGTGAGAACCACACGCAGTTCTCAGAATAGGAATGAAGAATGTCTCCTCTTCCAAAGCTCTCGAGTCACATCTGGCCCACACCTGGTCACACAGTATTCTCTTCATCAATTTAGAATCGCATTCCACAGGCAGCAAACAGCAAACCATAAGCAATACAGGGCTGCTTCTACCCCACCCAGCTAGGCTGGGAGCCGGCTTACATTCCAATCATAAACTCTCTAACTGCACTTAGGATAGATCAAATTGATTTTCTTCTTCCCTCATTGATTCACTATCCCATTTCATATAGAAGCGGTTCCAAACTTCTCTCCTCAAAACTTCACTAATTCACCCTCCTTTACTTTCCTCCTCATCTCATACTCCCCTCCTCATCCCTGGATATTACCCCCACCCCACCCCCTCACCATTATCTCTTCCTATATTCCTGCATATATTGAAAAGGGAGCCTTTCTCTTTGCTAAGACCAACCCATCTGCTTATGCTCTGGATCTCATCTCTTCTCTTTTTTAGCTATTACTATCTCACTCATTCCCTTTCTATAATTATCAATCTCTCCCTATCTACTCATTTCTTCTGGACTCAGTGCTACAGATGATTTTCTACTGCTTATCCATAGAAGGGGAGGAATTAATGTGTTCACAATACCTCTGATGAATTGAAAAGAATTTCCAACTCTACTGTAATTGCAGATTGAATGTTCCTTCTAAGGATGTCAAGGAGATAGAATGTTGTGACTTGAGAAAAGCTAAGAATGTTCATGAGGGAAATAGAAGCTGGAGTGGGAAGGGAATATTCAGAGAGGATCTTGAGAAAGGAGCCATCCAACTACAGTTATCGCAAAAGAGACTAAGTATTGAGGCCTTCAAGTACAAAATAATCTCATCAATTGATTTAGCCCTTCAAACAGTTGTTCTTAGCTGTCACTGGAGTGTACAAATGTTCAGAGAAGACTAGTTCCTCTGCTGTGAGGACTGCCAAACCCTTTTTAGAGTGGCTCATCCACCATCGGTGTCCACCTGACACCCGACTCTTACTTGTGGCCCCAAGAAGCTGTAGCCTGTGCAGCAGCCACACCCCAGTAAACCATTTTGGCAGAGGTTGAAGGTTACTGAGGGGCCATAAACATGTTGGTGAATTAGAGGGGTATCTACCCCAAGCATGTGAAGTCTTCCTCAACAGGATAGGCGAATGTACACAATTTGTCCCAGTGGGCCATGAAGGCAGCTAAAACAGGTACTGTGAAGTACTTAAGAGATTAGTTAGAGATCAAAGACACCAAGGTCTGCCTCCCAAGCCATTACCACTCATCTTGACTTTGGTCTTGCCGCTGACTCTGATGACTCTGGAAGAGAGAGTGAGGTCCATGACTGCATGACTCTGTCTCACTTAAATACAATTTATATGTGAGTGAAAAGACATCCCCCGTACCATTTTACCATTTTTATCTATCTCACCATCCTGTGCAATAGGCAAATGATGAAGCAGAAAGTATGGATGTACTTGGGAGCGGTAGTCACAACTATGTACGCAGGCATCCCAGGCCATAAGATTATCTTCTCACTGTACTGAAGCAGCATTTCCCTGAATGACAACTCTTTTTTAAAGACCACACTGCTCACTTCCTGTATGAGGAAGGAACTAGAAAAGGTGCCCTAAAAATTGTCTGTTTCATCTAAACTAACCCTGGCCTGCTTACCACAGCAGACAGGGATCCTGTGTGTGTGTTTGTCCTTTGTTGCTGAAGAAGATCATGCCATCAGAGAAATGATGACTTGACTTGTTCTTGACCTTGTTTTGAGTGAGGGAGGTCTGTACAGGTCACCAGCCTCACTTCTCCAGAGCCATCTGAATTCAGTGACTAGATATTCATCAGGATCACTGGAGATGACCCAGGATGAGGCAATTGGGGTTAAGTGACTTGCCCAAGGTCACACAGCTAGTGAGTGTCAGGTGCCTGGGGTGAGATTTGAACTCAGGTCCTCCTGACCCCGGCACTGGTGCTCTATCCACTGCACTACCTAGCTGCCCCAGACAGAGATACCACCCTGTGATCCAAAAACAAAAGCATATACAAAAAGTTTTGTGAAAATGATTCCATTCACCATTGATACATGGAATCTGTGCACACTTGTGGACAACATGAAACCCAATAGAACTAAAAGACAAACAGCTTTTATTGTGAGAGAACTCAGCAGATATTGCATCCAAAGTGGACCTGAGTGAAACAAGGCTGGCAAATGAAAGTCACCTTACTGAAGTCAGAACTGGATACACATTTTTCTGCAGTGGCCACTGTGAAGCTGGCATAGGTTTTTCTATCAAAACAAATCCAGTCAACAAGCTTACATGCCTCCCAAAAGGAGTGAACAACAGGCTCATGACAGTATGATTGCCACCCGTAGGAAAGCTCTGTGCCATCATCATCAGGGAATAGGCTCCCACCATCATGAATCCTGAAGAGATCAAAGAAAAATTTTGTGAAGACCTAGAGACCCTCATCGTGTGGTGAAAAAAAGATAAGCTTCTAATCTTGGGTGACTGAAGCCAGTGTAGGCACAGACTAACAGACATGGCAGGGAGTCCTTGGGAGGAATGGAGTGAGAAACAGAAACGGCAATGATCACTTGCTACTGAAGACTTGTGCTGCTCATGACCTTCTTATCACCAACACTGTCTTCTGTTTATCTAAACACAACAAAACTTTGTGGATTCACCTTCCCAGAAAACATTGGCATTTAATAGACCATGTCATTGTGAGGAGAAAAGACAGGATATGAAAGTGACCAAGGTGATGTTTGGTGTGGAGTACTGGACTGATCATGGACTCATCTTCTCCAAGCTAAACATTCACTTTCAACAAAAGCAACAGAACCAAGGCAAGAGGATGACCAGAAGACTTAATGTCAACAGATTAGAGAGCTTCTCTGAGTGTGAGCAGTTTGTTGCTAACTTGGAGGGGAAGCTGAGCCAACACATGGCTGGCAATAGTGGTACAGAAAAGAAGGAGGCAGCTTTCAGAGATCTGGTGTACAGCACTGCATCTACTCCTCTGGGCCAGAACATTCTCAGACATCAAGATTGATCTGACGAAAATCAGAAACTGCTAAATTAAAAATGGGAACTCCACAGGATTTACCAGCAGGATCATTCATCTGTCTCTAAGAAGGCAGGATTCAACTCCATCAAAAGTAAAATACAAGTGAAATTTAGAGAGATGCAAGGTTCTTAGCTCAGTAAGAAGGCAGAGGAAATTCAGTTTAATTCTGATAGTAACAATTCAAAGCACTTTTATGATGCCCTAAAGACTATTTATGAACTAAAGACCTCTGGTGAATTTCAACTAATCAGTAATGATGGAGCCACACTGATCAGTGATAAAGACATGATCCTGACAAGATGAACTGAACATTTCTGTAGCCTTCTCAACAGATCTTCATCAATCAATACTGAAGACATTAGGTGTATACCTCAGATTGAAATCAATCCTTCTCTAGCCGAACTTCCAACTGAAGAAGAGGTTTTGAGTGTCAATAGGCTCCTCTCATGTAGCAAAGTGCCTGGTGCTGATAATATTCCAGTTAAGATATAGAAGGCAGGGGATCCACTACTCATACAAAAGCTGACTGAAATTTTTCTAAGTTATATGGCAAAAGGGGGTTATCCCTCAGGAATTCAAGATGCCTCCATTGTCCAACTCTATAAAGGAAAAGGAAATAAGTTGTCCTATAATGATCACAAAGGAGATCTCTCTCTTAGTCACTACGGGCAAAATTCTTGCAAGAATCCTCCTTAATAGGCTGATCCTTCACCTGGAATATGGTCATGTACCCAAGAACCTGTGTGGCTTCAGAAAGGGTCAAGGAATGGTTGATATGACGTTTGCTGCCTGACAACTCCAGGGGAAATTCCAGGAGCAGAACAGAGATCTGTATTCATCAATCTGACCAAGGCCTTTGATACTTTCAGTGACAAGTTGTGGAAGATCATGGCAAAATTTGGTTACCTGGAGAAGTTCATAAGTATTGAATTTCAGTTGCATGATGGCATGCTTGCATGGGTTCTGGATAATGGAAAATGCTCTCATGCTTTCCCAGTCACAGTCAGGGGAAGCATGACTGTGTGCTTGTTCTCATGCTTTTTAGCATGATGTTTTCAGTGATGTTGTCAGATGCCTTCAACGAATACAAAAACAACATCTAGGTCAGCTGCTGCAGAGCGAAATTTTAAACTTGAAAAGGCTGTAAGTCAAGACTAAAATGGAAGGAGAGTAGATGTGTGACTTTTTGTTCACAGATGACTGTGCACTCAATGCAACTTCTAAGGCTGAGATACAATGGAGTATAGATCAATTCTCTACCGCTTATGCTAATTTTGGCCTGACAATACCAAGAAAACAGATATTCTTTACCAGCCAATGTCACATCATCCATATGTGGAACAATTGGTTACAGCAAATCAAAAATTTTGAATGCTGTGGATAAGTTCACTTACCTTAGTAGTATACTTTCCAGGGATATACACATAGATAATGAGGTTGGTGCATTTATTAGCAGAACTAGCACAGTGTTTGGGAGGCTCTGAAGGAACATGTGGGGGAGAAGAGCTATTAGCATGCCTACCAAATTGAAGTTCTACAGAGTTATTGTGTTGACCTCATTGTTTTATGTCTGTGAAAGCTACATAGCATACTAGCACTATTCCAAGACATTGAATGACTTCCATTTGAATTGTCTTAGGAAGATTCTGAAGATCACCTGGCAAGATAAGGTACTGGACACTGGGGTCTTTTCTTGAGCTGAACTTTCAAGCACTGAAACCCTAATGCAGAGAGCACAACTCTGATGGGCTTGTCACATTGTTCAAATGCCAAATGTGCATTTGTTTAAAAGATTGTTCTATGGAAAACTCATATAAGGCAAGTGTTTACATGGAGGTCATAAGAAGTGATACAAGGATGCTTTCAAGGTCTCTCTGAAGAACTTTGGAATCAATTGCATGACATGGGAGATGCTGGCAAAGGACCACCCAGAATGTTATGACCTCATCAAAGAAGGCACTGTGCTCTATGAGCAAAGCAGAACTGCAGTAGCTCAAAAGAAATGTGAGATGCACAGATTTAAAGGTATCTTCACTCCAAGTTACCATATGGACTATTGATATCCTACCTGTGGTAGAGCCTTCCAAGCTCATACTGGTCTGATCAGCCACAGTTGGACACAGTGTACCTTGTCTCCAACATAATGATGTCATTTTGGTCTCCTTTGAGCATGAAGGATAATAACCAGCTAACCTTAGTGTCACTAGGCTTTCTAAATAAATTTCCTTTA
Source organism: Bettongia penicillata ogilbyi (assembly GCA_023548195.1). NCBI lineage: Eukaryota > Metazoa > Chordata > Mammalia > Diprotodontia > Potoroidae > Bettongia > Bettongia penicillata. The sequence continues at coordinate 1,679,093 of JAJHZJ010000243.1, read as the reverse complement.
TTCGTGGTTACACGTTCAAAATAAACTTTCTTCATGGACCTTCCCTTAATAATTTTGGGGTTTAAAGATTTTTGGTTTTGTCTTGGGGTTTGGCTTGTTTTTGGACCCTGTCTTCTTTCTCACATTGGTTCTTACTGGTTTGCTGATATCACCTCATCCAGATTCTTCATGTTAGAATTGAGGAAACTGAGACCCAGAGAGATGAGATGATTTTCCAGATATCACTTAGGTAGTTATTCTCAGAGTTAGCATTTGTAGTCTCCTAACTCCAAATCCAGTAGTCTTTCTACTACCCCATGAAAGGAATTTAAATTTATTCTATCGTGGGTAGGAATAAAACACTGAAAATTAGAGAGAGATGGAGGGAAGGGAAGCTTCTTGAAAAGCAGAAAAACATAGAAATTAAGGATATAAGTAGAAGTATTGGCCTTAGCAAGGAGACTGAAACAAAAGAGAAGAGTGTGGGGTTTATTTTTCAAAATTAAAAAAATATGCCTTTTAGGCCAATTTTTGCATCTATGCATATACGTATGTATACATATATATGTTTATATATGTGTTTCTATATGCATATACATATACATACAGAGAGAGAGAGAGAAAAAGAAAGAGAGAGACAGAGAGAGAGAGAGAGAGACAGGAGATAGAGGCAAAAAGAGACAGACAGAGAGAGAGAGAGATTGATTAAATGATGATATAGAACCATAATTTAAGAAATCAATCTCCCTATTGGTTTTTACGGGGTTGAAAGTAAGCTATACCTGCAGAATATTCTTTAGTAAATATTTCACAAACTGTCAAAACTTACCAGGACACTTCTTTTTCTTCTTTGTCAGTCCAACTTTTTGTCACATTATAAATAATGATAGTAGATGGAAGCAGAAAATACTTTTTTAAACTGGCTGTTATTTTGTATTTTTCTTTAGATTCAGAAAACTCTTTAAAAAATGTTTTTTCAGTGAGAGCTGCCTGGTAGCTCACAGAGTTCTTCTTGTCTGTATATTTTCTGAGATGGCAATCATAGCCTTAGAAATGAAAATGTTTTCAGAACAAAGTAGGCTGTTGAATTATTTAATCACTTAAAATAAATTGGCAATGATTATATTGAGTGTAATTAAAATTTAATTAATAGTCATTCTTTTCTTGGGAAGTTTTTTTTATCCTTAATTACTATCCTTAATTTTCCATCCATTTTAAGTTTTGAGAGCATGAAAGGTTCTCAGTCTGAATGTGGTCTTTGATTCTCTGGCTGCTCAGAAGCTTTCCACTAATACTGGAGAAAATACAAAAACCACCCTTTCACAATTACTATTAGTAGGACACAAATGTAAGTACGGCTGCCCTAGAAAGTTTAAAAACCTGCTTCTAGAGATACTGAAAGTGTCAGCAGAATTCCCAAGAGTACATTGTTGCTTCTTTTCTTTCATCCGTGTTTTTCTACCAGTAAATGCAAAGAAGTCCAACCAGGACTTGAAAATACCTTGCAGACTAAAGACATCTGTTCATCTGTGACGTTTCTAGACAGCAGGCAGCTTTCACTTGCGGCCAGTCTCAGTGTCTCTGCTACTGCTGTTCATATCATAGGTAGAGAGCTCAAATTACCAGTATTCATCATATTCTCCCTTTACGGGCAACTAAATCTCCAGTCCAAGGACTCAACAATGTTTGGGGTTGTCAAAGAATAAGTTTCTGCATATGTTTTTTAATATCTGCCTGATTCAGTTTTGTATACTCTATAGAGCCTACTACTTCGTTTTGCACATCATAGGCACTCAGTAGATCTTTGTTGAATCTTTTTTTTGTTAAGAAGGAAAAAATTTTTTGATGTATGTTGCTAGAGGACTGGAAAAAGTCAATTAAAAATAGATAAACTGAGAATATTAGTAGAAGTGTCTCATTATCACTATCATATCTCTCTCTTCTCCATCTCCCCTCCCCTCTAATTTCGCACATCATTTAGACAATGACATAATTTAAATGTTACTTCACTTCAGTCCCATCATAGATCTTTGGTAGGTGACCAGCATCTGTAATGATAAAATTGTTTTACTACAGTTTAATTTTTTACTAGCCCTTATGATAAATGACCAGCTATCTTAGCCAAATAGCAGCCCTTTCACAACCCTAGATGTAGGATATGCAAAGCCTAAAAGAAACTCTTGTCTTCAGAGACACACTCAAGATTTGGGGATTTTCTTTATTTTTTTTCTTTGCTCGGTTCTGCCTGTCAAACCCCTGGTGAACACTGTGTTATGCGAAAATGGTTCACTTCTAACAGGTCCTGGAGAATTCAGGCAACTCCTTGTGGGGACCTTCAGTAGTCTATCATTGCCATGGCAACCACATCTCACTGTTGCTTGAAATTCTGAAACTAGCAAGGGACAAGTTTATGAGGATAAATTGCATCGATACATTTATAGGGTCAAATGCTTTATTACTCCTCTGTCATCCTTCTCCCTCTGCTAATTTTTATCAGTTCTGTTTGGTGGGTCACAGCTATCTCTATAGATTTGCCCTGATAACAGTGGAAGATTTTTTGACTCATACTCTCTCAAAAGGAACAGAAAATTCACAGAGTAACATTGCAAAATAGGGGATTTGATAGCAGTTATGCACATTTTCTAGCTATTTATTCTAAACCTACAAGAGGTAAACTCCTTGAGAACAGGCATTATTTTCACTTTTGTCTTTCTAGTCCAAGATATTAAGACAATGTCTGGCACACAGTGGGGGCTTACTAAAGGCTCACTTGCTCACTAAATGAATGAGTTTAACCACCTTAGTCAGTAAACTAGTGTACACAGAACTACACTTGTCCTCCCCTAAATAAGTGAATAAAATGTTCATAATTCAGATACTTTCCCTCCTGAAAGTGTTTATTGCATCTGAACACTTATGGAACCCCAAATTCTCCCTTAGACCTCTAAGGGTAGTGTTTTGTTACATTGAAGAAGTAATATCTTGCATTTGTAATGTTGGTAGTTGCCAAGGTAGCATATAAAATGTTGTTGCGTGCTAGGATCTCTCGTCTGACCTTGACAAAAACCCTAAGATTTAGGTACTATGGGTATTTTTATCCTCATCTCAGAGAGGAGGGAACTAAGTCTCAGAAGGGTATGGTAAGGTCCATGTTCACTAGGAGTTCATGTAATAGTGATGTGGCACAGTGGTACAATGCCAGATCTGGAGTCAGGAAGTTTTCCTGAGTTCAAAACTGGCCTCAGATAATTACTAGCTGTGTGACCCTGGGCAAATCATTTAACCACATTCGTCTCAGTTTCCTCATCCGTACCATAAGGTGGCAAAAGGAAATGGCAACCCACTCCAGTAACTTTGACCCGGAAGGGGTCACAAAGAGTCAGACATAGCTGAAAATGACTAAACAAACATTCACTAAACTTGCCAGTAGCAGCAACTTTTAACTCCCAAGTCCCGCACTCTGTTCATGGCACAACCAATATTCTTACACTGTGTTAAGACTAAAGTGACAAGGAGGAGAGTCAGTCAATAAATAGTCAACAAACACTTATTAAGCATCTTCTCCATGCCAAGTACTGTGCCAAAGGCTTTACAAATATTGTCATTTGGTCCTCACAAAAACCTTGAGGAAACTGAGGTAAAGTGACTTGCCGAAGGTAACACAACTAGGGTGTGAGGCTAGATTTGAACTCAGGCCTTCATAACTCCAGACCCAGTACTGTATCCACTGCACCATCTGCTGCCTCTTTAGCTGTATGGTTCACAGATCAGCGAATGTGTTATTAGTTTCTATTTACAAGAAAGAGGAGAAGCTCAGAAATCTTGTACAAATCCAGGATGTTCAGGAAAAGGGTATTTTAGCCTCTAAACTGCCTCTAAAATAGTTACAATTCTTTGTCCATACTTGTTGATGACAGGTTCATAGATTTAGCAGAGTCAGGGACCTTAGAAGTCATCATGCCCATTCCCTCATTTTACAGATGAGGAAACTGAGGCCAATAAATGTTTTAAGTTCCTAATCCAAGGTCAAAGAGCTGATAATCAGCAGAGCTGATTTAAACTTTGAACCTTCATCTCCAAATTTGATGCCTTTTTATTGTTTCATTGACTTAGACTAAAACAGATTAAAGAAGTTAAAACCTTGAGGAAAAGTAGGGAGACCGAATAGAGGGAGCTCTTTGATAGAGGGAGCTACATTATACAGGGAGTAGAGTGGACCTGGGATTCAGTGAGACCTGAGTTCAAATCCTACCTTAAACACTAGCTATGTGACCCTAGGCAAGTCATTTAACCTCCCTCAACCTCAATTTCCTTATCTTTAAAGTGGGAATAATGATAGCACCCACATCATAGAGCTAGGAAAATGAGATAACATATATATATATATATATATATATATATATATATATATATATATATATATATAGTGTTTTGCACATGTTAAAGTGCTACATAAATGATTGATGATTTTAATGTCAAATTATTCAGGGAGATTAAGTTTTTTATTTGTTTTTGATATTAAGAGCTTGTAGGTGAAAGCAGATACTACAGTAGTAGTATATTCAGATACAAAGCTGAAATTACTTTTACAGATGCTTTTCTTTCTTAAAAGTGATAAGCACAAAGTCTATTAGGCAGCAAATACCTTTAGCTTAGCTTATCTGGAATCATACCGGTGCCTGAAAGGGGAGTGGAGGGAAGCACATCCAATTCCAGCCAGCTCATCTCCAGTACTTCAGAAAGCCATGATTTCATCAATGTGGGTCCTCCCTCCATAGATCCAAGCCCTCCTCAGCGTAGGAGAGGCTTTCCGCAGCTAAAAAGCAATCACCTGGTGGTCATCCTTTCTGGTGACAGCTGGTCCTTAGATGACAAATTCATGGAGTACGTCCTGACTCACATTCAAAACCTTTCCAGCTTGACTGAATCTGTTACTTAGTGCTCTGTGGGCATAGCTTCAAAGACCTCTACCCACCTCCAGAGGGCTAGCTATCACCAAATGTTCTCAATAAAATAAGTTCAGTTTTTGTAACCTTTTTTTTTATATATAGGTCTAAATGTCAAAAGGCAGCTTTTGACAAAACTGGCCATGGACGTACAAACTTGTAGATCTAGCAATTGTCTATATCATTATGAATATATTATATTTATACAATGTTTCCCAAAAATCTTGGTGCAGTTTTAAGCTTTAGTAACTAAAACTGCACTAAGAATTTTGGGATAACCTATGTATATAACACTTGCCCATCACAAAATGTTTTCACAGCAATTATTTCATTTGGTCCTTAAAACAACTCCTGAAGCCAGATTCCGTTATGTACAATTTTCCCTGCTGTTTTTTTTTTTAAAAATAAGTCTCAGAGGAGTGAAATGATTGCCAAAAGTCACACAACTAGGAGGTAGATGAGATTCAAATTTATAGTTATCCCTTCCACACTACAACTTTCCCCATTATAGTTTCAATATATCATAGCTCATGATAAAAAATTAAATGGGAATTTGGGGAAGAGTCTTGTGGAAGCCACAGACTATACACAAAGGCCACTGGACAACACAAAAAAGTTTATAGACTCAGAAATGCATAAAATATGACTAGTATAATATTAACCCAAAGTTAGTGTGAACATCCTATAGAAGAAAAAGGAAACATTCAGACTTGTTCTCTGGTATAAATGAATGGCCAGAAAGTTTTACACAGATTTTCTAGACCTCAGGGGCACTGACCCTTAACCCCTGTGAGGTGAAAGGGTTGTTGGATGTCGCTGTTGTTATTTTAACTTTAGAGTTATCAAGTTATGCCTCCCTTGCTTTTCAAGAACAATAAGATGAAGTGAAATGATATCATAAAAGTCATATATTAATTATTTGGGAAAAGTAAAACTGATGATATCCTTTTATTTTGTAATAGCCATGGTCATGCATGTATATTTCTGCTAAAGCAAGGTCAATTCAGAACATTTGATCTTGACCATATACAACCAGATTGAGCTAGTGTCCTCACTACTAGTTAGTTCTCTACCAGATTAGTGATGCATTTCATGCCATAAATCATTCAAAAAACATTTATTAAGCACTTACTATGTATCAGACACTATGTCAAGCTCTAGATACATGTTTTATTGATCTATTCTGTTTTTAATTTTGTAGCTTTTAAGAATTAATATTAATCCAAGGAAACATGTGAAACTTGCAGCTTTTTCAGAGCATACTTCAATGACTGTTAGAGATATTGCAGAAGCTGTTGACACAAGGAAACAAGCATTTCAATGATGGTTGACACATAGCAAACAATAAATGCTCATTGACTAAAAAGTTATGGTCATAAGTAAAAAGTGACACCAAGAGTTGACAAAGAATTGCCTCAAAACAAACTAATTAATCCCCAGAAAATAAGCAAAGACCTTTAAAGGGATATGGAAGCCTGAGGAGTTCTTAATGACTCCTCTAAAATATGGCATAGCTCTCTTGAATTCAGAAAACAGTAAAACCAATAAACCACCACCACCACCAGCAGCAGCAGCAGCCAGCAGCCCTTCCTAAGAAGAAAAACATTTTGTCTTTATACCTCTGCTAGATCTAACAAAGACTATTATATATTTAGTAATAGGAATCATTCCTGGTTCTACACTCAGTGAGTACACATCCATTTTATAGAGTATGTTCTTTTATCTCTTTTTCTACACTTTAATGTCATAATTAGAATTTGTAATCATGCCTAGATATATATGCATATGTATATAAAGAATAGAGTTGTTTGAAAGATTAACATATGCTCTGCATATGGTTTGGTTGTTCTTTAAATTTCAATGATACTGCAAGATGAAAATATGGTACAATAAGAAAGTTTGCTTGCTAAAATTCAGCCACATAGCTCTGCTGTAAGTGCATACAATTTATACCACCTCCCACAAACAATATAGAACAAAAACTGCTGAAAGGGGAGGTGTGCCAGGCCACGTCTTATATTGTTTTGTTAGCAGATTGTTTCTATAAGAAATAGCTATGGCTATTGACATGAAGAATACTCTTAGTTTCTATGATCTGCATCTTGACACAAGAAATTAAGGTGTCAGTGTGGATTATGAGACAAATGATGAAGAAATGTACTCTCCCCTTTCCATTAAGATGTTGATGACTATGAGTCCATTGCATACGTTGACATATGTCGTTCCTGTGTCAGATGCTTTGATGAATTGGTTTTCTTTGTTAAAATGAAGCTTATTTGGTGCTGTTGGGGATCAAGGGAGAAGTATTTCTGGAAATTACTATGATATAAAAGCAAAAACAACTATATGGAGTTTTTGTAACGAGTAGGAAAGGGTTTTTCTTATCGTAGCCATTAAAATGAGTAGAAAGAGTATTGGTAGAACAAAAAAATCTGGTTTGTGTTAGCTCTTTTACAGGGGGCCCTCAAAATTCTTACTGCAGTTTTAAAATTTTAATAGATTAAAACTGCACTGGGTCTTTTGGGACATCTTGTACTTGCAAGTTATACGAACTTTGGCAAATCCCTTAAACTCCCAGAAACTCAGTTTTCCCATTTGCCAAAAGAATAACCATAAGAAAAAATAGAACAGTAATGGTGATAAGGAAATGCTTATTCTCTGTTTCACAGTGTGGTAAAGTGCTTTTCACTCTGTAAATTTCATATAAATATCAGTAGTTATTTTTATTATTTGAATTCCTATAAGAGAAAAGAATACAATGGCATCAGTTTCAATTCCAGAAATATTTGTGTGTCTATTGTGTGTTTGTCTGCTTGCTTTGTGGCAGAAAGTCAGAATGATAAAATATAAACTAAGAATAAGTAGCTCTAGGTCCTAGGCCTAGCTTTGCCCCTGACTAGTGAGTGAGTGGTATGACCTTGGAGAACTTACTTAATTCCCCTGACTCCTAGTATGCTCATCTATAGAAAGATTTTTGTAAGGCCCCTGTCTCTTCATAGGTAAGATAAGGATGGTTGAAGACAAGACTTCTGGGAGCTCTAAAGTATCCTTCTATAACTTTGTATGATTAGATATAAATCAGGGAGAAACAAATAGTGTATCCCAGGTCTTTGGTTTGTGTTTAATCATTTCCACGGATCCATTCTGATAGTCTGGGTCTATTCCAGGAGTCATAATGGCACAACTTTAAGCAAAGTCTCACAACCTTTCCCTGCCCCCAGACCATTCCCCCTCTAAATTTTCTGTTGCCTGTAAGAATCATTCTGATATAATGGGAAGAGCACTTGGCTAGGAGTTAAAAAATAAAACAACATCCTGTATTCCAGGCCTATCTTGATCAGTCTCTATTGAGCCTAAGCTATTTTATCTTTAATGGAAGGTAATAATTGTGCCACCAATCTCACAAGGCTGTTGTGAGGAAAATACTTTGTAAGGAATATAAACTATAGCATCAATCCAACAAGCATTTATTAGGTGCCTCTGTGTTAGGACCCAAAGATACAAAGGAAATAATCTCTATCCTCAAAGAACTTGTATTATACTGGGGAACTGGAAGGCAGAGACATAGCAACATGTTCTCATATAAGTAAAAGATATGTACAAAGTAATTGGGGAGGAGGGGAGAGAGAACTAATAACTGGAGGGCTCAAGAAACACCTCTTCTAGGGTATAACTTTCCCAATATTCCAGAATATCCCGAAGAATTAATTTATGCATTGAAAGAATTTGGCTCAATTCATGCTAATTACTGATATGATATAGATAGATTTGGGATTCAGTAGGTGAGTATCTCTCATAGGCATTGTTATCTTGTGCCTTTTTGTGGGTTAGAAAATGACTGTATTCAATTTTACAAAAACCCAAATTAAAGGAAGTAACCATGTTTCTTTTCTCTCTTTTTTTAATCTTCTAAAGCAATCTCGACACAGAAGAACTATGTGGTAAGTTCCTTTAACAAAAATTAAACCCAAAGATATTAATATGTAACTGAAGTTTGTTTGAAATGAGAAGGAAATAAAGGATGGGATGCTTCTGAATCACCTTTGGAGACTATATGAGTAAAATTTTTAGGTTAAAAAAACACATCAATAAACCTTTAAAGGTAGATTAGGGCTGATACTTCTGAAGATAATTTACACTCTTAATAATCTGCCAATTAAATTTTCAAGGAGATACTATGTAGAATTTGAAAAATAATAACAAAATTCATTTAGAAAAGGAAAATACCTAGAATGCCAAGTTAAATGATGAAAAGAAGTAGAGATGAAGGGGGAAAAGCATGTCCAGACTTCAAATTATATTATAGAGTATCTCTCACTAGAATCATCTAATATTGGCTAAAAAATAGAGATAAACCAATGGAACACACTAGAAAAAGGAGAATCAGAAACAATGGAGCTCAATAGCCTAGTGTTTGATAAAGTGGAAAACAAATTATTTGGTAGGGGGTAAAACTCCTCCTTTGATGTTTCTTTTTAATTGCTGGCAAAACTGGAAAGCAAGCTGGCAGAAATTTGACTTAGACCAATATCTTATACCATATTCTACAATATATTCTAAATAGATACATAATGTTAATATGTATGATCAGAGTATAAAAACTCAAACAAATCATATAAATCTCACAGTTATGGGGAGGAGGTATGTTCCTAGCCAAATAATCGATAGAGGCAATTAAAAAAGATAAACTAAATAACTGATTACATGAAAGTTAAAAGGTTCTGCACAAAGAAAATTAATGCAATTACTATAAGAAGGAAATTAGTGGGATGGAAAAAATCTTCATACCAAATTTTTCTGATAAGAGTTTGACATTCAAGATATATAAACAATAAATATATTTGTATGTATGTATGTATATATATGACTATAGTCATTTCCCAATAGATAAGCGATCAAATGATATGAACAAACAGTTTTCAAATGAAAAATTGCAAAATATTTGCAACCACATGAAAGGATACTCCAAATCAGTAATAATAAGAAAAATGCAAAACAAACCAACCCTAAGGTTAAGCCTCACATCCTACATATTAGTAAAGATGACAAAAAAATGTCAATAGTCAATATTGAAGGGATTGTGGAATAATAGGAGCACTAATACATTGTTAGTGGAGCTGTAAAATGGTAAAAAAAAATTTTGGAAAGCAATTTGGGATGATGCAAATAAAGTGACTAAGATATCTATACCCTTTGAACTAAAGCCTCCATTACTAGGTTCAAGGAATCTATCAATAAGAAAAAAGTCCTTATAGATTCCAAAATTTTTACAGCAATACTTTTTGTGGTTACAAAGAATTGGAAACAAAGTAGATATCTATAGATTAGAGAATGGATAAACAAATTGTGATACATAAATGTAATAGAATATAATTCTGTAAGAAATTATGTGTGTGGCGAATACAGATAACATGAAAGATTTACATGAACTGATGCAATAGTGAAGTAAGCAAAGCCCCCCAAAACAATATACACAATATAAATGGAAAGAACAACCACACACCAAAACATCAAAAGGGAATGTAAAAAAATTTATAAAGATCAAGCATGACTTGAATGAAGAGATAGGAGAAGACAGCCCTAATGTATCCTTTTATAGAGCCAGGAAGTCTACAGGTCTCACAAATCACACATTTTCAGATATTTTCAAGGTTGTCAGTCAGTGCTGCTGGTATTTTTTCCTCTTTAAAAATTGTTATTATTCGTTATATGTTATATTTGTTATATATATTATATTTTCTTCTCTGGAGAGGAAGGGGGAAGGATTCTTGGGATAACTATGATGATGTGAGAAGCAGGAGACATCAATAAAAATGTATTAAAAAGAAAGAAAAAAAAAACCTTATGAATAGTTGTAAGAGTGCAATAAGCATTTCTTTTTGCTATAATTTTTACTGAAATGCATATTTTGGTAACTCATTGTTGAATGGGTTGGTATGGCACTAGTTTGCTCATAAGAAGACAATTGTTACTGCAATTAGTACATTACTTTCACAAAAGCAAATTCCCAATGAGTTTCAACAGATTGTTAGTATTTAATACAACTTCATTATCTTTTGCCTTTAATGGGTTTTGTTAAACATTGAATGCAACAGGCTCTCTGAAAGTTATAGTACTATAGATTTCAAACTTGAAGGTGCCATCAGAAGTCATCTGGTCTGATTCCACTATCATGTGACACATGAGAAAACTGAGAGGAATCATGTTGTAGTGGAAAGCGTACTGGACTTGAGAGGATCTGGTTTCCATTTCCAGCTCTGCCCCTTACTACCTATATATGCTTGGGCAAATTATGTAATTTGATCAATGCATCCTTACAAATGAAATAAGAAGGCTGAAATAGATGATAAGTAATGTCATTTCCTATTCTAAATTTATGAATAGTCCCTCAGTTTTACTGATAAAGTAACTGAGATGACAGGATGCAGGAGAAAGAACCCAGGATTTGGAATTGAAAGACTACCGTGCATATTTTAAGACTTTATAATTTTTTTTAAAAAAAACCTCCTTTTAAAAAACTCATATTAGGCATCAAAATGTCCATCCATAAAAAGGGCTAGGTCCCACTCCTTTTGACAAATAATACAAAATTCTTCCTTTAAGCAAAAACAGTTTTTATGCCCTGGTCATTTACTACTCCTTATAAAAAGCATTGGAGACTCTACCTTACTTTCATTCAATTAGTATTTAAGCATCTATTAGGTGAAAGGCACAATGCCAGAAGCTAGAGAGACTAAGACAAAAACCAAAATGGTCTCTGCCCTCAAAGGGCTTATTTCCTCCTGGGAAAAACACATTAACACAGTTAAATCAACACAAAATGTGTAGCAAGTAATTTTGGTAAAAGAGGGAATGAGGCTAGTGATGGCAATTAGGGAGTTCAGCAAAGGCCCTTTAGAAAAAGTAACTTGAGCTACCAGTGAGATTGTAGGAATTCTCATCTTGTTTTTCGCCCATTTCCTTTCCCCTGTATCCGTGATACAAAATGATCATGTGTCGTCTTGTAGGGAGTCTGTGTCGTCTTGTAGGAAGTGAAGTGGATAATTGAGGAAACTGACCAAATAATTCAAGGGAAAAGGGAGGAGGAAACCTTTTGCTATATACATATTTCCTTGGCTTTGATTATCAACTTAGGTGCCAGTTTTCCATTTGTCTTTATCTGGTTAACAGCTTTACTCAAGAAAAAGCAAGGTATTGGGGGCTGGGTGAGGTAAAAAGGAAATTTTAAATGCTGCCTTATTCTGGCATTGCTACCCACCTTTTCTTTTGCCTTTTGTGAAACAATACATTATTCTGTAACTATTTAAAGACTTCATCTTTTTAAGGTATCTTCCTTTTGACTTTAATCTTTTCTTAGGAAAAAAAAAGTCTTTTATTATTTTTTTTCCATAATCATGGTAAATCAAGTAGCCACACCCACACCTCAACATTTTCAGTGAATATGTTTTCAGAAAGCTTTTACAATCTCTCCCCTCAGGATTTCATCTGTGATTTTATTAGTGGTATGCCTGAAATGTTTGGTCTTTCTGAAGGTTGCTGCAATTTTTTTATTCCAGTCATACTGGAATTCATGTTTTATGTTCTCCCTCTCAGTATAGGAATATGCATGTTAATCCCTAGAATTATAATATGGTCCTTTTTCTTTTGTGGATTTTGCACATTCTGACTTAAATCAAGCTTTGAAGATTTTTATTTGTTTTAGCTGGGGAAGAGGGTAGGTCACTGTGACTTCTTCAGTTTTGTGGACTCTACGTATGGCAACTTGGAGTTTTAGGGTTGCTTGGAATAGTGGGAGAATAAGTGATCTGCTCAGGATTATACAATATATATCAGAGGAAAATCTAAATCTAAATCTAAAACCACTAAAACAGGTTGCCTATCATTGGACTTATATTCACTTAAATTAAATATTGTGATTATATCCATCAATAAGAGCAAAGATGTCTGTCCACATGTAAGGAATCCTCATTCATGCAATACAAATTGTCAGTCATGGAACTCCTGATCACAGGTACTTTTTAAAGTTATATTGGTTTGTTTTTCTATTACAAATATTTACAGATTACTCCCATTCCATGACAGTAGACCTAACAAAGTAAAGTAATTAAGTAAAACAAATAGTACAGCGACCTTATCTGAAAGTGCCTAAAATATTCCACATCTCTATCACCCCCAACTGTCTATTTTTTAAAAAATCAACAGAAATCTATTTTCTTCCTCTTATCCTCACCTTCTTGGAGAAAAAGAAAATAAAAACGAATTTCTGTATAGTCCAGCAAAACAAATTCTCTCGATATTTATGTCTTATTCTGCACACCTCTCTGGACTGGTTAGCATGCTTCATCAACAGTCGTCTGGAATCAGGAATGGTCAATATAAATTTATTATAGTTCTCAGTGATTTCAAAGTTATTTGCTTTTCCATTATTGTGTAAATTGCTCTCTTGGTTCTTCATGTATTTTTGAGGGAAGTCAATTGGATATATAATCTCTAAATATCTAAAAAAAAATTTTATTCCTTTTACTTCTCATCTTTTAATTAAATTTTCTGATACTATTAAAATCTATTTTATATTTGACACGATACTTCCCCACTTAATATTCTCCATTCCTAACAAGATGTTAATTCTTCACAATTACATGCTTGGGGCTGGAAATCTCAGAGTCTGCTGAGGGTCAGTTAGTCTCAGGATGACTTTCTGCCACTGTATTGGACCCTCCAGTGCTGGTATGACTTGCAAAACTGAACTGATTTTGCTTTGTATTCATGCCATCTCTGCTTCCTGTTGCAAATCTAAAGGGAACAGAATGATTGCTTTGCTGCCTCTAACCAGCTTTTAAATGTTTTCATAACCTCTCTCTTTTATACTACACCCTCTCTTAAGCCTTGCTCTTAGTAGCTAAGTATTTTGCGGTATTTATAGATTTCTGGAAGATAATTTTGATGAAACTTCATGTGAAGGGGTGCTTGATCTGAGAGCATAACAATAAGAAAGCTTTGTGAGCTGTATTGAATATATTTAGTCATACAACTTCTGGATTTCCTGGCTGCCTACTGAATATGAAACTAAAAAATTCTAAATTGAGTTTAAATAGTATCTCTGAAAATGGAGGGTGTAGGAACCATGAACTAACATGACTAATGGGTTTAAGGTCAACCAATCAATCAGTAAACATTTATGACGTTCCCACTACGTGCCTGGCACTCTGCTAAGTGCTAGGGATACCAAAAGAAAAGAGAGACAAAGGACAGTCTGTATACTCAAGCAGCTTACAATCTAAAGGGGCCAAGTTACCAAGGACTGCACTGTATTCTAGAAACTTGAGTCGGGCATTACGAGAGCCCCTGCTTGTATTGGTAGATACTGGAGCAGCTTCTGCTTGGGTCCTTCTGCATGGCGTAAGGATGTGGATTGGCTTAACACATGTTTTGCCTTAGCATTGACCGGGAAAGGAAGAGGGTAGAAGATGATCCAAGGAGGACCTCATAAATCCAGAAATTACAGGAGGTGTTTCAGTTCCGATGCCTCACTCTACCCTACTGCAGCCAAAAAAAATTTCCAAACAGCTCTCTGTGAAATGCTGACCTTTCAGCTTTTCAACTAAGAGTTAAGCATAGGGGTTTGGTGACAGTATTTTCAGCTGTGACTTTTTAAATTGTTCCTTATTCCATTGTTAAAGTCTGCCAAAGTGGTTGGTGGATACTCTGAATATATTCATTGTTAAGCTTTGGTGGTTTGTGGTTCAAATGCCAATTTCCACCCACAGGACAGACAAGCCAGCCTTGCTGAAAAAACAAGCCACCCCAAGGCAGAGACAGAAGGCGGTATGTGCCAGGGAAGTCAAACCAACAACATTTTGAGTCCATCTTCCCTCAGACCCAGAAGGGAATAGTCAAGCACTGAACCTAAGAGCCTTGGAAATAGCAGTGCCCCAACAAAACCATCAGACTTAATTTCCAGCACAGTCCCTAAAGTCATCTCCGAGGGGAGTAATCATTGTGGAGGAAGAGTCCATTTTGCTAATCACCATAAGCAATAATTGCTAATCAAAGGCCACCAACAGGCAGTCTTAGAAATGGCAGCATTCCCAAGTTACTGGTCCTGCTTCCAGCCCAAGTACTTATAGCTATCAATCCAGGGAAGCAACTTCTTTAGAGAATGGATCAGTCAACCTCACCAATTACCACCTAGAGGGTCAGGCAAGCCAGCCTAGCTGAAGCAGCAGGGCAGGCTGATGTAGAGATGGGAGGCAGCAAATGCAAGGAAAACTGAACCCTTGCCACCTCCACCTTGATCATCATTTCTCCTTAGACCCTCATGGAGACAGCCAGGACCCTGAACCCAAGAGGTTTGGGATAAGAATTGCTTCCAGCCCAGTGCCCCCAACCATTATCTTGGGAAGCAACCAATATGGAGATGAAGCCTGGCAATTGCTCTTAGAGGTTCAATAATCACAGCTTCTGAAGTCCCAGAAAAAAAAAGTTATTGTCACCAAAGACCTTGGTACTGTCAAACAACTCATTATTAGAAACTGATATGATTTTATCAGTGGTAATGACATTAAAAAGAGAAACATTGGCATCTACTTTGCCATTGAATTCTAAGGACCATGGGACTTTTCTACTTGACCTCTAGATGAAACCTTCCATTTGTGATGTCTTCTTCATTAGAATATGACCTCGTTGAGAGCAAGGGCTGCCTCTTTTCGATTTGCATTGCCAACCTTAGCAGAGTACTTCACCAGTCATGAACTTTATGTCAATTAGCTACTTCTATTTTTATTACATTTTCCTTTGAGCTTTGAGGCATGTCCCCATGGAGACTTCTGTCTTAGCACCTGCTACAATAACCCACACAGTTCTCCACTTTACTTGGTAGGAGGTTAAGATACTATGTTCCAGGAAACTGTATGCTCCCTTAAAGATGACAGTCATCATAAAGCAATGTGTTGATTCCTGTCCATGTAAAACAGATGAAGCAAGTCAATAAATATTAGTCACTTAATAATTTGTTTTCTTATAGAGATTGCATGTTAGACATTTACACACACAGACTCAAGCATAGTCTTGCAGATAGAAGACCCTGGGTTAAAGACCTGGCTTTGATATTACTAGCTGTGTAAAGTTAAGCAAGTCACAACCTCTCTGAACGTGTTACCTCATTTATGAAATAGAAATAATGGTGCCATACTTCACAGTTTTGCTGTAAGGAAAGCTCTTTGGGATCCTTAACGTATATCAGCTAACATCTTTGGAGAAAACTGACTGAGAATAAGGAGATGTAGGTTCTAGTCTAAAACTTAATTCGGCAAACATTTACCATGTGCCTAATATATTTGAGGCATTATATTAGGATCTTTGGTTACAAGGACAAAAGCTGGGATACAACTTGCAAAAAGATACTTTAAGGTGGGAGAGAGCATCAACACTAGCAATGCAGGCTGGCACCTTCTTTGCCACCTAGAGTGGCATTAACCATCAGGGGGAATTAGCAAAGGCTTTCCAGAGGAGCTGATTCCTGAGCTGAGCTTTGAAGGAGGCTGAGGCATTTAAGAGACAGGAGTGATGGGGGAGGGCTTTTCAGTGACAGGAGCTAGTCTGTGCCAAAGGCCAAAGGAAGGCATGGAAGGGTGAGATCAGGGGACAGCAATCAGGCCAGGTTGGCTGGAGTGCAGAGCACGGGAAAGGAAATGATGGGAGATAAATCTAGAAAAGCAGTAGGAGCCAGAATGTGTCTAATGGTAACCATCTGTAGGGCAAGGGCCAGGGGGTGGAGGTGGGGAGGCAGGAAGGAGAAGGGAAGAAAAAGGGAAAACAAAGGAAATTTACATGATAATTCTGTTGTATATTCAAAAGGAATAGCATGTTGTGCATGGTAGATTTGCAGTTTTATGTTCAATTAGCTTTTTTTTAATTGTACTATGTCATGGAAATGCTTGTTTTATTCCATACTTTAAAAATAAAACAAATTTTTAAAAATTCAGATGTGAGGGGCTTTAAATGTCAGGTAGAAAAGTTTTCATTTTGTATCAGAGTGACTGGAGGCAGGGACTTGATATCTCCTACCATGGAAACCCTCTGGGAATTCTGATATCTGCCACTGGAGAGTCATGTGATGTTGGCAAATGCATTTCACTACTTTGGCCCTCAATTTACCTACAAAGAGGTGATGGGTTAGGTGATTTTTGAGATCAGTTGCAGGCCTAAAATTTTATTATTCTGTGAATTTTATACAGAATGGAAAGAACTGAGTGCCCTAGTCACAGACCCTTAAATTGGAAAGGATCTTACACTATATTTCGTTTGACCTGACCTCTAAACCAATGTAATCCTCTCCTCTGCAAACTCCCTGCCAGGTAATCATCTGGTTAACACTTACAGTGGTAGGGAGCATATTGCCTCACACAGTAGCACAGTGCATTACATGACAGTTGTAATTATTACAAAGTTCCTTCATATAGTGGGTTTAAATCTGTCTTCCTTATAACCTCCACTGACTATTCCTAATGATATCATTTAGATTTACAAGGAATATGAGCCACATTCTTTTTCAGATAGATAAATGGGTAGATGATAGATAGATAGATGGATAATAGGTAGATACATATATTCATCAAGATACATGGATTGAAAGTTACATATAGCATACATATATAGACATGGATGAGGGATAGGCAGAGATATGATAGATGATAGGTAGATAAGTAGGTGATAGATACATATATACATGGAGATACATTGATTGTTACATATATCAATGTATACTTAGTATAGATGATGGATACATCTATATACATCTATAGTGAGTGAGAGAATATTAGCTAATTGTTTACCATATGTTGGGTCTTTGGATACAGATAAAAACAAGCCAGGCAGTCTCTGCTATCAAGCAACATTTGTCTATGGGGATGCTGAAAAGGGGGTCCTTGCAGAGATCTGTTAAACAGATGCCTGGTAAATGGCATGGAAGTAGGTCTGGTTCCCTGAAACACAAGCCCAAATCCCCCCTTTCACAGCCGGGGAACCCAAGGAGCAAAGTCAAAGGCTTTGATGAGAGAGGAATAAAGATGATGCCTGTAGAGTAAGTGTCATAGTGTGGAAAGGGCAGGAAATAATTTGTCAGACCTGATTCCTAGAAAGATAGACTCATCTATCAGAACTAGAGACACAGAGGTTAGGCCTAAGGTGTTTCATCTGACAGTTCTTTAGTTTATATGAAATCCTCTAGTCAGATCTTTGTTTCTTCACCCATTCCTCACGTGATACCATTTTTAGAATTTTCTCCATCCTAATAACTCCTCCTCTGAAAGTGTTCCAGTTTGTCATTCACCCTCTTAAAAATATGATGCCCTGGATTAAATGCAATACTCTAACTGTGGCACAATGAGGAAGTGAATATGGTGAGACTATCACCTCTTTTGATCTGGACACAATCTATTAATGTAGCCAAAATTCACATTAACATGTTTTTACAACTTCACCACTTTGCTTTGCTCATATTGAACAAAATTTCTTCCTTTTTCACGTTAAGCGAGGTCTCCCCACTCTATATATTTTTTTGAAAAATAATTAACAAGTATTTCTTTTCTCTTTCTCCCACCTTGTCCCCAATTTAAAACAAAACCCTTGTAACAATATGCACAGTTGCACAAAACAAATTTCCACATTGGCCATGTCCAAAAACATGTCTCACTTTGTGTCTTGAATCCATCATCTATTTGTAAGGAGGTGAGTAGCATTCTTTATCATCAGTTCTCTAGAGTCTTGATTGGACATTGTACTGAACAGTCTTTAAAAGCTGTTTGTTTTCCCAATGTTATTGTCATTGAATAAATTATTCTCTGCTGACTTCATTCTGTATCATTTCATATGAATTTTTCCAAGTTTCTCAGAAACTGTCCCTTTGATATTTTCTTCTAATAACAGTATCTCATTACATGAGCAGCTAGATGGTGGAGTGGATAGAGCTCTGGGGCTTGGAATTAGGAAGACTCATCTTTATGAGTTCAAATCTGGCCTCACACTTGTTAGCTGTCTGACCCTGGGCAAGTCACTTAATCTTGTCTGCCTCAGTTCCTCATTTACACAATGATCTAGAAAAGTAAATGTGAAAACACACTTGTATCTTTGCCAAGAAAACTCCAAATGGACTCAAATATATAACCATACAAGTCATTCCCCAATTGATAAATGGTCAAAGGATATGAACAGGCAATTTTCAGAGGAAGAAATCAAAGATATCTATAATCATATGAAAAAGTGCTCTAAATCACTATTGATTAGAGAGGTGTAAATCAAAACAACTCCGAGGTACCACATCACACCTGTAAGATTGGCAAACATGACAGAACAAGAAGATGATAAATGCTGGAGAGGATGTGGGAGAGTTGGAACACTAATTCATTGTTGGTGGAGCTGTGAGATCATCCAACCCTTCTGGAGTTCCTTCTGGTTTGGAACTATGCCCAAAGGGCTACGAAAATGTGCATACCCTTTGACCCAGCAATATCACTACTAGGACTGTATCCCCAAGAGATTATAAAAATGGGAAAGGGTCCCACATGTACAAAAATATTTATAGCAGCACTCTTTGTGGTAGCCAAAAACTGGAAGTCAAGGGGATGCCCATCAATTGGAGAATGGCTGAATAAATTATGGTATATGAATGTAATGGAGTACTATTGTGCCATAAGAAATGATGAACAAGAAGACTTCAGGGAGGCCTGGAAGGACTTATATGATCTGGTTCTGAGCAAAAGGAGCAGAACCAGGAGAACTTTGTGCACAGCAACGACCACAGTGTGTGAGAGTTTTTTCTGGTAGACTTGGAACTCTGTAATAACACAAGAACTTACTGAGAAAAAAAAAATCCCAATGTCGGTCTTCTAAGGCAAAATGCCTTCCACACTCAGAGAAAGAAATATGGAAGTCATTCACAGAATGTAGCAGATCATGTTTGTGTGTGTGTGGGTTTCAGTGTATTATGTTTTGATTTGTTATATGATTTCTTCCATTTATTTTAGTTCAACTACATAGCATGACTATAGTGGAAATGTGCTCAATAGGAAAGTATATGTAGAACCTATACAGAATTGTGTGCTGTCACGGGGAGGGAGGGGGGGGTAGTAGAGAAAGAGTGGGGGGGATAAAATGATTGTAAAACATTAAAAAAAATAAAAATAAATATTAAAAAAAAGAAAACTGCAAATGGAATCATTGAAGACTCAGACAACTGAAATGACTGAACAACAGCAAAATATCATTGTATTCTCATGTCATAATTTATTCTGCCATGCTCCATTTCAGGGACGCCCACTTAGTTCCCACTCATTTTCTGATATGAAAAGAATTACTCTAAATATGTTAATATATATGGGTCCTTTTCCTCTTTCATCTCTTTGGGGCATAGACCTAGCAGTGGCCTCACTGGGACAAATGGTCCTTACGATGTAGGTTCAAGAGTTCACAAGACTTTCCCATCCAATTGTTATCTTGTACCTTTTGACCCATCCAGCCAGTCTTTCAGGATTCTTTTAAATCTATCAATATACTATTAGCATTTTCTCCCATGTTTATGTCATCTACAGATTTAATAAAGATGCCTTTTGTTTCATTATCAAAACTATTGATAAAAGATTAAGCAAAATGGGGTAAAATGCAGGGTCTATGGCACACCAGTGAGGATTCCATCAAGACTGATACCCTAATAGTTTGTTTTTGAAAGTTGATCAGAGTTAGACTTATCCAGGATCACACAGCTATAAATGTCTGAGGCCAGATTTAAACTCAGGTCCTCCAGACTCCAGGGCCAGCGCTCTATCCATTGCATCACCTAGCTACCCCCAATTTTTTTGGTTTTTTGGTGTCATTGTTTAGGTGTGATCTGCATATTTGGCGGGAATATCACCAATGATGTGATTTGATCCATTTAATCCATTTCAATATTTGAATACATTAAATGAAACATTTGAATTAATTACATTTATAATTACATTAATGAAATATTAAAAATGTTTCTATCCAGTAGTGCAAGAAAAGGGCAGATTAGGAGGGAAAACAGGAAGATGAAGAAGCAGTACATTAGAGACAGTGGCCACTAACAGTATATTAATAAACTCCTATTCATAATAACATTATTAAAAATAAGATGATGGTGGTGGTAATGATAATAGGTAGTATGACATAATGAATAGAGAGCTGGTCTCAAATTCTGGGAGATCTAGGTCCATCCTGCCTCTGAAACATACTGTCTATATAACTCTCAATATTTTGAGATATTGCTCAAACTCTCAATGTTCTAGGCACCGCTCTAGGGTGGCCACTATAAGTTGTAAACAGGTGCCAACCTTCATTGGTAGAGGAAATTTAGTTTTCTCACCTGAGAATTCCTTGCATCAGAGAAATCACTAGTCCAATAACTTTCCCTCTTAATAATGTTAGATGATATTTCTATAGGGCTTTATAATGTATACATTGCATTCACTTACTTAATCTTCATGGTAACTCTGATATGGAGGGAAAGAAGGAAAGAAGAATTTAATAAGCATCTGCTATGTACCGAAAACTGTTCTAAATACTTTACAAATAGTATCTCATTTGATTCTCACAAAAACCCTGGGAGGCGATTATTATCCCCATTTTACACTTAAAGAAACTGAGACAGACTGAGGTTAAGTGATTTGCCCAGGATCACACAGCTAATAAGTATCTGAGACCATATGTGAACTCATGTCTCCTTGCTTTGATGGCCACCTCTCTACTCACTCTATATCATATGGTTGCCTCCATATGGATGAAGATATTGAGGCTATGGTCACATAGATAACTACATTCCAATATGCAATTCTCTTTAACAAAATATAAGTAACCTGTTGATTTTATTTATGAGTAGTCTTCAAACTGTAGTTTTACTGACTTTTTGATTTCCTCAAATACTTCACTAGATAAAAACAAAATAGAATTTTTGTGTTTTGAATGACTAGAACAGTAAAATCTGTTACATCTTGCTAATGAGAGTTGTTGGGTCTTTGAACCTCCCTTGTCAGTGAATCCAGATTTATAGAATTTTTGTAGGAAAGAAGGTTGCTTCAAAGATGAGAATTGCAACCCAATATCTTTCTTAGCTGAAGTAAGACAAATTGATCTATCAGTGACTTATTCGTATTTGAAAATCCCTCTACTCATCAGTTATCATTGCCTTTTCAATTACATTTGAGTTCTGGCTAACTGTGCACTGGTTTTGGTCTTTTGTTGTTTTGTTTTGAACTTTTGTTCTTATACAGTTGAAATAGCTATTTACATCTTTTTTCTACTTTCAGAATATTTTTCTCAGCACCTTGGAGAATATGAGAATGTCCTGGCAGCCCTAGAAGACCTAAATCTTTCCATCTTAAAGGCGATGGGCAAAACAAAGAAAGTAAGGGAAAATTCAGTTCATCTTCTATTAAATATTTGCTTCCCAAATTAATTTTAGTAACACCAGTCTTAACGTTGTCAAAAATTATCGTGATTCTTTTTTTAATTACAAACATTTGATTTCCTTTAATGTGGATCTCTATTTTTAAAAAATGAGTCTATTATCTAAGCATTTAGTACTACTCTAACACTAAGCTTAGGTCTAGACCTTGGATTCTTAGCCTTTTTTATGGAATGGTCCCCTTTTAACACTCTGGTGAAACCTATGAACTTCTCAGAATCATACTTTAAATGCATAACATAAAATAGCATTATAAAAGAAACCAATTATATTTAAATGTAATTATCAAAATATTAAAAATCAAGTTAACTGACCCCTGGTCTTCAGAATGACAAACACATTTGTTGGAAAACAAACTGGTGCCTTCAGGAGAGCCATGCACTACATTAACACCTGTACTAATCCCATTCTTATTTTCAGCTTTGTTTCTAGCTCAAAACATTCATATCTCTAATTTTATTGCTATTAGATACAACTTTTTGACATACTTTTCCTTAGTTGCTATCTTTTTGCTGGATGTGATACTGAATTCCTTTTGTAGGATATCTAACATTCTGTCACATCCTTTGGTTTCAGGGTTTTGCCTTAGAAAAAGACTTCCATGTGATTGCTATAACATGCGTAATAATCTAGGATTGCTCATTACTCAACATACATTGCTAAAGCATTCTACTGGGAATCCCTCAATTTTTTAAATGTTACTTTTCAATACTCTCAAAGAGATCTTGGGTCTATCAGAAATTCCAAAGCATTGGGAAAATGTCAACTGCTTCTTTATGAAGATATCAGAATTTGATCGTAATCATTGAATACATCAGAGGAAAAAAAAGAGACTTTCTTATAAGCTTGGGAGTTAGTGCTTAACAACTGACCATCTTTTGGGGGGAGCTATTTCCAAGCTAACATTGCCCTCTTAAGCCTGTAATATGTAGGCTTTGACAGAAACAGAAAACCCGTTTCATACTGATGTGACTTGAATAATATTAAATGTACCATGTCTGTAACATATTTCAATATATTCATAATAGTGTTCATGGGCTGGCAGACCACAGACTCTACTATAGACTTGATCTTGAAGTAATCTGCTACTTGGAATGAAGGGAAATAATCCACTCTTCAATGCTTTTCCATTATTTCTTGTTATGTTGCCACTCAAAGTCAAAGCAGATAGGTACGTTAGTAATGGGGACTATGTAAAAAATATTTAAATGAAGCAATTGAAAAATGCAAAATATTAACTCCTCTGAGCTTACTCTTGTTAAACAATCCCAAAATGAATTGTTTGACCAGTCAACTGTACATAATAGGACCATTGGGAAAAGTTGTCATTTAGCAATTCCTAGAGATAAATAGAATGATGTATTTAAGAGCTACTTTGCAAATTAATTCCATACATGCTTCAGAAGAGTCCTGCAAATATTATAGAATAAAACATTGTCTCCTGGATGGAAACCAAGAAAGAAAATGAGGCAATTGGGTGTATATTAATGAGTATTTAATTTGACATAAAAATTGATCTTGTCCTAATATTGTGGCTGTTAAATAGGTCATGAAATCCAAAATCAGAAATGAAATACTGTCTTGCCTTTTTTTTTGTTTTGCTTTTTATTTTTTTATTTTTGTCTTGCCATTTTTTAAAGAAATCTGGGCTTAAATTTAAGGCACCATTTTTAGTAGTCTCTGCACATCCTGAGATGCCATTTTGTTTCTCCCTTATTTTGTCCCCTTTCTCTCTTTCCATTTCTCTCTTACCTCTATCCACCCTCTAGGCCACCTGTGGGGTAGGATGTGGGAGTGGTTCATGGTGACTAGCCTTTGGAGGCAGAAGGTTGGTTAAAACATTCCATTCCATTTCTACTCAGCTCCTATTCCCACTTCAGTTCAATAATTGCATAAGAAAGAGTGTGCTGGTCTCTGTGAAAAGGAACGACAATAAATAGTATCTGCATAAATTGTGAGCCAAATAGCATAATACTTCCCAATACCTTCATATTTCAGTCAGCATTTTACAGTGAAAATCCTCTCCAATTTTTACCTTTCTTCCACTATCTAGTCTTATTTAAGAGACTTCTATAGAGAAAGTTTGCAAGAAAATGGCATTTTCTGATTTGACAATACATAGTCTATTATTTGATGACATGGTGGCAGCAATAGGGATAATGGGAATAACAATTTGTTCTAAAATATTTGCAGGATTCTACTGAGATTTTGTAAAACTCTTCCCTGGGATAAATTCCTCTGGAATTGACCTATGACTTTAGGGAGAGGGATTGTCTTTTGGAGTCTACCACAGCATCAATAAAAGAATGAGAAATCTCTTTTCTGAGAGGCATGTAGAGAGTTAGACCAGGATTTAACAAGGTCTAGATCTGAATACTGCTTCTGAGATTTGCTAGCTGTATGGGCAAGGACAAGTCATCAAAGTCTCCAGGTATTCATCTTTAAGGGGGGAATCAAAGTAATTCTACTACCTACCTCATAACATTGTGGTGAGACTCAAATAGGATGAGTACAAAGCATTTTAAAATGTCAGTTATTCTTGGCAAGAGTCACCCCATCCACTGAAGAAATCAACTACAAATTAATGCAAGGAAATTTAATTTTTTAAAGAGAAAATGTAAAATGTTTAACTGAATTTTAAAATTAGTAACAGAAATCATGTAGTTTGATTCAATAAATAAAAGATATGTTAACCTCATGTTATGGTAGGCAAAAGAAGAAGAGGTTGAGAGAAGGGAGAAGAAAAAAGATGGAGAGGTGCAGGGAGGGGTAGAGGTGGAGGAAAGCTGGAGGAAGGGAAGGAAAGAAAGCAGGAAGAGAAAAGAGGAAGGCTAGAAAGAATGGGAAGGGAAGGGAAATACCTATGTAGCAAATATTTGAAAGAAAAGATGAAAAAAGACAAAGGAACTAGAAAGAAAAGAGGGAAGAGAAAAACTAAGAGATAGAAACCGAGAGAAACTTAGTAAATTCTGAAGTGTAAATTTTAAATAAATTATTCATTTCACCCTGAAACTCATTTGACCTGCGCTAGGCCTATGCTATCCTAGAGAAGGGGAGAGGAACAATATCGAGTTCAAGGCATGGCAAGTAGTCTAGTTTGACTGGAACATAGAGTTTGTGAAAGCGAGGAGTGTAAACCAAGAAAGGATGAGAGAACCAAATTGTGGAGGGCTCCTTCCATTACACCACACTGCCCTTCTTTCTATGGGAAAGCAAATGGGTATAATCTGTTTACAAAAAAAAATTCCCCAAATCAAGTGGTATTCTTTATGAGATACAATCATGTCAGTGCAGAATTTAAATTTAGATCATCCTGTCAGTCGTTTCATTTTCTTATGAAGTTTTTTAATTTTTATTTGCAGTGATCATGACCAGTACGAGTCAAGCAATTGATTATTCAATCAATGAGAATATAGGAAGCAGCCATTCCAGGCATTGTGCCAGATGCTAGGAATACAAAATAAAAATGGGATAGTCCTTGCCCTCATTGATATTACATACTATCATGGGAATAAAAGTTCTCCCCGCTCCCATCTATGCCTATATCTATATATACATATATATGTGTGTATATATATATATATATATATATATATATATATATACACACACACACACACAGAAAAATATATGTATATGTGTATGTATATGCACACATTATGCCTAAACTATATACATATATAAGTAAATAGAAAGCTTATTTCTTTGCATACTTATAGCATAATATGTATAATGGCAGAGCTTAGCATAAACACAAAAAGCTCACATATAAGCATCTACAAAATAAATATAAGATCATTTAGGGGAAGGGCAGTAGCCACTGAGATCAAGAAAGGCTCAATTTAGATTATTAGAAGAAGATAATGGTCCATTTGTCCTTATCATCTAGTGATCATAAAATAGGTATGTAAGGGACCTTAGAGGCTATCCAGGCCTACTCCTTTTTACAGGGAATGAAACTGAGGCCTGGAGAGGAGTAATAACTCTCTGAGGCCATACCAATAAGAAATAACAGAAAAAGTCTTTGAACCCACATCTTCTGACCTCAAATCCTGCAAGTGGCCTCCTGTCCCACAATACTTTGAATGATATGTTCCTGCTCAGATGCAGAACAAGTAAAATATGAGTTCTATTTTGCTACAACTAAAATAAGGATACTGTAACAATCTTTCAAAAACCTATAGATTTTATATCCTTTTCATGCTGATACAATGATGCCTCCTTTCTAAGAAAGGAATTCAATATTTCTTTTTTAGAATATGTGTGTGTGTAAGTATATGAATGTCTATATATAGATATATATATGTATGTGTATATACACACACACGTGTGTGTGTGTGGTGTGTGTGTGTGTGTGTGTGTGTGTGTGTGTGTGTGTATAACCGTGATAGACCTTTTCTTATTAGGAGGAACTAAAAGTCTGTGTACTTTGAAAACATGAAATGAAAAGCAACCTATATTCTCTCTCAGATGGCTGTTCATTTTGTCAGAAATAAGTGAAAATGGGTTTTATCTATTTGCGTTAAACTTCATAAGATCACCAAGGTCAGACCTATTCACTTATAATTATGTCCTTTTTTTTTTTTACCTCCTCCTGTGTTCTGGCCTTTTGCCGCATCTTCAAAAGCTAAATGGATTGTTCATCCTTACCTTCTGGGGAGGAAAAAAAAAGAAATTATATCACAGACCCAATTTAACATGGACAATTATCAGTCCTGAAAGCAGCCTGAACCTAATGTGGATGATTGGGAATTATAACCCCAACCCAATCACTGTGTTATATGATATTAGACTCATTAATTATGTTTCCATGTTTCCACAATGAGGGTAATCATGCTCATGAGTCTCACAAATGGATGTAATCTCCTGGCATAAGCAAATTCTAATACAAAGGTTAAATTTGATTACATCTGGTATGTCACATAAATATAATGATAGATCACAACACAGTTTCTTTTTTTGCTTTTGGAGTTTCATTTCTAAAAGAAAACTGATGACAAAACCAATAGCATTCTGAATATGACCTATTTCAGGCATTAGATTCATTCAGGTAACCAAACCTACTCAGATTTTCAGAATTAATTACATACATCTCTAATGTAAATCTTTAAACTGTGCTAGGAAACCAGTAACAACTTCCAGATCTCTATCTGGTGACTATCTGTGGAATCTGAGACCCAGAGCCCTGCACAGAGAGAATTTCCAACAGATCCTTTGGAGGCCTTTTGTTGCTGCTGCCATTATAAAGAGAAATGGTGAACAGATTTGTGATAGAGAACCAGCATCAGAGTCAGGAAAACCTGGATTTTAGTCCTGCTTCTGACCAACGCTGACTTCATGCCCCCAGGGCAAGTAATTTAACCTCCCAGAGATTCAGGCAGCTCATTAGTGTTGCAATCCTAAAACAATTAGGATTTGTAAGATATATTTATATCATTCCCTATATAGATGAAATGATGAGTCTTGTTAAAAAAAGAAAATCAAGTGAAGTCAATGAGTATTTATTAAATGTCTACTATATGCCAGTTGGACAGGTAGATGGCAAAGTGGATGGAGTGCTGGATCTGGAGTCAGCAAGATTCATCTTCATGACTTCAAATCTGGTCTCCAACACTTACTAGCTATGTGACCCTGGGCAAATGATTTAGTTCTGTTTGCTTCAGTTTGCTCATCTATAAAATGAGTCGGAGAAGGAAATGGCAAACCACTCCAATACCTTTGCCAAGAACACCCCAAATGGGGTCACAAAGAATTGAACAAGATTTAAAACCACTGAACAACTGAAAAGCAACTGAAAATGTGCCAGTCACTGTGCCAAGCACTGAGGATACAAAGAAAGGCAAAAACAGACCCTGTCCTCAAGAAACTCACATTCTAATGGGACACATAGGATGTAAATACCTATGGAGTGAAAAGATATATATAGATATAGATATATATGTATTGTGTATGTACATGTATACACACACACACACACACACGGTGAATTGCAGGTAGCCCTCAAGGTAGCACTGAGGAGGATTGGAAAAGGAGTCTTACAACAGATAGAATTTTAGCTGAGAACTGAAGGAAGCCAAGGAAGTTAGGAAGTATAAATGAGGAGAAAGAGAATTTCAGGCATGGGGAAGAGCCAGTGACAATGTTTGGAATTGGGAAATGGATTGGTTGCATGAGGGACAGCAAGGAGGCCAGAGTCACTAGATCATAGACTACATGGAGAAGAAGTAAAGTATGAGAAGATTGAAAAGTGTAACAGTGAGCACCCCAACATACACGGGAGGGGGTGCTGCTATCACAGGTTCTTAAATCTGCATTCATAAAAGGAAAGTTACTTTCAAGGGGTTAACAATAACTTTACTCAAGCACATATATCATTCCTTTAAGCAAGCACATATATCATTCACCTAGTTCAGTGGAGTCAGCACCTTGAACTTCAAAGAAAATACCCACAAATCAAGGATCAACAGACATGGCTTCCTCTGCCTGAATTCAACAGACAAGTGTAATTGTCTGGCCATAGATACCAGAGAGGGAAGCACCAACATCTGGGTTTTCAAATCTGGGGGGACTCCTTTAGCAGCTTCCCAGTGTCCTCATCTGGCCAAACAAATTCTTCCAGTGAGTAAGTCCCAAAGTAAAACCTCAACTCAGAGTATTTATACCTTTTTTAGAGCCACAGGACATTACAACCCTTAAGAACCAGTACCTCATTAACAAAAGACTTGGGCCTTCCCACAAATCTTCCCTAATGAAACTCCCCTTAATAAGCAGGCCCATTAATGGGTGGGAAAGATCTTTAAACACATTAAAATAATTAACAATACAAATACATATACTGTTTCTAGTTAAAGAAACTTCATTTCTATACTTTACTCCTTGTAAAGACCCTTGAATAATAAAGGCAAGATTCAATCAGAGGCACTTGATTATACTAAAACAAAAAGAGGAAAAGATCCTATTTTGCTTGCCATCACAGAGAGGTGGGAAAAAGTTCACAATATTTTCATCTATGAATGACCTGACCAATATAAATAAGGAAGCAAAAACAGAGAAACACAATTGCCTTAGTAAAACTGGAGACTGCAAAGTTGTCATCTGGGGAAAATATCACATAAAAAAATCTCAGCTAAGCACTTTCCTATCAAAGTCAGAATGATACTAAGAATTACATCATTGAAAATCCCTCTAATTTCTCCCAAGACATAGGAGTTCAAATGATAATGTGGGTAAAAGACAAAGATGGCTCACTTCACAGTTTGGTACCATTTCCATGGTAAAAAACAAACCAAAAACACCAGTCATCTTTGGGGAATTGGATAGCATTCACTAGAAAGAATATATACACACATATATGATATACACACACATATATACGTATATTATATATATATGTAAGCATATGTGCATGTTATATGTATATATACAAATAATATACACCTATTTTTGCTCTTAAAGTAAGACCTAGACTTTCCCCTGATCAAAGAAATAAAAACCCAGGAACAAAACCAGCATAACCTGTTCTTCAAACTGTCACTATTGCATCATCCACCTAGTGAAAGCCGATCTGTATTGTGGGGTCAGAGTAAGGAGAGTTGCATAAGAGAGGGAATCAAGAGAGCGCTTTCACATGTAGACATGGCAGAAGGTTGAGGATTTGGTGGAAATGTAGAACCGAGCAAGGTCAAAACTAGACTGTAGTGTATCTAATCTCCTACAAGCTGAGCAAAGCTGGTGAAAGGTTGGGAAAGGGCTGGTGGAACACAGATGTTATCGTACTTTTCCTGGGCTACTGACCAGTTAGATCAGACAGGTGGGTTTCCTAGATAGATGATGGTTTCAATAAATCAAAATGAAAAGGGGCAAAAAAACAGAAAAAGGAAAATAAATAGATTGAATTGAATTAATTGAATTTAATTAGATTAAATAAATGAATGAATGAATGGATTTATGAATTTATAAACCAATGCGAAATTGCTAAAGGAAAAACTTTAGTTAGCCAAACAGAATCTCTCTTTGGACTTCCACTAAGGCTATCACTAAAATAGTTTAGCCAGAAGGTAGAGGAGAAAATCAAATAAAACTAAAAACCTTTCCCTTTTTGCCTTCACTGGGGTTTATTATAGTGAGAAGATCAGGATATATACTTTTATTTGCTTGGAGAATTGGTATAAGGGTCAGAGAAAGTTTTGTATCTTGTCATGAGGAATGTAAAACCTTCTTGGGGAAGAGCCACTGAACCAACTGAATGTGCATTACACAGTTTAGCAGTATGCAGGTGGGGGAAAAGATTGACAGTTTCTCTGATCTTTGCTGTTGTCATTGTAGAAAGCAAGGAATACACACAAATATGTAGAAAACCAGAGGTCCAGGTATTGTTCCAGGAATAGTATTTTATGTGAAAGCAGTAGATTGTAGAATGAAACCAGATATAAAATTATAGTTAAAAGGCAAAACCACAGGAGAATAATACTTAACTAATAATAATGTTGCTGAGTCAAGTCCAACTCTTCGTGACCACATCTGGGGTTTCCTTGGCAAAGATGCTGGACTGGTTTGCCATTTCCTTCTCCAACTCATTTTGCACAGGAGGAAACTGAGACAATCAGGGTTAAGTGACTTGCCCAAGGTCATATAGCTAATGAGTGTCTGAGGCTAGATTTGAACTCAAGAAGAATAGTCTTCCTGACTTCTGGCTGGGCAGTCCATGTACTATGACAGTACCTAGATGCCCTTCAGTAATAATAATAAAAACTGCTATTTATATAGGTTATAATGTTTACAAAGTGTTTTTCATTGACTGATCCTTACACAAAACCTATGAGGGAAAAGTCACAGTTGCTCTCATTCCCATTTTACAAATGAAGAAACTCTGGGCTAAGAGAGTTAGGAGACTTTCACAGGGTCATATAGTGTCTAAGGTAAAATTTGAACCCAATTTCCTAGCTCTTAGTTCAGTCTACAAATTTCACATAGTAGAAGGCCCAAAGGAGAAGAGATCATACTAGTCATGAGGGTACAGTAACAGTAGTATGTAGTCAGAATTTGGGAAGTGAGGAAAGAGGAGACTTTATTTTAACTGTAATTAGGTGCCTCTTAGTTAGAGTACACTTACGAGAGTAAGAGAAAGCCCAAGTAGAGGTAATTGGATTGTATCACACCTAATGCCATTCCTCCAGCCTTACCTTCTTTATTCATTTTTACATTTCTCCTTATTTTTATTGAATTTTTTACAAAAATAGGAAGATATGGACAAGATAATGAATTCTTTCAGTCTATTTGGGACTCTAGCACTATTAATCTTTCCAGATCAAGCGGTTTCCTTTGTTATTTACATATAGAAATTGTCCCTTCATTTACTCAAGTTCTTAATTATTCCTATGTCTCCATCAGGGTGGGCACTAAATAAACATCACAGCCTCTCCATGCCTTTTCATCCTGCATGATTCTTGTCCCTCCTCAACAAATCTTCCATAAAATATCAACCAAATTGGAAGCCTTCTTTTTCATTTATTACCACAATGGCAGGAAAGTACACTCAACCTGTCCATCTCTTGTCCTTGAAGTATGCCCATTTCTGTTTTCACTTGTCCTTGATAATATTTTTACATGAGGTCTCAGAGGAAAATTATTATCATCATTAATATTATGTTGTAGCCCATTTAAACTCATTCCATTGTCCCTGGATAAGCTGCCATTTTGATTCTACTGAGATCGTGGCATTCCACAGTTTGTAACCAGATAGATCCCTGGGGAACTAGTGGTCTTAAAGAGGATGGGCTTTTGAGACAATAACCAGCTTGGGATTTTTGAAAGCATAGTGTGATTTGCCAAATGTGATCCAGTCCAAAGATCTCCCATTCAATTTTCAGCCTGGTTTATTGATCATCTGCAGCTGTCATTCATGATAAATTCAATGGGCTGTCCAATCAGCTATATATCAGATTCTATATAGTATGTCTTTTTCATCTACTTTGTTTTTCTAGTGTGGGTGGTTAAAACACTTTTTAAAAAAGTTTTACAAACTACAGATTTCACTGGAGACATTTTATTGTGCTAAATTTGGTACAATTACTATGTCATATAGAACACTGAGAGAGCTCTGTTATCAACAGGTAATCCTTCTTCTATGTAGGAGAAGACATTGAACTTTTATTATAATATTGAAAATGAGCTTTCCATTAAAGAGAGGTATTCAGTGGGCAGTGACTTTTTCATTTCAGAAAAAATAGCAATAAAATGACAAATATAGTGATCCCTTCACACACCACATGGCACATGATCACATGAAGCTCAATGCACGCATATGTTCATTATGCAACATTTGTACCATGAATAAAAGTTTTGGGTCTTTAAGTAAGCACTAGACAAAAAGAAAGTCTGGTTCTGCTCAGGTAATCTGTACTCACTATTAGCAGTAGCAACCAGAAAACCAGTGATACTTTGTCATACGGCCACCAATTTAGAGCTGCAAAGGACCCTCAAGATTTTCTGACTCTGTCTCCATTGTGTTACAGATTTTGAAACAGAATCAGCGAGGCTAAATGATTTCCCCAGGTTCACACAATATGCAACAGAACTAGAATTCAAGGCAAAATTCCCTGACTCTGAATCCAATAACCTTTCTACATTTCCATCCTATCAATATATCTGTAGGAGCCATTTTGTTGGTCATGGGCAATGGGGGAAAAGAGGTATATACAACTCTACAAAGCATTTTAAAAACAAATAGACTACGTAGGATACCAAAACAAAGAAATCTAAATTCTTTTTTTTAATAAATAATCATTGTCATTTAAAACAAGTTCTACGGATTCTAAGTATAAAGGCAAACTTAGGTGAGAGGCACAGTGGACAGAGGACTACCTACTACCTTTAAGGCAGAAAAATCTGGGTTCAAATCTTGCCTTTCATGCCCACAGTAGCACTATGACAACTATACCTCTTTGGGCCCCAGACATTTCTGTAAGACCTTTATTTTGTCTATCTGTAGCTATGGAGAGATTTTTCCACACATGTATTTTTCTATCCTCCCATCACTGGTCTAGATAAAAGAGTGCAAAGTTGTATTTTGCCAACTTGTAACAAAACTAAGTTAGTGGTTATTTGCTTTTTCCTACAAAATAGCACAGGCTTGTTTATAACTTTGGCCCTTAGTCTTCAGTTAACCTTCTTTCCAAGTTAACCTTTAACCTACCTATCTATATAGAAGGACCAGCAGCATATCCGCTG
This sequence comes from Bettongia penicillata ogilbyi, assembly GCA_023548195.1. Lineage (NCBI taxonomy): Eukaryota > Metazoa > Chordata > Mammalia > Diprotodontia > Potoroidae > Bettongia > Bettongia penicillata. The sequence goes on along the minus strand of JAJHZJ010000243.1, from coordinate 1,645,463 downwards.
ACTCAAGTTTAACGACGTTCTACTGTCTTCTGGAGCAAGTGATAAGAGAAAAGGAGAAACTGGGATGGTGGAAATAAACCAGGAATTAGGGGAAGGAATATAAGTTGGTATTCATAGGGGCATGGGTGTGCCAAGATCCAAGCAGCAACTTTACAACTAAACCTGATTCCAGAGGTCACTCTGAACGATATACCCAATAGAGAATCATAATTGTTTATTCTTCATCTTCTTTGATAAGTCAAAAACTGCCATAGAGCAATACAGATCCTTATTTAGAAAAGAATTTTTTATTGTCAGTTTCGATTCTCATTTTTCTCATGTCCCTTGTCTCTTTTTTCTTCCTCTTCCCTTCTTTCCCCTCCCTCTGCTATTTTTCTCTAAATTTTCCTTCATTTTCCAAATCACTTTGAATAATCACTTTGAATGTCTGCATCCACTCAATAATGTTATTTTATCACAGCATATGTACTTTAAAATTTGCTTGCTATGTGGCTACCAAATTGTTACACTCTCTTTGAACTTCCCTTTTTTTTTTACATTTAATCCGCCTTTGCTGAAATAGCTGGCTTGCACTTATTTATTCTAGCTAGAACTTACAGCTAATATTCAGCCTGTGCTCTTGTTCTTTCTTTAATAATACCCTAATCAAATATAAAACCAGAAAGAGTAGAATATCTGTAAGGTCCATGTATTTGTAAACAAGAAGATTGCTAATTTTGCCTACGGATATTATCTATACACTAGAGATGTCTTAGTACCTCTGTTAAACACTTGTACAGAATAGATCTCAAGATATTAAAAACTAGATAAGGGGAAAAGAGACCATTTTGCTGAGCATTTGGAGGGGAATGTATGAAAATATACTGTTATCTCACTCCTGAGAATCAGATAATATATGATTCATTGTTTTTGCCAAAAAGAGAGGAGAGGACAAGAAGAGATTAAAAACAGCTGTGTGTTATATTTCTGAGAGCTGACAGGTTGCAATTATTGTCATCCAAGTTGGAGATGAATTTTTTTTTTCTTTTGCTTTTCAACCTTGAAACAGTAAGAATGAAAGACTGTCATTTTCAGGTTAAGTTTCACAGAAGTCCCTGTTTTGCTGTGTTTCTTCAGTATTTCAATGATCTCTGGTTTCAATATATAATTCTATACAATGTCTAGTTTTCAAAATCGTTTATAAAATGTTTTGGAAAAATGTACAAATCCAAATGTTTGGGTGGTTGCTAAGTAATAATAAATATGTATAGTCTTTAGTCCACTATCTGTGTCCAGTGAAGTAAAATTTCAAATGAATGAATGTGTCTATATATGTAGGTAGGGCAGTTGTATGGTTCAGGAGACAGAGTGCTATGCCTGGAGTCAGAAAGACTCATCTTCCTGGGTTCAAGTCTGGCCTCAGACACTTACCAGTTGTGTAGCAAGTCACCTAACCCTGTTTGCCACACTTTTTTTATGGTAAACTGAGCTGGAGAAGGAAATGGCAGTGTCTCTGCCAAGAAAACCCTAAATGGGTCGCAGAGTCAACTGAAACTACTAAACAACAGCCTACAGATGGATCAGTCCCGGGAAAAGAGGGGAAAAGGGAGGAAGGAAGGGAGACAGATAAAGTGACTGACCGGGACAATAGATGGATAGCTAGAGGAATGGACAGAGATAGATAGATAGATAGATAGATAGATAGATAGATAGATAGATAGATAGATAGATAGAGGCAAACAAATGAATGGATAGATAGGTAGATAGAATGTAATGATTACAAGTCTTAGAAGGGTTCTATTACAAGTTACCTTTATGTGATAAAGCCCTAATGACATGTGCCAAGTACCTCTGGTCAAGATTTGAAGTAAATGATCATGAAATATTTATCTGATGCTTCTACTGTGTAGGTGAGAAACATTGAAAAATCTGATTGGTCACCCTCTGTTGAAATAGTCAATCAATCATTCTGCTTTGCTCTATAGGAAATTTTGTCATTTTGTTGGAGTACATTTGGGGGTCTGGGCAGCAGCCATCTGCTCAGAATTAGTGTCTTCATTATGGGAGATATATAGGGCATGTTACCTAAACATTTAGTTTGAAGAATGCCAAATGGAAAAAATGATTTGATGAGAAAACAAAATTTAATCTTAGGGATGCTTGCCAAAACACAGTTAGTAGACACAGTATAGGTAATCCTTTAAAACATGCTGTCAAAACAAGCCTAGTAGACACAGCTTTAAAATCAAATCACTAAACATTATACTCACCAGATAATACAACATACAAACATGTCTTGATGGCGACATTTAAATGCATCTAAATCATACCTATACATATATCATATACATATATGTATGTGTATGTATATGTGCATATGTACATATAAAGATAACATAGTGCACTTTTTTCTCAGCATCTTTTAGTCCTTTTTTATAAAGGACATTTCTTTAAAAATTGGATTCGTGCTTTTCTAGAAAACATCAGCACCTCAGGCTTATTTGTCATCCTGAGTCATTACCTTCTGTTGGGACAAGCTGAAAGCTAGCAAAGGATGCACATGTTGTGACAGATTATGATGATAGACTCAGGTGAGTAATATACTGTAATACAGGAGGACCAAATTATCCTTGCTAGTCTCATAAAGAGTAAACAGAAAGATATAGAAATAAAATAACTAAATGTTAAGCTCAGTAAACTGATACTCTATCAGTCAGTTGACTATATATAACTAGGATGTGCATATCTGTGTGGCACAGTGGATATTGTGCTGCGACTGGAGTCAGGAAAACCTTAGATAAAAATCTAGCTCGGACACTGTGTGACCTTGGGCAAGTCATTTAACCTCTTTTTTGTCAGTTTCCTCATCTGTAAAATGGGGATAATAATAGTATCTAACTCCTAGGATTGTTGTGAAAATCTAATCAGATAATAATTGTGTTGTGCTTAGCACAATTCTTGGCACATAGTGTCATATAAATATTAGCTGCTATTATTATTATTTAGTACTTTAAAGGTCTACAAAGTGCTTTACAAATATTATCTCATCTGAATCTCATAATTGTTGGCTGTTATATATACACATATAGACAAAATTCAATTAAAGAAAATAATCACTTTCTGCATTTCTTTTGTGTCTGTTATTATTAATTTCATTTTGTGATTATTATTATTTGGTGTCCTTTGTCCTCAAAGAGGATCAAAGTGACATCACTGTGATGGAGTCATGGTGCAGTGTGCCAATTTTGACTGGAAACAAGCTTGGAAGGATCTATGAAAAGTTGGGCACAAATGTCCATGTGAATATTTGAAGTGGAGATGACAATAAAAAATAAAATAAATAATGTAATGAAAAAGGAAAATATAATGGATTTATAGTTTTAAAAAAATTATATTAGCTAGCATTTATAGGATACTATAAGATTTGCAAAATGTTTTATAAATATTCTCATTTGATTCTCACAACAACCCTGTGAAGTAGGTGCTATTATTATTCCCACCATTTTACAGAGGAGGAAATAAAGGCAGACAGCACAGCATGTAAGTGACTTGCCCAGGGTCACACAGCTTGTAAATGCCTGAGGCTGCATTTGAAATCTTCTTGAACCCAAGTCCAGTGTCATATCCACTTTGCCACCCCACTGCCCCCAAATTTGTACATATATATTGATCAGTGCAAGTAATTAATAACAGTACAGTTTCTGTTTTCAGACCTTAACTTCTGCAAATTTGTCATTGACTTCATTGATATTGATCCGCAAATTTGTCGACTTATCTTCATAGTCCAAAAAAAAAAAAACCACAGAATTTATTAAGTATTAACCACTTTCCAGGTACTGTTCTAAGTAAAAAGAAAGTCTCTGTCCTCAAGAAGCTTGCAAAATAATGGGAAAACCATACAAAAGGAAACTGAAGGAAGAAGGGAAGACTCTCTAGCCTGGAGGCATGATGGAATCCAAAGTCATTCAGCTCAGAAGGAAATGAAGAGTTGGCCAGCCTGGGTTCTCTTCTTAAATGGAGTTTTGTAGAGGAGCCCTCCAACCCATCCCCCTCCAGATGGGTCCCCAAAGCAGAGGGCATTTATGGGGTGTGAGTACCAAGGCGATAATGACTTCCCTTAGAACATGATGAAAAAAATATGAAGGAGGGAAACTATCATAGCTGATCAAGGAACATTATTTGATTTTAATTCTGAAGAGTTTCTTTCACATGAAACAACAAATGTACAGATTTTTCTTTTAATCCCCACACATAAGCACAAGTTTGATTCGTTGTTTTATTGTTTTTCACTTGTGTCCAACTCATCATGACCCCATGTGATGTCTTCTTGGTAAAGATATTGGAGCGGCTTGCTAATTTTATGGCCTAGGACTACCACCCCAATGGCTAGCTCATTTTACAGATGAGGAAATTGATGCAAACAGGGTTAAGTGATTTGCCCAGGGTCATCCAGACAATAAATATCTGAGGCCAGATTTGAATTCAAAAGCTGAGTCTTCCTGATTGCAGGTGTGATGCTCTATCCACTGTGCCACCAGTTGCTCCATAAATTTGCTAAAGTCACAAAAATGGGAGGGGAGGAGCCGAGATGGCAGAGTAGAAAGACTCACGTATGCTAGCTCTGAATCCGCAGTCCATAAATTTCCTGTAAAAAGAACTCCCCACACTTCTGGAGCAGTGGAACCCGCAGAAACACAGTAGAAGAGATTTCCTTTCCAGAGAGCCCTGGAAAGCTGTCCCCAGGGGTCCGTCGCGCTCCAGACAGCGGAGCCCACCCCTGTGCTGCCCTGGCCGCATGGCTGAGAGGAGCAGATCCGAGCAGGCTTCAGGGACGGAATCTCCAGCAGCTGCAAAGGTCCCTCCACCCACAGGCGCTACAGGTCAGTGAGAGAGACGTCTAGGCTGGCCGAGAGGGGAGCGGGGTGTCTCCGTTTCTTGGGCCCCCTCAGGAGGCGGTGGCAGAGGTGGCAGCAGAGGCAGCGGCAGCCTGGGACTCCCTGAGCAGACAGGAGCTCAGGGCCATTACTGAAGATCTCTGCATAAACCCCCTGAGGGAACTGAGCCTGGGAGGCGGCCCTGCCCCCACTCGAGCGCCAGAACTTAAGCTCACATTGAATAGCAGTCCTGCCTGACACTGAAACCCCCAAGGCTGGGGAGTAGCATTTGAATCTCAGACTCCAAGCACTAGCTGGGCAGATCTAGGCGGGCATGGAGAGGAATCTCAGAAGTCAAGTAACTGGCTGGGAAAATGCCCAGAAAAGGGAAGAAAAATAAGACTATAGAAAGCTACCTTCTTGGGGGACAGATGTTCCCGCCTTTCATTTCTGATGACGAGGAACTATTCTTACCATCAGGGAAAGACGTGGAGGTCAGGGCCTCTGTATCCCAGACATCCGAGGTGGATGTCCAGTGGGCTCAGGCCATGGAAGAGCTCAAAAAGGATTTTGAAAATCAAGTTAGACAGGTGGAGGAAAAACTGGGAAGAGAAATGAGAGAGATGCAAGAAAAGCATGAAAAACGGGTCAATACCTTGGTAAAGGAGACCCAAAAAAATGCTGAAGAAAATAAAACCTTGAAAAATAGGCTAACTCAATTGGCAAAAGAGGTTCAAAAAGCCAATGAGGAGAAGAATGCTTTCAAAAGCAAAATTAGCCAAATGGAAAAAGAGGTTCAAAAGCTCACTGAAGATAATAGTTCTCTCAAAATTAGAATGGAACAGATGGAGGCTAATGACTTTATGAGAAACCAAGAAATCACAAAACAAAACCAAAAGAATGAAAAAATGGAAGATAATGTGAAATATCTCATGGGAAAAACAACTGACCTGAAAAATAGATCCAGGAGAGACAATTTAAAAATTATGGGACTACCTGAAAGCCATGATCAAAAAAAGAGCCTAGACATCATCTTTCATGAAATTATCAAGGAAAACTGCCCTGAGATTCTACAACCAGAGGGCAAAATAAGTATTGAAGGAATCCATCGATCACCGCCTGAAAGAGATCCAAAAAGAGAAACTCCTAGGAACATTGTGGCCAAATTCCAGAATTCCCAGGTCAAGGAGAAAATATTGCAAGCAGCTAGAAAGAAACAATTCCAGTATTGTGGAAATACAATCAGGATAACACAAGATCTAGCAGCTTCTACATTAAAGGATTGAAGGGCGTGGAATAGGATATTCCAGAAGTCAAAGGAACTAGGACTCAAACCAAGAATCACCTACTCAGCAAAACTGAATAGAATACTTCAGGGGAAAATATGGTCTTTCAATGAAATAGAGGACTTTCAAGCATTCTTGATGAAAAGACCAGAGCTGAAAAGAAAATTTGACTTTCAAACACAAGAATGAAAAGAAGCATGAAAAAGTAAACAGCAAAGAGAAGTCATAAGGGACCTACCAAAGGTGAACTGTTTACATTCCAACATGGAAAGACAATATTTGTAACTCTTAAAACGTTTCAGTATCTGGGTAGTTGGTGGGACCACACACAGACGTACGCACACGCACACACATGTACATGCGTGCACATACACACATGCACGTACATACAGAGACAGAGAGCACAGAGTGAATTGAATAGGAAGGGACCATATCTTTAAAGAAATTAAGGTAAATGGTGAGAGAGAAATGTAGTGGGAGGAAAGAGGGTGAAATGGAATGGGGTAAATTGTGTATCATTCAAGAGGCAAGCAGGAGACTTTTAGTGGAGGAAAAAAGAGGAGGGCTGAGAAAAAAAAACAAGAAGTTTACCCTCATCACATCTGACTAAACGAAGGAATAAAATGCACACTCATTTTGGTATGAAAACCTATCTTACAAGACAGGAAAGTGGGGGAGAAGGAGATAAGCAAGGTGGGGGATGATGGAAGGGAGGGCAATGGGAGGAGGGAGCAATTTGAAGTCAACACTCTTGGGGAGGGACAGGATCAAAAGACAGAATAGCAACAATGGGGGGCAGGATAGAATGGAGGGAAATACAGTTAGTCTTACACAACATGACTATTATTGAAGTCATTTGCAAAACTACACAGATATTGCCCATACTGAATTGCCTGCTGTCCCAAAGGGAATGGGTGGGGAGAGAGAGAAGGGGACAATTTGGAACTCAAAGTTTTAGGTACAACTGTTTAGTATTGTTGTTGCTACTAGGAAATAAGAAATACAGTTAATGGGGAATAGAAAGTCATGTGGCCCTACAGGACAAAAGAGAAGATGGGGACAAGAGAAGGGAGGGATGATAGAAGAGAGGGCAGATTGGTGATAGGGAAAATTAGAATGCTTGGTGTATTGGGGTGGGGGTTAGGAGATAAATAGGGAGAAAATTTGGAACCCAAAATTTTGTGAAAATGAATGTAAAAAGTTAAATAAGTAAATTTATATTTTAAAAAAAGTCACAAAAATTCAGTTTCACTAGTAAATTTTGATAAAATTTGGAAGGACTACAAAAGAAATATGTCACAGATATAACATTTTTATTTTCTTGATTCAGTTTTTAGTTTCAAAACAGTTAATATAAAAAGAATAAAATTCAGTGTTTAAGATTATTAATCAAATTCAGTAAAGTATTTCACCTAAGAACTAAAACTTGTACTTGCCAAACACAAATATTACACCTTGCTATTCACTTTCTGTTTCACCATTTTAAATTTGAAACACAAAGAAAACACTCCAGTTGGTCACAGGGTGACAGAATCAAAGAAACTCAATTCTCTCTACAATCACTGTGCTCTCATTGTTTATTTCAAATCTATTATTTAAACTCAGGAACATCTAATACCACTGGGACTGGAGACAGGAACTGCTCCTGAGTGAGCTCCATTGATTCTGAGTGATGGGCTAGCAATTTACTCTTGATACAAATGTGTATAATTGAGTTCTACATGTGTCAGAGCAACTGGCAACTAAGGAAGGACTCTGTGCCTGGAGTTGGGAAGACCTGAGTTTAAATGTGACCTCAAACACTTACTAACTGTATGACCCTGAGCAAGTAACTCAATCTCTGGTTTCCCTATCTGTCAAATGGGCTTAATAATAGCACTTTCCTCCCAGGATTATTATGAGGATGAAATAAGATCATAATTGTAAACTGTTTAGCACAATACTTGCACATGGTAAGTGTTATATAAATATTAGCTATTATAATTATCATTATCAATAACTGGGAGTTCTCTAAATTAACTTCCCTATACAAGGCAATGCTTTTTGCTTTTAAATCCGCTACAGACAATGCACCTCCTACTTATTACTTCCACCTAGAGTTGGTGATCTGCTCCCATATCTCCAATCTAGGTTCCCAGAGCTGAGAATTTAAGTGATTTGCTGTGGATCTGGGTTTACTAAAAGTTATTAGAAGAAGGTCTTGAACTCAGGTCTCCATTCTGAGGCCGGGTCTCTGGCCACTAAATCATTATCTCTTAGTTATGTGTTCTTGATAGCTCCAGCACATTATTCAGTTCTGTTTGGTGATAACACTAATACACAAGTAGAACTTAGTCCTCCCCCTTATACCCAAGGAACAGACTTTCCTAGGAGCCAGCTACAACCTCTTAGGTCTTATCTCATATTCCACACTTAAATGGAGGCTGTGCTGAGCTCCAAGTATAATTAAAAATCAAGGAGTGCCTTCTACAGCCAGCTGCCTACACAGGCTGCCAGCCACACACAACATTTTCATCCAGGTCTCTAAAATACATGCAAAGAAATGACACAGGAAAATTTGTTGGAAAATAATTCCAAATGTTGGAGGCTATTACATGGAGGTACATTCATTGTTCAACAAGATTTGACTAAGTACACACTGCTTGATGGAATGAAATGGGAATACATTTATAAGTACTGACTATATGCTAAGCAATGTGCTAAACCCTGAGGATACCAATAGAAAATCAAGATGGTTGTTTCTGGCAAAAAGCTCACATACTAATTAGGAGAGTAAATACATAGAGGAGAGCAGCTGCAGGCTACATAGAAAGGCTTGGTGGTCCTTTGGGTGCAATAACATGGCAAATGACAGAGCCAGGAGTGCTTAGAGTGAAAAAGTCACATGGCAATGCCTGGAGGTCCAAAGGGCATAGTGGTCAGACAATAAAGCCCAGTGGCCTAACATCTTACCTAAAGGATCATAGCTGGCCGCTCTGCCCCTAACCAATGAATGATCATTGGGAATGGGGTAGTGGTCCTAGGAGTCAAGATGGGAATGGCCTCTGGGTTACCTGTGACAGGAGGAGTGGGGGAAGAAGCATCCAACCAAGAGGGATCATTTGGAGCACTGTACTTTGGAAATCCCTTCCCAATCTCAGAGATCTGTTCCCCTTGTGTAGAGATGAAAACGTGCTCCTTGCATTGCTCTTTCTCCATTCCATGGGACAAATAAACTAACAGAAGGCTTAGTATAACAGAATAAAAACTAATGGAAAAATTGTTCACACATGAAAATTTTCCATCTTACCCCATAGCATGTGCTTCTGTGTAACAAACATAACAGGATCAAGGCACTTGGGTTATTTTTTTCACCAAAGAAAAGAAGTGTTGCATAAATTCCTACAGATATACTCCTATTGTTCTTTATAAAGACATGATGATGGACAGTTTCTGTAAACCCCAGAAAATATGTTCTGATGGGATAAAAAGAGTATTCACTTGCAGCTAGTACCTGGGACTTAGGAGGTGAATCTGAGATTGGGAGCCTCCAAGATAAATTTTGATTAAGTCATCAGATTAGTTCATCCATCTGGAATGTTTTTTTTTTAAATAGATGTTAAACTATGAGCAATTTTTATGAAATTTTCCATTTTTTTTAAAGTTACATGACCCAGACAACCTTTGAAAATCTCATCAAAAGTGAAAGAAACAAACTAGAAAGCAGGGCTAGGAAATCATCCTGTTTCTGAGAACAGAGCCACAGAATATCTAGTTGATGCTGATACCCAGAGTGAAGACAATAACACTCCTGGGCATTTCTTTGAGTGCCCTGGCCATGCTTTTTTTAACTGCAAGGAAATAGATGACTGAGTGGAGAAAAGAAAAACTTAATAAGGAAGAAAAAGCTTTGTCAATAATGGAATTTTTAAAGCCCCTTTAATTTAATAATTTAATGAATTAATTATGAATTAATTCATAAAAATATATAAGAACATATGAAAAGAAACAAAGCCCCTCATCAGTCATCACCTCATCGATACTATCATAACACATCGTCAGCTGCTGCTGTGTTGTACATCGACTCCTACATCTACCTCTGAGACACAAAGGAGCTCCGACTGTGCTGACTGCCTGGAGTTATTAAAGTCTTCTAGAGCACAGTCACGCGCCTACGAACCCAAAGATAGAAGACAGCCATACCCTCAAGATGAACCGAGTCAGGCATTTATTTGATAGGCATTCTCATGACATTTGTTGCATTGCACAAAAATGGAGGATGGGGAAAAAGAAAAAGAAAGAAAAGAAAGCTACCTCTGTTAAATACAGCCAAAACCAAAAAGCATCATAATAATGGGTGTCAGATTCAGGGACAGTTAGAAATTTGGGACCCACAATGAACCTTTATAAAGAGAGCACTCCTATCTTTTGTAAAGTGCAATATTACCTTTGCAGACCACTTTCAAGATTGACTCTCCTGGGATAGTGTGAGAAATTTAAGAAGGAAACCTGGGATAGAGGTTAGTTTTCTTGATCTGATCCTATCTTGCTTTCCACTGCCATCTGTATTTTCTCCATGCAATCAGTATCAAAATTAAGCCCCAACACAAGTCAATAATGTATCTTAATCAAATAGGTATGTCCTGAATGTTTAGTGACTTTAAATTTTGTAAGTCCTAAGAAGTCCAGCAAATATAATGCCTGATGCCTGAGGACCATCCTACATATATATATACACACACATGCATGTATGTACATATAAATATATATACACACACACACACACATATACACACATACACCATATACATATGCAGGTTGGCCACTTGCTTGTGGATGCTTTGACCATGGAAATCTATGAAACAAAGAATACACATATAACTGAATATGTGTCAAAATCTAGGCACTTTTTGCAAAGTTGTAAAAATAGAGAAACAAGTAGATGCCACATTGTCTCCCCCATAAGATTATGAACTCCTTGAGAGAAGAGACTGTCTTTTGCTTAGTACAGTGCCTATAGCACAGTCGGTACTTAATAAATGTTTATTGCCCAACGATGAAACTGCTCAGCAGTCGTCTCGGAATAGGTATACATAATGCAGCTATAGGAGTAATGCTTAGTCTACCACACTGAAAATCTTACTTTCCTCAGTTTTCTAAAGGTTTCCTGGATGATCTCAGAACTAAGGTCACTGATATGGGCTCTGGAACCAGCCTAAATTTGGATTCTTGCCATAGTCTGATACTTTTCTATTTTCCAGATGGCAAAAATTGCTTTGAACACTATCACGTTGGGGAGAAGAAGAGAATTATTTATATCCTATGCAACTCCCTTTCATTTTTGAATTGTTGGTGAGAACTGTCTACAGACATTAACTCTTGGTACTCTAAATATATAATCCTTGTCCAGTGTTCACTGAGGGGATATATTACTAGAGTAAATGGATCACATTAGTTTGGCAAAATTATGGATTGACTGTATATTTGATGCATATCATACATATTTTATTGCTGGCTTGTACATTTCAAATGTTCACTTTCACCAAGGGGAGCATTCTTCCCCTCATCTCCCACTTGACTGGCTAGAACCTGGTGGTTCTGTCAGTTAAATAATTGTTGTTGCCTGTGTGTGCATGCGTGTACGTGATAGTTTATTAGATTAGATAGATAGATAAATGGATACAAAACATATATCTTTGTCATATGTGTGCATAAATATTTTGTGCATATATATACATATATATGTATAATATTGTTTGTACATGGTTATTTGAATACTATTTCCCCATTAGTCTATGAGCTCCTTACAGGCAGACTTTAGCCCTTCTTTGTATTCCAGTGCTTAGCAGAATTCCCAGCACATAGTAGGTGTTTAATACGTGTTTTTTCACTTGACTACATTCATAACTGCCATGAAAATAAACATAGCTTGTGTGTCCAGAGCTGTTGCAGAAGATGAAGTGATAAGGAAATTCTCCAAAGAACTTAAAAATACCCTCCTAATCAACATATGTGTTAATATGCAATGACTTCAAAGCAAAGGAGGACATTGGGGAAAACAGACCCAAAAAGCGGTAGGAGAGAAGGAAAGTAAATTTCACTGTTTGAATAAATGAATTAGGTGTTACCAAAGCCTCCAGCTGAACAGAAAAAGAAAAAAAAATGAGCTTCCAAGTGCCATGGCAAAATTGTGAAGCTACTGTTCACTGGTCTGGACCTTGAACCCAACCGATCCAAAGCTTACTGTTTCCAAAGATAGGTGAGCTAGAGTTTCAAATTGTTACTTAGGAACTCTTTGGCAAAGGACCATCCAGGAGAGAATGTCAGCCTATCTGTAAGGAAATAAACATTTTTATAAAGCCACATTAACAGTATTCTTCCAATGTGACAGTAGTGGTATATTTATACTTCTACTGTAGTCTATCACTGCGACACTGGTAGCTTCTCAACAGCACAATTTTTCTTGAGTCTCCAATAAACGGGATTTGAAGGTAGGTTCACTCAGTACTTTCAATATCGAAAGTTAGCAAACAGATGAGACTCCTACAATTCTTAATATTCTCTCTAGAAATGAAACCAGAAAACAGAAAGGAAGTTGTAACTAAATGGAAGGACATCTCAAATTTTTTGTCACTGAGAGATAAATAAGAGTTTGGTCCAGGTAGTGTTTTTGTGCATCCAAAGGCAACAAGAAACATAATTTCATGATACAGGAGGCTCTCATGTAGTCTTCTTGCCTTTATCCTCTCTTACTTCTGTTATGTGTATGTGTATACATACACAATATAAATTGATTATATTCTAACAGACAGAAAATGACTGATTCCCTGCATGGGGATTACTTCTGATTTGCTATTCTTATTATATTCATGTTATTAATTTGATGAGACAAAAATAAAAATAAATGTCAAATTAGGAGAAAATTAAAATAAGAAGATAGCATATACAATTGGGAAACTCCAACATGACCAGATCACATCTTTATAAGCACTGGGTTGACTAAAATGTGCAAAAAATACAAGATCTCATGCTGCTTAACAACAAAAATTTGCTTAGGTCAAAGCACATCGTTAAAGACTCCCCAAGAATAAACTGCCTTCCATGTGCATGTTAAAATCTTAGGATCCTAGATCTAGAAGGAACACTAGAGCTACTTAGTGAAGTCCAATTACCTCATTTCATAGATAAGGAAACTAAGACTCAAGGAGGATGGAAGAATTGCTCCAAGTAACACAGACAATATTTCTTACTCAAGGGTCAATATTCTTTCCCTTGTACCATGCTACTTACCTCATAATTACATGAGCCTATAAAAATGTAAAGCAGAGATAACTTTTATTAACCACCTTCCGTTAATAGAACACACATTGCTCATAGACAGAGAGGTCCTCCAATGCTCTTTTTTGTGGATGACATGGCACTGATTGCATCAATTCCCAAACAGCAGGACATCTTCTAGCCAATTTTCTGGTGGTAACAAATATTCCATTATACAAAAATATTCAGATTCCAGTGGCAATGCCATCTCCCAGGAAATTTTTTTTTCTTGCTTTTTTTTTTATTCTTGCATTCAATGGGTACTTAATAAATGTTTGCCAACTGAAATTTTATTGAATGTAAATAAAATTCATATTCCATGAAGTGATTTTTATACATAATGCTTAAAAAATCTATCAGTTTTTACTTGGTTGCACACTACACCTCAACAAATACTGAAGCTACTATCAGAGACAGATTGCTGTAAAATCACAAGCTTTGGAGGTCCTGTTCCAAGAAAAAAGTCAACATCAAATCTTAGGCAATACACCAGGAGTAAAGTTCAAATACTCTGTCAGTGAATAAGCAAGTTTCAGCAAAGAAACTTAGTTTCTTTTGCAACTCTACATGGTGACATTGCTCTGGGAACTTGTTGGTAGGTAGCATAACTGAGCAAGAGTCTTCATAAATAAAACCGATGATCTACACATAATATATACTTAAACCTTTGTTGAATTTAATATGGTTCCTTTAATAGTAGTTGTGTCTATCAATTGTTCTCTATTAGTTGTTAAAATGGCCTTAATATGAACTAACCACACCAGTGTTTGTTTCTTTCAATTCTATATAACTAGAATAGATCATTATATCACACAACTCTTTTTTACATTTTAATTTTCTATTTCAAAATGCCTCAGATTATGGTGGTGAAAAACATGGTGTGCCAAAGTGTAGTGGATGTGACATCCATTGGGTTCAAATCCCTGTTCTGCCACTTACTGACCTTGGACAAATCAATTAATTAGCCTTTCTAAGACTTAGTTTCTTTATCTGTAAAATGAAGGAGCTGGACCCCATGAGTATTAAGGTTCCTGCCAACTCTGTATTCAATTGCCTATTAGACTGGAAGAAAGACTTTTGAAAATCCTTTGAAAACTCTCTCAGCATCCTGGGGTTTCTGAACTTCACTGGATACACAAGAGGAAAGAATGTGCCACTACCAATCCCCAGTCTGCTAAAGGAAAAAGGAAGAAGGAAAAAGAAAAGATTTGACCATTACAAAGGAGTTTCATAAGAATGAATTAATTATAATAGTAACTGGCATTTATATTGCATTTTAAGTTAGCTATGTGCTTTACATACAATTGCCCCCTTTTATTTAAAGCCGATATGTCTGGATTAAGAATGTATCATTGAAACACAGAACTCTTACATTTTAATTTATTTCAAGCTACTTACAATAAAGATGAGGAAGACTCATCTATGAAAGTTCAAATTCAGTCTTACTTCTCTGTGACAAATCACTTAACCCTGTTTGCTTCAGTCCATGGAAACCTCCACCTCTAATTATTCTCCATGGAAGCCTCATGCTCTGTCATCCTCAGTTTCCTCCTCTATAAAATGGGGCAACAATGGCTACATTGTCTGCCTCAGGGGGTTGTTGTGAGACTACACTGTTCATTATTGTTCAGTAATTTCAGTCATGTCTGACTCTGTGACTCTATTCTGGGGTTTTCTTGGCAAAGATGCTGCAGTGGTTTGCCGCGTCCATGGTCACCTAGATGGAAAAAGGACTCAACTTGGAGTGTCTCTTGCCTGAAAATCCTTGATCTTTTTACACCAGTCTGCCTCTGTTTGATCAGGCAAATCATGTTGTTGTGCAATCAAGATGGAACAAAACTGGGAGAGATAGATAACAGACTTATTATAACATAATTAGGACCCTTAAAGATCTGGACAGGCTAGAATATTGAATTAAATCTAATAAGAGGAAAATTTTAAAGGGAAAAATGTAACATCCGACATGGGAGCAAAAACTCAACTTCACAAACATAACTTGCGGGGAGGAATGGGCAGAGAGTAATTGTGGAGTACAAGCTCAGTATGAGTCAATAGTGTGATGTGACAGTCAAAAAGACTAATTCAATCTTAGGTGGCATTAAGAGAGACATAGACTCCAGGAATAGGGAGGTGATGTCCCATTTGCCAGGTATGTTATAGTGGGGATCCTTGTATTTATATAGGTAGAACTATATGGTTGAAGGAGTAAAGTTTGCTACCTTTGACACTGTTCACTCCCTTCTCCTTGATAATCTCTCTAGGTTTTCTGGACACCAATCTCTCCTGGTTTTCTTCCTACCTATGTGACTGTTCCTTTTCAGACTCCTTTCCTGAATCCTCTTCCATATTATACCCTCAAACAACAGGTGTCCCATAGGGTTCTTTCCTGTGTCTCCCTCTCTTCTCTTTCTATACTATTTCACTTAGTGGTACCATCAGTTTCAGTGGAGTTAATTACCATCCCTATGTTGAAGATTTTTAACTTATTGAGTTCACCTTTGCAACATTGTTCAAATAATCCATTTTCTTTCTTATGACATTGTCAACAAAGTGGTACACACTCTCTTCATCTTGTGCTTGGACAATGGCAGTAACCTACTGATGGATCAATCTTCTTGCCCACCATCCAATTCTGTCCTCCATTCAGTTGACAGTGATATTCCTAAAGAGCAGGTCTGGCCATGTCACCCCTTCCATTCATTAGACTCCAATGGATTCTACATCAAATACACAGTCTTCTAATTGATATTCAAAATTCTTTATTGCCTACTCCTCACACCTTTTTATTGCCCTTTGAGTATCCTTATATCTTTAATTCTTCCAAGCCCATAGAGTTTTCCATGACCCTTAGCAACTCAATCAAAAAAAATTTTTTTTTAATACTAGAGATAAAATAACTCAAAATTTGAGACTTTCATCCTAAAACATGAGATAGTATTGAACTATCTTTCCCTTGCCACTACCTTGAACCCTGATAATTCATGCCCTTGTAACATGGTGTGATAGAAACAATGCTGGCACAGAATAGATCTGGAAATAGGAAGAAAGGAAAGGTATGTGTAACAGGAAGGATCCTGGCATACACAGGAGGGCCTGCTGTACAGGTTCTTAGATCTGCTTTTCTAAAAGGAAAGCAACTTTTGAGGGGTCAGCAATCACTTTAATCATTCACTTAGTTCAGGGGAAAAAGTCAGAAAAACTTCAGAGAAAATACAAACAGAGAAATAAAGACCAACAGACAGGGCTTCCAATTGTCTGACCCTAGGCAAGACATACATCACAGCACAACAGACAGATCCAACTGTCTGGCCATACATACATAGTTACCAGAGAGAGAAGCACCAACATTTGGGTTTTCAAAGCCAGGTGGTTCCTTAGCAGCTAACCCAGAGTCCCATCTGGCCAAACAAATATTTTCAATAAGTAAGTCATAAAGTAAAACCTCACCTCAAAATATATGTAGACTTTTCAGAGGTAGGGGGCACACCCCCTCTGATCCAGTGCCTCAGTAGAAATTAAGAAAAGGTATGGTCCTTCAGTCCATCCTACAAAACAAATCCCCCCTAATCAAACTTCCCTTAATAGGCAGGCTCATTAATGGGTGAGGAAGATCTTTAACATTACATTATAGTCCTGTCTCAATAATCCAAAGATATTAATTATATTGTGACTCAAAAATTATCCTTGATGTACATTATATCACATAAAATATAAGTATATTAAATAGCACATCAGTACCTTAGGTAACTAGCCTTATCTCAGGATGTTTGTATTGTTACAGAATTATATTAGAAGACCAAGAATCCTAGAAGGTTCTGGGAACGTTCTTAGAATATAATTATATCAACAATTTGTAGAAGTTGTTTTTTGTTGGGTACACATCTTTGTACTGGGAAAGAAATTATTCCTAAAACCCATATGCTTTCAAATACTCATTAAATCTCTCTTCCTCTTCCAAGAATAATTATTTCTGTTCATTTTATCAAAGTTCAGCCAGTTTAGAATTCTGTCATCTGTTTACTTTAACAGAATCCTAAGATTGGTGTCTGGGAAAAGCAAGAGTCAATTGTGCACCCTAGCACATGAAGGAGGAACCCAATTTTATAACACTAGTTCTCAAGGCTCAAATACATTAAAAAAGAGTTCATCACTGCAAAATGAGAGCTAGGTACACTTTAAATGTTTTACTGAGAATCTAATAAAGTACCAAAAATGCACATTCCTATTTCAAAAGCCAGAAATGTTTCCTTCTGTACTTTGCGGATTTTCCCTGGTGTGACGTATGTTTTTATGATTAAATTGAAAGTGAAAACATGGGAAAGAGACTAACTGCCCCTCAGAATTTCTCAGCATTCACAGAGAGCACTTCTATCCCCAAGTGACAAAGATGAAGAGGGATGTTTTTAAGTCCTAGGAGCATGATACTATGTTTTACCTGCCCCTCTCCCCAACCTAGTCTTTGTAAACTTGTCTTAAAGAGGAAGCGAAGGATTAAAAAAGCTATGAATATAATGACCTCACCTGAATATAAAAGGAAAAACAATGTCCTTCATCCTACCTACTTCTAAGTAAAGCAATATTGGCTTTTCAGCCTCTGTTTAGAATAAAAAGAAACTCAGAGTTGAAAGAAACCTTAAAGGACAGAAATCCAGTCCAACATTCTACCTATTTACCTTAGCTATCTTCAGGTAGGAGAGTTGAACTTAGATATATGTATGAAATATATTGCCAAGGAAGTCCAAGGTTACACCATGGCTTATGGTGTAAATCTAAATCAGAAATAACAGCCAGGTGGTTATTGCTGTTTTAAATCCCCAACTTAGTACTTTGTCATTTGCAGTAACTGTCCTTCCTCTCCCCCACTTCCCCAAAAGTGGGTAGATCCCATAGTTGGGAACTTAATTCTAAGACCCTTGTGAATAACAAAATGACTAGAGTAAGATGACAGCCAGCTAGGCGCAGAATGCCTTACCTGTTACCACGATGAAAAGCTAAGCTCTAAACGCTTTTGGAGGCAAGAATAGATTCCTATTAAGTGTTTCATTACTTTCTAGTGGCTATTTCATGTATTCACAGTGCACAAGCACACACAAGGTATATACTTGAAAAATGATTCTTTTCCTGAGAATAAAATCACATTTACAGAATTAATTTTACTCCATCAACTTCTTGATTCATTTTTGGCAACAATGAAAAAAAATTAGCATCAACTGAGTCATTCTAAGTGTTTAAAATTATTTTCTTTTCAGTTTTAAATTCTCTCCCAACCACCTCCCTCTCCCCTATTCATGGAAAAGTAAGAAAAACAAAGCATGTTACAAATATATAGTCAAGCAAAACAAATTCCTGCATTGGAAATATGCTTCCACCTACGCTCTGAGTCCTCTTTATCTGGAGGTGGATGGCTTATTTCAGTATGAGTCTTCTGAAACAAGTGGGTTCCATTGTATTGATCAGAGAATTATACCAAATTCTTGAATGTAAGGCCAACAGGTCCACAGGTAGCAATTTATAATTGTAGTTAGGTGATATGGTAGAGTGCTGGACTTTGCATCAAGAAGACCAGAGTTCAAATTCTGCCCAACTTGGTTTTTGTCCTTCATTCTCAAAGAGGACAACATGACATCACTATGTTAGAATCAAGTTATAGCGTGTTGGACTGTGGCTGATTAGACCAGTATGAGCTTGGAATGCTCTACCACAGTCCAGGCACAAATAGTCCATTTGAACAATTGGGGTGGATTTTAAATTTTCACATCTTCCATTTCTTTGCAACTACTTCAATTCTGCTAGTGTCTGCCCCAAGACATTTACTAGGTGTATGGCCCTAGGTAAGTCACTTGTTTCAGTTTTCCCATCTGTAAAATGGGAGTATAATAGCACCTATTTTACAGTGTTTTTGTGAGGATCAAATGAGGGAAATGCTTTGAAAAACAAAAGGGCTATATCAATTATTTATTATACTTCTAAGTACATTGTTTTCTTTGAACTTGAAACTGGCTGTTTTAAGCATTTAGCATTTGTGAGCACCTGGTTCAGCTGACAACACAAGAAAATTCATATAAAAAATACAGGAGGAAGAGAAGGAGATAAATTGTTTATATTCATCTTAATTACTGGCAGTATTATAAATGAAATGGTTGGTTGCTTGAGATGTCTGGGCTGGCATGGCATCACCAATCCGCAGGCTGGTGCTTCACTTCTTGCATGCTAACTCTTTAAATTTAATACATCTTTGATGGAACCCTTTCCTGCTTAAAGAGAAACTGATCATTTTCCTTTAATCCTGTCTTGCTCTCCTCTCAGTTTAAAAAGAATGTCAGTTACAGTTTTGACAACAGGCACTGTTTTCCCCTTCTCAGCCCCCCTTGCCAAATCATTCTTTTTTTTTTGCTGGTTTCTCAGTTTAGCTTTGTTGTGTGGGGCCCAACTTCAGCAAGACAAAAGCATATTCCATAAGGTACTACTACTTAATTGTACTTAACTAATCATTTTCCAGATCTCCTTGAGTCTACCTATACACAACTTTCACATCTACAAGAACTGGAGTCAGGAAGACCTGAGTTCAAATCCAACCTCAGATACTTTCTGATTGGGTTATCCTGGGCGAGTTACTTGTTAACCTCATTTTTAGTTCAACGGGTCCTCCTGCTCACTAATTATTGAAGGAAAGAAAGATGTGAGTATTTATTAAGTACCTACTATATATGATCACAAAAACTCTGGGAACTACGTGCTATTATTATCCCCACTTTGCAGTTTAGGGAACTAATATTCCATAAGGAAGGAAACAAGCATTTATTAAGCACCTACTCTGTATTTTCACAACACTAGAAGGTAGGTATTATTGTTATTATCTTCATTTTGGCAGTTGAAGAAACTGAGGCAGGCAGAAGTTAAGTAACTTGACCAGGATCATCCAATTAGAAGCTGAGGTTGAGGCTTGATTTGAATTCATGTCTCCAGGACTTGTGCTCTCTACGCTGTGCCAACTAGCTGCCTCTGCTTGAAGTAGAACTAGGGAAATGATATGGATGCCATACACCAGAAGTGATCTTTGGAGGTTCTCCTTGAGCAAGAGTCGAGAAGAGAAGGGACTTAATCCAGTTTTACACTCCTTTCAGCACTTATAGAAAACTATATTGTCCAGCCTTTTGGGAGCTCTGTCATGCAATGTGCAAAATGCATGAAAACAGTTAGGTAAGGTAGACTCCAAGAAGCTTGAAAGGATGTGACTATGGGGATCTCCTGTTCCTTCTTCCCTCTGTATTTGTTGTATGTGATCCAAACTCTTGACCTCCTCTGGAAGTCAAGTGGCATGCCTGCTCCTCTAAGTATCTGTCTAAATGTCAATTCTTGTGCTGCCCTAAATCCAGGACAAGGACGACATTAAAGGTGGACCAAAGCAATGGCAGCATGTCATGTAGATTCAATCTGAGAGCAAACTACCCATCTGATCTCCTACAACTGAGCTCAATCCCCAAGACCGCAAAAGAATGCGAGTAATGGTCATCACAGCTGACAGGAAGTATTCATTCAATGCCCTCATTTCACAGATGAGGAGACTGAGGCCCAGAGAAACTAAGGGACCTATGTAGCCATGGGCTAGTGCAGAGGTGGGACTAGAACCCAGATCTCTGGATTTCTAGTCCAATCTTTCCACTTCATTGCTCCAGTACCTTTCTCCACCATCCTCACCACAGAAGGTCATTTTGCCCTTGACATCTCACACTGGAAAGTGCCCAGCCAGTTATGTTTTCCTTCTTCTCTGGGCTCCATTCCTAACTCTCTGGACTTTCTTCACCATGTTCCTATGAGAGTAACTTTTCTCTCCCTTCTCTCCTTTCATCTTCCTTTTATGTGTTGTCTTCTACTTCTTACAATATAAGCTCCTTGACGGCAGGGGCTATCTTTTTTTTTCTGCTTGAATTTGTATTTCCAACATTTAGTACAGTGACCAGTACTTAGAAAGTGCTTAATAAATGCTTGCTGACTTTCTGACTTGACAGTATTGATGACATTTTGCCTTCAAAAGTCCAAAACATGATACTATCATATGGTAATATATAGCATACTGTTTATCTGGAGTAGCAGTGACATCTCTAAGTATTACATCTGGTAACACTGGAGAGCTTTCACAAAGGAATATAAACACAAACATAATCCCCTTCCTCTCCCCCCACCCTGTGTTACCTCAATCTCAAGGGTCAGAAAGGGGATTAGGTTCCTGGCATAGCTCAGTTCCCATAGAGTACAGTGCCTGTTCCAAGCCCAAACACTGCTCAGGCTCAAGTCCTAGGCACCCTGGCATCTCAGGGTATCTCTATCAGCCTGGCTACCCTACCCCTAGTCCTGACTTAAAGGCTGCCATGACTTAAACTCCAGTAAACAAGTGTACAGCCCAAAAAATAGTAGAACACTTTTAAAAGTGGTGGTGTTGTTTTCAATGGTGTCTAACTCTTTGTGACTCCATTTGGGGGTTTTCTTGGCAAAGATACTGTAATGGTTTGCCATTTCCTTTTTCAGGTCCTTTTACAGATGAGGAAACTAAGTCAGACAGAGTTAAGGGACTTGCCCAGGGTCACACAGCTAATAAGTGTCTAAGATTAGATTTGACCTCAGGATGATGACTTCCTGACTCCGGGCTTCGTATGTTATCCACCATGCCACCTAGATGCCACTTTTAAAGGCAACCAATCCTACCCTCACCTACCTGGCAGGGGACACAGCGGGGATCCATGTTAAACAAACTGGGTATGCTCAAAGGGTTTACTAATAGATTACCATGTCATTCATTACATACCCTGAGGCTTCTGGTAGCCTCTGTGCTTTCTGATCAGGTATTAATTACACAAGATGGTCCCTGAGGTTACTTCTATGTCTTAGATTATATGATTCTGAGTAACTGAATTTAAAATTCAATTTACTCTTAACGTACTTTACAACCTGGCCCCTTCCTACCTGTCCAGTTTTCTTACTTTTTGTTTCATTCCATTATACTCTGTGACCTTGTGACTGTGACCTTCCCATTCATCCCTTTACACACAACACCCTCACTCTGTGTCTTTTCTTTTTCTGGTAACAAGTATTTATTTATTCCATTTCACCTCCCCTAATATTAAAAAAAAGTAAAAAAACAAAACTCTTTTAACAAATATGTTGTCAACCAAAACAAATTCACACACTGGCCCCATACCTTGCTTACTCACCTCCTAGCTTGCCTGGCTTCATCTCATCTCGTCAAACCTTCTGAAGGAGGCCTTTCTTAGTTCCTCTATCATTAGTGCCCTCCCTCTTTCTAGATAGATAATTTTGAGGTTTGTTAAACAGTTTATATGTTATATCATTCAGTTCTTGTGTGTGAGTGTGTATGGCCTTCTTTGCCAAAGAAGACCATGCCATCAGAGAAATGATGACATGACTTGCACTTGATTTTGTGAGTGAGGGAGAGCTGTGCAGGTCACCAGCCTCACTTTTCCCCCAGAGTCATCTGAATCTAGTGACCAGATATTCATCAGGATGACTGGAGATGACCCAGGATGAGGCAATTGGGGTTAAGTGACTTGTCCAACATCACACAGCTTGTGAGTGTCAAGTGTCTGGGGTGAGATTTGTCAGGTCCTCCTGGCTCCTGCACTGATGCTCTATCCACTGCACCACCTAGCTGCCTTGTATGTCTACCTTTCCTTGTATACTGAGTTCATAGTGCCAAAAAATGCTTTGCTGACTGACTTACTGAAATCTAGTCTCCCAAGTGACAGTACTTTCCTACATAGCAGACAATTAATAACTATGTGCTGAATTAAATGGAATATGCAGGTCGGAAGTTGTAGTCTGGCTAGAGCAGTAAGGGACAAAGAAAAAGATGGGCCAATAAGGAAAGGGTCAGGAGGAGAATCACAAAATGACAGGACTTCAAACCCAATTTACACATCTCTTCCTAAAAAATCCATGAATCCTTCTTCTTTGTACTTTAGCCTATAAAATTTCCGCTGTAATCTAAAAAGAAAGATTCAGCTTGTAATATTTATCGGTTCTATGTGGCAGGTGAAAGATGAAATGGCTAAGGAAACAAAGGTTTGCATTAAGAAATGCATGCCTATTGTCTAACAAATCAGGACTAGGCCTTTTCCTCAGCTTAGGGCTGGACTCCAAAAACAGGCAGAGACAGAGATACTAGTCAAATAAGGCTAATTAATTAAAAGGAAACAATAACAACATTTGGTCATCTGATTTCTAATTGGAGGAAAGATGAGGAACTTTACAAATTGGCAAGGAGAGAGCAAACAGGTACAATTCCCTGAATTCAGAAAAAGAGGTGTACTACTCTCCCCAAAACTCTGTAAATAACCAAAGAATGAGGAAGCAATAACGGATTGATAAGTACAGGGCCAGTTTTCAGATAAGACATGTGGATGGCTTGAGATGTACAACTGTGAGAAAATCCCTTGCATCCATCTTTGAATCTGACTGAGTTTCAGGTCAGCATAACCTGACTCCTTAGTTAAGGGTCTCTAGGCAGCAGGTAGAGGTGGTTCAGCTTTCCAAATACACAGGACTAGGTTCAAACAATGCATTATGGTTTTCTTCCTATTCCCACAACTGAATAAATCTTTCTCACAAGACAGAACTTAGACTAGACCCATAATTGAATAGAAAAGGAACTGAGCTAGCTCCAGAATTGAGTCACAAAGTGGAGTCAGTGTGGTACCACTTGCTGTGTTAATCTCCTCAATTCTCTCATCTGCCAGCTAAGAGATTCAGAGGCAATTTCAGATTCATGTCCCTATCAGTGTATCTGTCTGATTAAATCATTTTCTTTTTTCTTCAAATCTTGTTATTTTAAAATTTACCTTTTTTGCATAAACTTAGTAAATATGGTCATCTTACTATAAAAAGAATAACAGGAAAAAAACAGAATTGAATAAGAAACCATGTTGATTACATTATTTTTCAATTGCCAGATTGGTTTGCAGAACCACCTAATTTTTTACATTTATTAAACATTTTATTTTTTAAATTCTTATGTATTTATTTATTTTTATCTTTCATCATTCATTTCCACAAGGTTTTGAGTTCCGAATTTTCTCACTTCCTCTCCCCTCCACCCACTGCAAGACAGTGTGCATTCTGATTACCCCTTCCCCCAATCTGCCCTCCCTTCTATTATACCCCTCCCTTCTCTTATCCCCATCCTCTCTATTTTCTTGGAGGACAAGATAGATTTCTATACCTCATTGGCTGTATATCTTATTTCCCAGTTGCCTGTAAAAACAATTTTTACAATTCATTTTTAAAACTTTGAGTTTCAACTTCTCTCCCTTCCTCCCTCTCCACCCATCCCTACTGAGAAGACAAGAAATTTGATATATGTTACACATGTGTAGTCATGCAAAAGACTTCCATAAAAGTCTAACTATATATAAAATCTAAGATATAGAAGTAACCTAAGAGATCATCTTGTGCAATTAATACTTGATCAGAAATCAAATATCAGAAGACTAACTATATTTCCCTCCATCCCATCCTGCGTCTCATTTATTCTGTTTTCCCTTTTGACCCTATCCACCCTCAAAAGTATTTACTTCTATTTACAACCTCTTCCTATTTGCCCTCCCTTCTATCATTCCCCTCCTTGCTTATCCCCTTCTCCCCTACTTTCCTGTAATGTAAGAAAGAGTTTCATAGCAAATTGAGTATGCATTACACCTTTTATTTTTAAGAAATGTATTTGATTTTTCACTGATATCTCGATATTCCTGCTTTCTATCTTTGTGACATTTGAAGGATATATTTTGTTTTTTCTTATGCCACAGTTGAATGGTTGTCTTGCGCTGCTCCCATCTATTCTCTGGAATATACATTGACTCTCGGATAACTCTGTTTGAGCTAATCTGAGATTCAAGCCTAATCCCAGGTGGCTGACCTGTCAGCATCTCCACTAAATAACATCAGTCCCTGAGGACCAAATCTCTGACTTACCTGTGTGATAGAACACAGAGTCCCGTCCTAAGCTAGTCACCAAAGCTCTGAACCAGAACAGAACACCTGAAACTCACATAATTAGGGAAGAAAGCCTCTGTCCCTCACTTCTATGTGGAAGGTGATCTGGGGCTTCTGCTTGTCAGTCAATCACAACATAATGATAATGTGTTAATACATTTCAAAATAATAATAATAACCAGCACTTATACAATGTTTTAAAGTTTGCAAAGCACTTTACATATATTATCTCATCTGAACTTCACAACAACCCTGTGAGGGGGGTGAGGATGTACTTTCTTTTCTAACGTTGCTCAGATACTTCAGTTGCATCCAACTCCTCATGCATCCAAACCTCCATTTGAGGTTTTCTTGGCAGAGATACTAGAGGGATTTGCCATTTCCTTCTCTAGCTCATTTTACATATGAGGAAACTAAGGCAAATAGAGTTCAATTACTTCCCTAGCTAGTAAGTGTCGGAGGCCACATTTGAACTCAGGAAGATGAGTCTTCTTGATTTCAGGCCCAGCACTCTATCCACTGCACCACCTAGATGCTTTTGTTATCCTCATTTTACAGACAAGGAAACAGAGGATGAGAAGGGTTTCAGTAACTTGCCTAAGATCACACAGCTAATATGTCTGAGGCAGAATTCAAACTCAGATCAAGTCCAGCAACAGGTAGTAGATACCTACAGATGTTAATAATAAACCAACCAACAAAAAACAGTGAGTATCCATCTGCTGACTCCCTTTGTCTCTGTCGCATTGTAGGGGAGCTTTGGGATTAGAAATCCTAGGTTCAGATTCTGCTTCTGCTATGTATTTCCTATGTGACCTTGAGTACTTAACTTCTTTGTAGTCCAGTTTCCTCAGTGGAAAGGAGGCTGAGAGAGGTGGTGTCAATCAAGTCTTGACTGAGCAGCATGGTGGTGAGTTTAGAAGTAATGAGTTTATTCTGGGAGAGGCAGCTTATTCCTTGGAGTTGAAACCAGCAGGGGAGCAGATGGAAAGTGAAATGAACAGAAACGATCATTGATGCCCTGGAGATTTATTCAGATAAGCCCAGATCATCAGAAATGATTAATTTAGCCTATTTTAAGGTCTCATTAAATTGGCATAATATGAGTCGAACTGCTGAGTTGTTAGGAAGAATGCATTTTGTAAATCTCGGAGTTCTATACAGACATTAACCATCACCACCATCATTATCATCATCATCAAGGATATAAAGTAAGTCAATGATTGCATTACTAGATTGTTGATTGCAACTGAATGCCATCAGAAATTTTGGTTATATTCTGCTTGGAAAACATTTTTTTTCTTTTAAAAAATACATAGAATCTTAATGAGAAGGACTTTAGAGGTCATCTGGTCCAACCCACACCTCTTCAACCATTTGTGAAATTAACCTATTGCGGGGTTCACAACCACTATGACCCAGATGTGAGCTTGAGAATAGGGTGAAGTCACACAGGATGTCAGGAGGCAAGGTGAGATTTTGTGTAGGAGCTCAATCCTGGCTCCTAAATCTGTTTTAATGGGTTTTTCCTGGTTCATAATACTACTTTATTCTTTCCATGTGGCAGAGAAGAGAAAAACTAGATTCCCACCTTCCATTTATTGTTTCATACCATTCTTTTTATGCAACCAGGAGTAGAAGGGGGAAAAGTGGACTTGGGAGATCTTGGTAGACCATTGACTGCAGCCTGTGTGGGAAAAGTCAAGGAAGAGATTGGCCACATTCTGGAGAACCAGGGTGATTACACAGAGATGTGGGTTAGCAGGACAAGATCAAGTATTATGGTGAGAACTGGACCAGAGGAGACTGACAGGATTGTCTACTGCCTCAAAAATCCTCAAAATGAGATCTCTAGTAGGAGGTGCCAAACCCCACCCCTTGCCTTGTTTCTCCAAGTACTTGCTTAACTATCTTGGTGAATTCTAAACCAATAGTCCTGTCCCTGATTCTTCTGCTTATGATCTAGTCAGCCAGGGGAGAGGGCCGGAAAGTCAAGAGGGAGTCCATAGTTAGTTTGTAATTAATAACCTTACTGATTTTCAGTAAATCATTAGGTCATAAAATATGTGATCTATGCTCTATAAATATGATTGAAAGTTTAGGGCCATAAAAGGGAATATTCTGTTCATGTGTAGGCATAGTGCCCTCTGGTGAAGAGCTGAGTGAGCTATTCAGCCATGGGGAATGTTTCTGTCTGGGCACTGACCAGTCTCTGACATAGTCAGTAAATTCATGGATCCTGCCTACCAAATATTGATTATACTCCCTTCATATTTCATACAATTTATAACTTCATAATTATGCTAACATTTTACTTATTATACAAGCATTATAATTAATGAGCTAATTGACTGTTTGAAAGCTTGCAGAGATAAAAAGCTATGTGATTTTGGATATTGTTTTGATAATACCACCAAGCACACAGTACCTTTTACAAACCAGCACCTCTGTGCACCTCTGAAAGTTTATGAGATATGCAAGGATTTTCTCATCCTGAAAAGTGACCTCCTTACTCTAGGTATTTTTACTGTGAATGAACCAGACTTGAGTCTTCTGATGTTCAACTAGAGATCAAAGGGAATAGGGAATTTGTGCTGATGGGAACATGACTTGTTCAGGGATAAAAGACATTACATTCAGACTATCTATTATCTCTCATGCACATTTGATTTTATCGTGGGTCATTTGTCCCCGCTCCTAAAATTTTAAATGGGAGAAAACATAGGCCCTTATCATATTGGTAGAAAACAATGTTGACAAATACTTTTGTTTTGAATAGAGGTTTCTAGGTATAAATTATGGGTGTAGTTTGTTCTCATGTTTTTGTTCAAAGACCTCATAAACACTTTCTTTAGCAACTCAGTCCAGTGGAACTAGCACCTGGAGGTAACATGGAGTACAATTTACAAATTTTTCTGATCTTTTCAAAGGAGAAAGTCAGAAAAAAGTTGTAAATTGCACTCTATGTTACTACCAGGTACTGATTTTTCCCCCTGGAATTTTCTGTTATACCAGGCATGGTGGTACATATCTATAATCTCTGATATTGAGGAGACTGAGACTGGAGGATCACTGCAGCTTGGAACTTCCGAGATACAGTGGGGTTAAAGCCAGTTAAGTGTCTGCACTGAGTCTGATATCAATATCTTGAGTCTCCTGGAGCAAGGGGCCACCTACTTTCATGCCAGTTAGTAGTGGGATTGGGTCTGTGAGTGCCACCCTTCTCAGAATGTTTATATATTCATAAAATATAATACATAGAATTACAAAGGAAACCAACTATATTGAAATACAGTTATTAAAATATTTTTTAATAAACAAATTCACAGATATGAGATTAAAAAACTCATTCTAGACTCAAGAGGGGAGCTGATATAAGTAGTATAATTCCTACCTATGTGCTGGGTAAGGAGGACATCCTAGTGTAAAATTCACCTTGAACCCGTGTATGATACTGGTGACACAGACCCAGAAGAGACATGAAGGGCACATTATATACCTGACACTTGGTCATGCTTTTACGTGTCCCAGAGTCATGGGACCATTGTACAAATGATAGTTTCTATAGTAGACATACTTCAGGGCTATGTTCTATCATGACAGGAACTCTAAAGTGCTCTGACCCCTGGGAGCCATGATGGATATCTGGTTTCCTAGGAAAGAGAATGATTGTTGCTGTCTGCTAAGGATTGAAGAGAACTGCAGCTGGTGACATGCTAAATATAGGATCCCTGGTAGAGTAGCTACAGAAAGCTACAAGAAACATGACATACAAGATAGAGCTTCTGGAATCTAAGGACATTCAAAGAAGAGACCTAGTTCTAAGCAGAGCAATGTAGCAAGAGGCATTAGTCACAGTGCAGTAATGGTGACTCCAGGTAGGAAAATTCTCTAAGTGAATGGAACTACATTGGCTTCTGGGGAGGATAGTTGGAGGGTAATGTTACTTTCTATGGGTTCTCATATAAATAGTGTTCAACTCTACTTGTGTTTTTTGGTCTGTAAAAACCTATGAACTAATTGATCATAAGGGAAATTGGTTGTTGTAGTTGACTTGTGTCTGATTCTTCATGATTTCATTTTGGGGTTTCCTTGGCAAAGATAGCAGAGTGGTTTCCCATTTTCTTCTCCAGTTCATTTTACACATTAGGAAACTGAAGTAAACAGTGTTAAGTGTCTTGCTTAGGGTTATGTGATATGAAGATGAGTCTTCCTGATTCCAAGCCCAGTGCTCTATCCACTGCGCCACCTAGCCCCCACATGCAATAAGATACAAAATTCTTAGATTATCTGAGGGGAATATTCAGACATATGAGAAGCTTCCCAATAGTGTCCCCAGACACTATTATTATTGTCAAATGAGAACTGACATCCTTGATGTCATGACATGGAATTCTACAGCAAGGTTTACATGTAGAATTGTTTGGTTTCTCCTTTGTGAATGAAAATTGGAAAGATAATAAAGGTAGAGGCTATAACATTGGCACTCGTAATTGCATTGACTGTGCTTGTCCATTGGGAGAACATTTGAACCACTTCATGAAGTTCCGCAACTGTATTGCTCTGATCTACTCTGCCTTACAGTTCTTAGATAATAGCTTTTATTAAACTGCAGCCATTGTCTTTTTATTTCTAGCTTTAGTAAATGACAGACTTTTTTGATCAAGTATTCTAGGGTTATATGGGAGGCTAGGGATTAAATGAGGGATACTATTTGTAATCATGTAGCATTGTAGTATCAATTTTCATTAATGTTTATCTTTCCCATACTCAAAGTTATGCATGACCCAGAACTCCCTAGTCTTGGGCTCCCAGAGACTAGATCCAATCTTGGGGGCTACTTATCTTCCTCTTCAACCACCACTTGCTGTGCTTCTATGACCTCTCCTTAAAGAGGGAAAAAGAGAAAAAGGAACACTTCAAAGGCTGAGAGCAGTCTAAAGGCTCCCTTTTTATGGTTCAGTGCAAAATGGTGGTTCTTCCCACAAAGTTTTATTATCCCAAGAGGCTGAGCCAATCAATTCATTTTGGCCCCATCAGTAATCCATCTTCCAGGAGGTGCCAAGGGTAGTCTCCAAACCAAATAATGAGGCTTAGGGGCAACCTCAGATCCTGGGGACTTTACTAGATATCTTTAGACTTCTCAGCAAGGCATTTACTGATATTGTTGTCTATATCCTCCATGGAGCTATCCAAGAAAAAGTTTTAAACAAAGGTTTGCTACACCACAGGTTTATCAATATACTTCATCTTTTTCAAGTTTTCTCTCCTAATGCATGGCCAAAAACTGTATTTCCCAATAGCATTAGAAATAAAGATTCTAATTGCAGCTGACTTAAAGAGCAACAAAAAGACTTATATTTGGTTTTAGTAGCAAGCAACATATTACCAACGTTGCCTTTTCCAGCAAAAAAATGAATACATATCTATATGTATGTATACAGATATTTTTATATGTGCATGTGTATGCTATTGTGTTTGACCTTCATTCTTGAAGAGGACCATGACAGCAGGGAATGATGACATGATTTGCAGTTGACTTGGATTTCGGTGAGGGAGGGCTGATGTGTATGTATATAGCATATTATAATTATCTATAAGTACATGATATTTATTTATACATGTTGTTTCCTTTGATAGACTAAAAGGTTATTAAGGGCAGGGATAATTTTATTTTCCTTTGTTTCCATCACTGGCATATAATAGGCACTTAATAAATGCTAGTTGATTGGTTGACTTATATGCATTCAAGAAGTGGTATGAAATATATCATCAAAGAATCATATAGAAAAGAAAATAAGCTGGTTATATGGCAAAGGATGTGGGATAACAGATGAGTAACTCAAGTGCTACAGAATAATAAATGACCAAGAGAAATTTTCTATGGAGGATTCATTGAAGGGCTCCAATAAGGGTCATGTAGGATGGAAATGAATAACTAGGCTATAATTTGCACCAATGGATGAGGTACCTAAATTGGAAACATCACACATTCATAGAAGTATGAGAGTTTAAAAAAATGAAATTATGTCATAAAGCCCTCCCACTTCCATCAAATTAAGTCACAGGAAGGGATAGTAAATAAGCACTAGAAATACCAAGAGGCAAAAAATGAGAGCTAGATGGAATTGTTACAGCATCAAAAATTAACACTAATATGCTTTGGATATGTAGGTAAAATAAGAATGATAACTCCTACTCACTGTATTATAACTCTTAGATGTTACCCAATCATTTAACCCTGAAGGGCCAACTGAGGGTTGCTAAAATGAGGTCACTGATTAAAACATTAAAATATTCTTATGCCTTCTCACCTGGTTCCTGATTTTCATGCTAGAAGAAAGTAAAAGTCTTATATGTTAAAGGCTGCTTGAGTTGTTGCAAAATTAGAACAAAAGGGAAATTTTTAGGATAAATGAGGCATATGGAAAACAGCTGGCATGTACACAACTGTGAGTTTAAAAAAAAGACACTTGTTTTGAACTTTTTTTAGGATAAATTATCTTGGCATATGTGTGAATGTATGACAAAACAAATCAAAGAAATCAATATCTAAACCAGATTTTTTTTGTCCTCTTTCTGTCTCTGAACTATTTCTGCTTTGCCAAGATCAAAGAGTTCCCTCAAAGACTCCAACCCAAAATACGACCTAGTTAAATGCTGATAAGCATTTGGACTAATGGTCCAAAAATATACGGATGAACTTGTATACACACACACTTTCTCATCTTAGCATTATTAAGAAATTGTCTTTGTTGCATTTTATTTTTATAATTTAAAATTTAAAAATTTATATTTTTAATAAAGGGGCAGCTACATGGTGCAGCGGATAGAGTACCAGTGCAGGAGCCAGAAGGACCTGAGTTCAAATCTCACCTCAGACACTTGCCACTCACTAGTTGTGTGACCTTGAGCAAGTCACTTAACCCCATTTCTTTCATCCTGGGTCATCTCAGAAAATCTGGTCACTGGATTCAGATGGCTCTGGAGGAGAACTGAGTCTGGTGACCTGCACATCCCTCCCTCACTCAAAACAAAGTCAAGTGCAAGTCATGTCATCATTTCTCTGATGGCATGGTCTTCTTTGGCAAGGAAGGACAAACACCCATTTTTAATATGACTTCTGTTTTATTTCACTGTTATCAATTAACAAGCATTAATTTTATTTTACTGCTGCTTCTCCCAATTGAAAAAAAGAAAAGCAAAACTTTTTAACATACTTACATAGTCAAGCAAAACTTTCTTACCATTACTTGTATCTAAAAATGTATGGACAACTAGGTGGCCCAGTGAACAGAATTCTGGCCCTGAAATCAGGAAGATCTGGGTTCACAACTACTAACAATGTGACCCTGGGCATTTAACACTCTTTGCCTCAGTTTCCTCATCTGTGAAATGAACTAAAGAAGGAAATAGCAAACCTCTCCAGTATCTTTGCCAAAAAAATTCCCCAAAAGAATTGGACATGACTGAAATGATTCAACAACAGTAAAAATGTATGTCTCACTTTATCCTCTGAGTCCATTACCTCTCTGTCCAGAGGAGGGTAGCATGCTTCATTGCTGGATCTCTAGAGTCATGTTTGTTCTCAAGTTACTACTTCAGCTGGAACGTAATTGATT
The DNA here is from genome assembly GCA_023548195.1 of Bettongia penicillata ogilbyi. Lineage (NCBI taxonomy): Eukaryota > Metazoa > Chordata > Mammalia > Diprotodontia > Potoroidae > Bettongia > Bettongia penicillata. The sequence goes on along the minus strand of JAJHZJ010000243.1, from coordinate 1,612,403 downwards.
CTGATCTAGCCTTTTTTTTAGTGGAACTCTTATGTTTCAAATGTGTTTCTTGTAAACAACGTATTATCACATTCTGCTTTCTAGTTCATCCCACCATCCTCTTTCATTTTATATGTGAGTTCACCCCATTCACATTTATTCACAGTTAGGATTGTCATCTGTATATTTTCTTGCACCCTCTCCTCCTACACTTTTCATTTTCTTTGTTTCCTGCTCCTCTTTATAAAGAAGGAAGTAATGAGAGAGGATTTTGATCAGTAACAGTGCCCCAGGTTTAGTATGATCTGCTTTCCTCCCCTGCCCCTCTTTTGTTTCTCTCACACAGAGCACAAGCTCCAATACTTTCTTTTCATTTAAACCCCTCTTCATGATCTGTCCTTTGTGGAATTTTTTTTTCCTTTTGCTTAGGACTCATCCCTCCCTTAACTTCTCCTCACTCTTATTCTCTTTCTCCTTTTTCCTTTTTTCCTGTTGAAATTTATTTCTGTCTCTGCATTCTTCCTTCATTTCATGAAGGAAGTTCAGATGAAAGTAAAGTTCAAGTGTTGTCCACTCCTCATACCCTTTCCTTCTAATTTGTTATAACAGCAAGGATCCCAACATATACAGGGACACCTGGTATCACAGGTTCTTAGATCTGCTTTTCTAAAAGGAAAGCAACTTTTGAGGGGTCAACAATCACTTTAATCAAGCACATATGTCATTCACTTAGTTCAGGGGAAAAAGTCAGCACCCTAAACTTCAGAGAAAATACAGAGATCAAAATTAACAGAGGGCTTCCAGTTGCCTGATAGTAAACAATACATACATCACAAATCAGCAGATAACTATCTGACTGTATATACATAGTTACCAGAGAGAGAAACACCAACGTTTGGGTTTTCAAAGCCAGGGGACTGCTTAGTGGCTTCCCAGTCTCATCTGGTACACAAGCCTTCTTCCAAAACCTAAGCCTCGAATTAAAACTTCACTACACTTTTCAGAGCCAGAATGTGTTGCAACTCTTGAGAACCAGTGTCTCAATAACAAAAAATGTGGGCCTTCCCACAAATGCCCCCTAATCAAACTCTCCTAAATAGACAGGCTTATTAATGGGTAGGGAAGATATTTAATCTCTCTGATTAGCACTACATTTGTATATTACTCTACTTGCTCATTCAGATTATATGAGAAAATTTTCCCCACCCTTCCTCTTCCTTTCTCCTTATTCATTTTCCTTTCCCTTTATTTTTTTTTCCTAAGATCATCAAAATATACCAAAACCACTCCCAGGCCCTCTGTCTTATTAAACTCCCTCTATGGCCAGTCTCAGGGGATACATATATAATCTCCTCATATTAGAATGTAAATAGTTTATCCTTGTTTAGTTCCTCTTATGATTTCTCGGTCATGTGTACTTTTTTATATTTCTTTTGACTCCTATGTTTGCATTTCAAAATGTTTACACAGCTGTGTACTTTTTCATCAGAAATACTTGGAAGTCCTCTATTTCATTAAAGATCTTTATTTTTTTTACTCTTATAAGGTTATATTTGGTTTTTCTGAGCAACCTACTGTAACTTTTTCTTGGATTTAGCCCCCCAAAATCCAATATGTTTTCTAGATCTTTGCAGAGGAGTTGTGTGGGAAATCATCTCTGTACTTCTGGCCACTGTGCCATCTTGGCTCCTCATCTCCATTTTAGAAGATCAAACCAAATCATTCTTCATTCAACTAACCTAATTCTTCCCTCAGAGATTCAGATCCCTAGTTTTGTTTCCTGTAGATCCCTCTGGAATATACTAAATGAATTATCATCTGAAGCCCAAGGGAACTTGTTGTAATCTGAAGGGATTTACTGAGTCTAGGCCAACTAGAGGACTTCACTCAGTCCCTTCTATATCAGATATGACCCCATAATAACTACCCCAAATGTGTGTAAATCCACCCTAATTTTTATTACCACCCCAAATGAAATGTGTCAAACTGCTCTTTAAAAAAAAAAGATGACATTAAAAATCAGTGTCTTTCCCACTGAATAAAAAGTTACTAAAATTTTTGGCATTTTAGCCATAAATGTTAAGACAAATAACTGATTCCAAGGAGATAGCAGGTCCAATTACTGAGCATCCCTGTGAAAAACAAAACAAAACATCTTGACATCTATAGATACGTAGCCAGAGTCTAATCGGCTTATTCTTTAAGTCCCAGATTTTCCCTTGAATAAAAGTTTTTCACAAATAGGTTGAGAACAAAGGCATTGGATGACATTTCAGCATTTGAGGGAAAGGAAAGCATGTAGAAAATATTATAACCATATATGACACATGGAAATTTTTCCTGTCTGACAAATTCAGTAACCTAAGGCAGTATTGATTTCACAGACCACAGAGCCATAGTTAAAAATAGAACTGTCCATCTGTCACAAATGCATTTCACAGGAAATCACAGAATCTCACCGGGGAAAGAGAACTCTGAGTTCTTCTAGCCCAGCCCACATCTGAGCAAGAATTCTGTCTCTAACATCCCTTGTATGTTACTGGTCTCTACCTAAAGACCTAGAGAGATAAGGACCTAAAGACCTGGAGAGATAAGGGTCTCCACCAGTCTGATCTGAAGTGCCCCATTCCACTTTTGGATTTCTAATTGTTTGGGGAATCCAATTATTTCAAAGCCCTTTCCTTGAATCAAGTTGAAATCTACTTCCTTAAGTTTCAAATACTAGTCTTAAGTCTGACGGCTTATGAGATCAAGCAAAATAATACTACCCCCTCTTAAATAATTCCCCAATTACATGTAAAAACAATTTTTAACATTCAGGGTTTTTTAAGTTTTGAATTCCAAATTCTATCCTTCCCTCCCTCCCCCCCACCCTGAGATATAGCAAGCAATCTGATGAAGGTTATACATCTTCAATCATATAAAACATTTCCACATTAGTCATTTTGTAGAACTCAAAAGAAAAGGAAGGGTAAAATGGTATGTTTTGGTCTGTATTCAGATACCATCAGTTTTTTCTCTGGAAGCAGATAGCATTTTAGACTACACTCTCTTTGGAGGAAATTTGAACCCAGAATTTCCTAACTTCAGGTCCAGCACTCTGCACTCTGTATCTCTTTCACCACACACTACTTCTTAAAACACAAGTAAAAAAAAACACCACCTCCAAGGGATAAGACAGTAGTCTTGGAGACCATCTTTATTCATCTTCATAAACATTTATTGATTGCTACAAAGAAATGCCCAAGTAGCAAAAGATTTGTGATACTTGAAGCTGGATTTCAGAACACTTTCCCCAATGAAAGTCTCATACATCAGCAATGCTGGGGTGGTGGTCCCCTTGTCTGTGGTACCACAAATGCCTGCCTGACTTCCAGGTCTTTGCCGTTCCCCATTGTTCTTCTGACTTACGAACAAAAAAATAAACAAAAACCTTTCCCTTAGTTCATTTAATTCAAAGATTAATTTATAAAAGTGCTTTATAGGGGAAAGTATAAAGTAAGGCAATTGGGTGACACAGTTGATGGAGCTGAAATTAGGAAGACCTGAGTTCAAATACTGCCCCATATCACATTTCTTGCCTTCTCAATGAGTAGAGGGATGGAGAGGAGAGAATTTGGACTGAAAATAGATAAATTTTTTTTTTTAAAAGAACAAAAAATTATCTTGCCTCAGTCATTTACTAACTTTGTGGTCCTGCACAAATCACAAAATCTCTAGATCCGTTTTCTTATCTATGGAATGAAATAGTTGGACTCCATGGATTCCAACTCCAGCTTAATTATCCTATGATAAAAATAATTTAGAAAGTAAAAACATTGGTGAAGCATGGAAATCTTATTCTTAGTAGCCCCTATTCCCATCTAACTAGCCTCCAAACTTGAATTTGCCACATAGCCAATCCCCATGCTTCCTCTGGGAAAGGTTTATTTCATGATGACTCCCATTGTAATACAAATCCCACCCTTCTCCCCAGCTTCAAAGGTAACTCTTAGTCTATTTTCTCCTCCGAAGGCCAGACTTTAAGGTGCTTCTGGCTCTTCGCTCATTTGTAGGGCTGGGATAATTGACAACTTGCTGTCCAATTAAACATTTTATAACTGTTCCAATCCTGGGAGTTAGGTGGAACAGTGAAAATCTCTTTTATCTTATTATCCTAACACCAAGTCAAAGAGTGCTGTACTTGGACTCAGGAAGCTCTGAGTTCAACTCCTGCCTCAGGTATTTTTAGCTGTGTGACTCTGGGCAAATCACTTAGGTTCTCTCAGCTTCAGTTTCCTCATCTGCAAAACCGGGACAATAGCACCAACCTCTTAAGGGTATGTTTTATTGTAAGCACCGGTGCTTTGTAGATTTTAAGGCGCTATATAAAATGCTAACTATTTGTAGTTTCTCCCTGCAGCCACCCACTTTCCTGTTCATAGGATGGGTCATTTGTTCCCATCTTAACTGTTTCTACCAACTCAAAAAAGCAGTCCTACCACACAAAAGAGACAGAACACACAGTTTTCATTAGCAAAAGAGAAAGAATCATGGTATCACAGTTCCTCCTTCTGAGTTAAAATTATGAATAATAATAGCTCACATTTCTATATGCATGTGTAAAAGTTTAAAAAGTGCATTCTTCACACAGTCTTATGACAGAGAATTATCAAGTTCATATTACAATGAAGAAACAAAGTTACAGATATTCCTAGTAAATTTCAGAGTTGGGAACTGAATTCAGTTCTTTTAACTGAATCCAATGTTCTCTCTTTGCACTACCCCTGGCCTTCTGACACAAACACTTGTTTTTTAACTAATTCCCAGTATCTATGAAAATTAACCCTTTCTTAACATTTTCTGATGCTTTGTTTTGCCATGCCTCACCTTAAGGTATGTTCTTAATTTTTCCAGCTAAGAAAAAGACTGGTTTTGGAAAACAATAACTTGAAAAAAATAGACTTTTGTTCCAAAAGATAATTGCTTTTAGCAAGACTTTGCAGCAAGAAGCTCTAAACTTCTCAAATCAAACACAGTATAAATAGTGTTTCTTAAAATCTTAAATACAATCTCTTAAGTATCAACATGACCAAAGCACACAGAATACTCCTGGTAGCCAATTTTAAATTCGTTTACGCTCTGATAGGATTAGCTCTGAAGTTCCCCTGTGAGTATTGGATCAGTTCTTTCCTGGGGGCATTTTCTTTATTTTTGCCTTATTGTAGGACTGTGCTAGGGATGCCTTAAAAAAAAAAAAAGATTTAGACCACAAGATCCCCACCCAAAGAAGACTTACAGTCTAGCTAAGAAAGGATATATGCTTTTTAAAGAAGGTCACAAAGCAGCATATTTGGTCATTTTTAAGAATATTTCTCAAAAACTAGGTTTAGGATATTTTTTTTTTGCTAGCCTTGAATATGGTGTGGGATATAATAAATGTTTGCCTGAGATTTGCAAGGTACCACCTGCCATGAGAGACCAGAGATTTGAAATTGAATAGCCATATTGCATCTTAAAACTATTCTTATTTTTAAAAAAAAAACATAGTAAAGGAGTGGATGGTAGGGTAGAGGATGGAGAAAGGAGAAAGAAGAAAGGCTTAGGGAGGGAAGGAGAGACAGGCGGGAAGAGAGAGACTAAGGGAGGGGGAAGAGATATCTATTCAAGAAGGAGAGACAGACAGACAGAGAGACAAAGACACAGAGAGACAAAGACACAGAGAGACACAGAGACAGACGGACAGAGAGACACAGAGACAGAAAGAGTCAGAGAGATACAGAAACAGAAAGACAGAGAAACTAACAGCTTCAACCTTGCAAAAACAAGTTTGTGTCTCTTACACAAATTACACAAAGCTGCCACAAATGTTTCACACAAGAATGAAGAAAACTGAGGGGTGAGGGGGTGGGGGTTGTTCACAGGGAAGTGAGGACAGACAGAAGCTCCTGCTAAGTTTGATTATGTCAAGACTTATAAACAAGAAGACATTGAGAGCGTAGAGATGTCACATACTTGATTAATTTCCAAATGGGACAAATACTAACAGGGCAAATTAGTGCTTCAATTTTCCTAATTAACTTTGATAATTCATGGGCAGCAAGCAAATAGCTGAGACTTCAACCTCTGTCTTCCAGCAAGGGAAGAGCTTGCTCACTGAGTCATGAAGCATACTTGATTGATCCCTAAAAAACTTCAATCTGACAACATAGTATTTCTCAGGCTGGAATTCTGGCTGTTAACAGAATGTTGTCTATGTTCCAGCTTATTTCAAAAGGTGATAAAAATGTTTGTAAGCCTAAAATGCCCATACTCTTTGAACCAGATTCCATTGCCAGGTCACTGACAAAAAAGAAAGGCTCCATATAAACTACACAGAAGCCAGCAGACAGATAAGCTTGGTCTGCTGTCCCATCCCCTCCCCGTCTTTCTGTGCCTATCTCTGTCTCTTTCTCTGTCTCTCCCCTCTCCTTACTCTCACACGTACTCTCTCTTACTCTCTTCCTTCTTTTCTCTCTTCTCTTTCTTCTCTCTCTGTCTCTATCTCTCTGTCTCTGCCTGCCTCCCTCTCTGTCTCTGTCTCCCTCTCTTCCTGTCTTTGTCTCTGTCTCTCTGTCTCTCTCTGTCTCTCTGTCTCTGTCTCTCTCTGTCTCTGTCTCTCTCTGTCTCTCTCTCTCTCTCTCTCTCTCTCTGTCTCTGTCTCTCTCTGTCTCTCTGTCTCTCTGTCTCTCTGTCTCTCTCTCTCTCTCTCTCTCTCTCTCTCTCTCTCTCTCTCTCTCTCTCTCTCTCTCTCTCTCTCTCTTTCTCTCCCTCTCTGTCTTTCAGTCTCTGTGGCTCTGTCTCAGTCTCCCAAAGCCTGAATAGCCTGAATCTGCTTTCAAACAAAGCAGATCTGGGTTCTGCAGAGAAAGGAAATGAAACCCCATGTGCATTTCAGTTTCTTCCCTTCTTTACTTCCCTGCCACCAAAAAGGAACCTTATCTTGAAGTACTTGAATGAAAGGCTCTCTGTAGAAGAGAAGGTCCATGTGAATTGAAGACAGAACTGGGGGTATTAGGTGAAGTGGAAGAGACCGATTCAGTACTGAGGTAAAGGAAGAACTCAGCAATCAGACCTTCACCCAGATGGACTCAGTGATCTCAAAGGTAGAGGCTAGAGAACTTCAAGAAGCGCCTGCTTGTTAAGTAGACCATAGAGCGGATTCTTTTTCCAGCCACAAGCTTGGGTTAGATGGTCACCGAGGTGCAACTCAACTCTGAAATTCTTGAATTCTGTGAAATTAGAAATTTCCCTTGTGGACGCATAGGATACGACAATGGGCTTAATTTCTCTTCTATTTTAGCCTCACTTCTTTTTTTACTCCTAGGGTTTTCTATACCTCTAAAACCCTTGGAGTGGCATTTATAGATTCCATAAATACACTATAAATAGTATCTCAAGTCTTCAGTCTTCCAAAATTAATTGGGGAAACCCTGGATCAGAGGGTTACAACTAATAAGCTCCCTCCAATCTCCCAAAAAATAGATTGCCTTTGCTTTTAGCTATGGGACTCAGTTAGGTGGTTCAATGGGTAGGGTTTTGGACCTAAAGCCAGGAAGACCTAAGTTCAAATCCAATCTCATATACTTACTAATTGTGTAAGTGACCCTGAACAAGTCACTTCAACCTCTCTACCTCAGATTTCTCATCGTAAAATGAGGCTGAGGATAAAATGAAATGTTTGTAAAGTGCTTTGCAAATTTTAAGAACTATATAAATGCTAATGTTCTCCTAGCTGGCACAAACTATGAAATATTTAAATATATATTTTAAAATAGTTAATTTTTTAGGTAATTATGTTTGTTGAAGTTTTAACATAATCGAGATGATCTTGGAAGCAGACAATGCAGATCATTCTTCCCTACAGTTTATTAGCTCACATGGAAATGTTGTTCCCTAAGGAAATAGAAATAACAGGAGGTCAATAGAGACAGTTGCTTTTTCTGTATCAGAGCAATCTTTCAGTTTCAAATCCACAACCACAAGGTAATTTGCTCAGCCGTTACCCTTGGATAGCAAATTATGGTAACAAATAAAGTGTTTTTTAGTTTCTTGGTATTTATTTTTCACAATTTCTTACATAACTAATAGCATGTAATAATTGTATTATGTGAATATGACTCATCTTCTAGAAAAATTATAAGGCACATAAAATTGCAAGTTATAAACAAATCAGGTATATTAGCATTCCCTTGTGGCAGATGGAGATATTATCTGCATCATTTACGTACTAGCAACAGTTTTCAAAAATGGAGTAATTTTCCTAATGGGTTATAAACCTTTAGGAGTTCACATCTTTCCACCTACTCCTTCACTCTAATTCCCCTCCTTTCTACTTCCCCACCTCCAACTTCTCTATCTTCTTCTTCCTTTCCCCTGGCTCTTTTCTCATTCTCTCTCCCTATATCCTTCTTCTCTTCTCCCCTCTTCTCCATCCTCTTTCTAAGCCTTGCTGTGTTCTTTCTGCACTCTCTTGATTTGTTAGAACTGACCATCCTCTCTTGCCTGCCCCTCACTGGGAAAATTTGTAAGCATTCAATCATTGAGAGTCCAACTATATGAGAATCTTGAAAATATTTAAATGAAATTGTAATTTGTTTGGAACAGGTCAGTTTCTGCAAAATCTGTTTTTGAGAGCTTTCATTACTTCAGAAATTAAGCATCACAAAGGTGGTAGTTAATTTTTAAAATTTTTGTTGCTAGGATCAAAGATCTAGAGCTAGAAATAGAACCCAAAAGGCATCTAATTCAACATCCTCAGTTTATACATAAGAATCTGAAACCAAAAGGGTTTTTTGTTTTGTTCTGTTTTGTGCAGAGAGTTTTAATGACTGGCTCAAGATCACGCAGGTTATAGCGTGGCCAAGCCAAGATTTGGACCAATGTCCTTTTGACTCGAAATCCAACATTCTTTCCAATGTACCATGCTGGGAAGGCAGTTCTTGATTACCCACCTGAAGGATTTCTACAGCACATTTTTAATGCTAGTCTTGCTTTCCTTACATACTACTTCTAGGTCAGCTTCAGAACTCTGCCAGTTGATGGGAAAGCTTGTAATGCTTCATTGCTAACCTCAGACAAAAGTGGAAAGCCAATGCCAAAACAATAACAACAAAACATTTCAAAGCAAAAATAAATTATATTTGGATTATCTTCTAAGAGTTAGATTTATTTCTATTAAATAGTAATTGTTTCTGTTTGGGGTAGAAAACCTGAAGGTCTTCACCTCTCAGATTGATTTTTTTTTTTTACTACGTAAAGAGGCTATTCTCCTCCTCATTTCTTACCTATCCTTCCTTAATCACTGAATGGGTGTTGCCTCAGTCAAACTGAGACCCATTAAAGACCTTAGTTTAAAAATGCCAAGGTCTCCCATTGCAGCCAGGGCCATCTCCAGCTCTCCTGATCTGTATCTTGCCATTCGATCCAGATGACTCCAGAGGAGAAAATGAGACTGGTGACTTTGCACAGCCCTCCCTAACTGAAATCTAATTCACTTGCATTCCATGACCTCACCTCCCTGATGTCACAGTCATCTTCAAGAACGAAGGACAAATAACAACATTTCTATTCCAGCAAGAGAATTGAGCTGAGTAGTTAAGTCAAGAAAACTGGGTTCTATGCCTGATACATCTCTAAATAGTTCTGGGATCTTCTGAACCTCAGTTTTCTCATCTGCAAAATGAAACTGGATCAGATGATCTCACAAAATCACAGAATCTAAGAGCTAGAAGAAAAGGTAATCTAGTCTAACCCATCCTGGGACTAAAAAAAATCCCCTATATAACATTGCTATATAATTCCCTTTATAACACAGTACACTTGAAAACTTCAGTGATAGGGAAACCACTACTTCTAATTCATTAATGTCTTACTTAAAATGTAGTGACTGGAACTGAACTTTAAATGTTATTTTACTAGGGCAATGTAACAGTACGGACCCCAGCATACACAGGAGGGACTGCTGTATTGGTTCTTAAATCTGTTTTTCTAAAAGGAAAGTAACTTTTGAGGGGTAAACAATCTACTTTAATCAAACACATATACCAACAGAAAAAATACAAGCAAAGAAATAAAGATTTATAGACAGGGCTTCCAGCTGTCTGACCATAAGCAATACATACATCGGACATACATCGGAGATCAACAGACAGATCCAACTGTCTGACTATTACATACATACATAGTTACTAGAGAGAGGCACCACCATCTGGGTTTTCAAAGCCAGGGGGTTCCTTACCGGCTATGTAGAGTCTCATCTGGCCAAACAAACACTTCCAATGAATAAGCCCCAAAGTAAAACCTTACCTCAGAATATTTATACACTTCTCAGAGCCAGAGGGCAGGACTCTCTGACCCAGTGCCTCAATAGAAATTAACAAAAGGTATGAGGCCTGTTAATGGACAGGGAAGATATTTAACTCTTCCACCACCATGCCCCCACCACACCATTAACCTCACATTAACATTATAGGAAGGGGGTGGAGCAAGACTACTGGATACCATAACTCAGCTCCCTTAATGGAGAGAAACAAAGAGACACACAGAAAGAGACAGGGACACAGACATAGAGAGACACAGAGAGAAGAAGAAGAAGAAGAAGAAGAAGAAGAAGAAGAAGAAGAAGAAGAAGAAGAAGAAGAAGAAGAAGAAGAAGAAGAAGAAGAAGAAGAAGAAGAAGAAGAAGAAGAAGAAGAAGAAGAAGAAGAAGAAGAAGAAGAAGAAGAAGAAGAAATAGAAAAAAGGAGGAGAAGAAGAGGAGGAGAAGAAAAGAAAAAAAGAGAAGAAAAGAAGAAAAAAAGATGAAGGAGGAGGAGGAGAAGAAAGAGAAGAAAAGAAGAACTTGCAAGTAACAGTCCCTACCCTTAAGAAACTTACATTCTTTTTTTAAAATATTTTTTCTCTCCAATTACATGTAAAATAATTTTTAACATTTGTTAATTTTTTTTTAATGTTCTGAGTTCCAAATTCTATTCCTCTCTCCCTACCTTCATCCCTCCCTGAGACAGTAAACAATCTACTATAGGTTATATTTGTGCAATCATGTAAAACATTTCCATTTTAGTAATTTTGTGCAAGAAGAAAGAGAAAAAAGAAAGGAAGAAAGAATGAAGGAAGGAGGGAAGGAAGAAAGGAAAGAAGGAGGGAAACAAGGAAGGAAGGAGGGAAGGAAGGAAGAAATATAGTATGCTTCAGTTTATAATCCCAAAACACCAGTTATTTCTCTGGAGACAGATTATATTTATTCATCAGGAGTCCTTTGGAATTGTCTTGGATCACTGTATTGCTGTGAATAGCTAAGTCATTCATAATTCTCCAGTATTGCTGTTACGGTGTTCAGTGTTCTGGTTCCTCTCACTTCATTTTGTATCAGTTCATGTAAGACTTTCTAGGTTTTTCTGAAATCATCCTGCTTGTCATTTCTTACGGCACAATAATATTCCATTAACAATCATATATCACAACTTGAAGAATTTGCATTCTAATGATGGCAAATAATATGTGAGGTGATCTGGAGCCTGAGAGGTAGGAGTTTACACAGTGTGGTGAAGGCAGGGAAGTATTAGTGGAGACCTGATTCTGTGAAAGATAAAATGAAAGCTCAGATTTCAGAACCATAGTGGGGAGCAGGTTCCAAAGGTATGGAAGTTAAGGTGGGCGAGGAGGATGAAGATGGGTATTACATCCTGAGGGAAGGAAGCACCATGTAGACATGCCTGGGAAAATCTCAGACTGAGATTTCAGTTCACTAAAATATATCTTTTTTTCACTTTCTTTGTTCCTTTTGTAATGATCTTTTTTTCTGGCCCCATTATGTTTCCTCCCCTCCCTCAGGGTTCTCTAATACCCTAATAGAGCTGGGGTAATCTTTGTTCTCTGAATTTGACTAGAGCCCCCTAATTATGTTTCCCTAATTTGAGGGGTCCAGGAACTACGATCACAGTTCTATTTAACATTCAAATAGCTTTTAAAAGAAATGTCACTGCAAAAGTATAGCAAGAACAAACCTAAAAACATTTTCCCTAACACTTTGGTGGAATAATTCCCCCCTATACTACCTCAGTCTCTGAATAAGGGAAGAGGATTGGCCTTGTAGTTTAACTCAGTTCCTATATAGTATTAAATCCACCAAGTCAAATTCAAAGGCTTCTATGCTCCTAGTTCCTTCCTCTTGGCTCGAGGTTCTAGGCGGGGAAACTCCACTCCCTACACCTAGAATTGAAAAAAAGATAAAACTGACCAAAATTCAAGTCTTTTTCTTGGGGACTCATGGCCTAAGGGGAGATTGGGAGGATGGGAGTGGCCCTCAAGCCCTCCCCTCCCTTACTGCATGAGGTTACTTGCTGTGAGTGAGTTCTTTACCTCAATCCTTGAATGCAAGAAAAAGTTTGATTGACCTCATTAAAGTACACAGAGAGTTACAGTTACACAGGCAAAAGAAAAGTACAGCTTCTCATCACACAGTAGGCTGATTCTGACAGAATGGCCATGTCCGAGCCAGTTCTCCTGTTTCCCAGGAGCAGATTCCAAGCACCAAACAAGAGACAACCATTTCAGGTGGTCTGAGAACCCAATCTTGTGAAACCTATGGACCCCTTTTCAGAATAATGTTTTTGAATGCATAAAACAGAATACAGAAAATTACAGAGGAAAACAATTATACTGAAATACAGTTATTAAACAAATTCCTGGACCCCAGGATGAGAAGCCCTGCTTTAAGTCATTTGGTTTACTGAATTTTTAAGCAATTGATCAATCAATAAATATATGCTGTATAAATACACACTATGTGCCAGGCACTGTGCCAAATGCTGAGGATACAAAAAAAGGGACAAAATACAATCCTTGCCCCCAAGGAGTTTACAACCTGATGTGGGAGACAGCATGCAAACAAATATGTACAAGGCAAGATATATGCAGGATAAATAGGAAATAATTAACAGAGGGAAGGCATCGGAATTGAGGGGCTGGGAAAAGCTTCCTGTAGTAGATACAATTTCGGTTGTAAGCCGGGAAGGTCAGTAGATGGAACAAAGGAGGGAGAGCACTCCAGGCATGGGGAATAACCAGCAAAAAGCCCAGAACCAAAGAGGTGGCGTGACTTATTCACGGGGCAGTAAGGAGACTCGTGTCACTGGATTGAAGAGTATGTATCAGAGAGTATGGTGTAAGAAGACTGAACAGATAGATAGGAAGGGGCTATGAGGAGCTTTTAATGCCAAACAGGGTATTTTGTATTTGTTCCTGGAGGCAAAAGGAAGCCAGTGAAGCTTATTAGGGGTGGAGTGGGGAGGTAACATGATCAGACGTATGCTTTAGGAAAATTTGTTTGGTTATTTAATGGAGGATGGATTGGAGTAGAGAGCGACTTGAGACAGAAAGACCCATCAGCAGGTTCTTGTAATAATCCAGACATACGGAGATGAGGGTCTGCACTAGAGTGATGTCAGCATCAAGGGAGTAAAGGAGCATATTTGAGAGATGTTGCAAAAATGAAATCAAAAGGCCTTGGCAACAAGCAGCTGGATATGGAAGTGAGGGATAATGAGGCATCCAGGATGACCCCCAGGTTAAGAACTTGAGAGACTGGGATGATGGTGCTGCCCTCTACAGGAAGGTAGGAGGCTGGGAGGGTTTAGACAGAAAGATAGTAAGTTCTGTTTTGGACTTATTGAGTTTAAGATGCCTCCAGTTCAAGATGTCTGAAAGGCAGTTAGGGATGTGAGGTTGGAGATCAACAGAGAGTTTGGGGCAGGAAAGGTCGATCTGAGAATCATAGATAGGAATTAAATCCATGGCAGCTGATGAAATCACAAAACAACACAACCACAAAATAACAAGACATCAAAGCACATGCAAACCACTACTTTAACAAGTAACACTCCCTTTCCTTTCCAAATCTTGCACTCATTTTATTGTGCAATTGAAATGAAAACCTCTTGAGATCACTAGAACTATTTAGCAATTTTTCATTCATTTTTTTGTTGTAGCTACTATCCTTGCTTTTGTTATTGGCCAAGCCTGACAGCAATTTAATGAGAAAAGCTCATCAGTTTCTATCCCTAACCTCAATACCTGATCCAAGATAAGGGTTTGAATGAACTTACATAGCAATAAGAGGCAATGTGGACAATTCAAGGAATAAAACCACTTTACTATGATGTATAGAAATCGCCTTGAAAGAGAAAGGTACTATCTGAGCTGTTAGGAAAATAACTAATCTTCAGAACATGTGCATTTTAATCACGAAACTGATTTATGTGTTTAGATCTGTGATCAAATGGGTCTTTCCCCTGGCAAAACTGAGATCCATGTCTGTTCATAAGAAGGAAGAATCCCATAAGACTTCATGTAGGAGGTAGCGTGGGAGCTTGATTCTGAAGGAGAAAGATTTCATGGCACTCTGAGTATAGGCAATAGGCTGAGCAAAGACATGGAAGAAAGGAGGAGTTATGGAACGATGTGAGGGAAAAAATGGGGAGGGCCATATATTCAAGAACTATTATAATAGTCTGAGTGAGAGGTGTGATGGCCTGAACTAGGTTTGTGGCAGTGGAAAAAGAAAGGAAAGGAGGAAGATTAATCAATATGAGGGAGCTGATAATGAAGCAAGTCCAGTAATATAACGGAACAGAGAAGGGGGAAAGTAGACTGGACGAGGTGACTCGTTACATGGAGCAAGGAGCAAGGAAGAAGTCCAAGGTAATGATGGAACTAGATAGACGTGTTACTGACAAAAATAGGGATGTCAAGAAGAGGAAGACTGAAAGGGAAGTCTGACCTCTAGAAAGTTTAATGAGCACCAGGATGCCTGTTCCCTGTTTCTCCTTGGCCCATAGAGAGAAAAGAAAGCTAAGTAGCACTGACAATAGCAGCATCCAGATCTCCATCCTTTGTCCAGACCAATGTAGGCAAGGTGAAAGGGAATGTGTGTCTATAAGTCCCTGGCCCTTCTTTGAACATGTCTCAATATTTCTGCCTACTCTGACGACTTTGTGAGTGTGAGACTCTTCACTTCATCTGCTTGTGTCACTTTAGGACTATCAAGAGGCCTCCAACTTGGAACAGTTTGTTACTAGGTTTTTGTTGAAGGAGACCTTGAACCAGTTGCAGTCTCTGCAGAATTCCCTGGAGTGTGCCATGGAAACCACAGAGGAACAAACACGCCAAGAGAGGTAAGCAGAATGTTTCTTCAGAATGCCCTCTAGGGACGGGGGGACAAGTGAAGAACTACAGGGTCTTGAAAAGAAATAGCCAAGGTACAAAAATGAAGAAAGGTAAATTTGGGGACACCAGAGGACTGCTTTCATCAATCTCTAGCACCGAAACATCTAAATAGCATTTCCTTTTGGTATCTCTCAGATAAATCAGAGGGAATTGGGAATGAAGTAGGCCCAGTGACATAAAAGAGCAGAGAAAATGAAGGATAAGTAAAGATGGGTGTCACCGAACCTCAAAGTAGTAAAATCAGAATAGTTTGTTCACATGCAATAGAAAGATGGCTGAACAAAAAAAATAGCAAAAGAAAAGATTAATTATACAAATCATTTTCAACCAGAACATTACGAAGGGTCATTGCCATCCAAGTCATCACTGAAATAACATTCTAAGTGTGGGAAGAGCTCTAGAAAAGAAAAAAAAAAGTATTATCATTTGCTGTGTTCAGCTCCTCAGCTGTTTCAAACCTGCACAAGTCTGGTAGGATTGCTCATTAGAATTAAAGTCCAACACTCAGCATGCTCCCCCAAACACACTTATATGGATTGGTTTGGGGTGTAGTTTTTCATCAGGTAAGACAGGACTTCAATGACTATCCAGGCCACAACATACCTCCAGTCTTCGCCTGAGTCAGCCTCCAGTGACAGGAAACTCATTATCTCCTTCAGGATAGCTCTATTAAGAAGTCTGTTTATTTGTTTTCTTGACATTAACAAGCTTAAATTGGCCACTTTCACCCATTGCTCCAAATTCTGCCTTCTGGGACAATGCAGAACAAATCTAATCCCTTTTCCATGTAAACAGCCTTTACAGGGCTATCATCTTCACCCTCAGGCTTCTCTTTTGCAGGTTAAATATCCCCAGTCGCTTCAACTAATATTCATACGGAAAAACCTCAAGACTTCATCATACTGGCTGCTTTTCCCCTTGATGTGTTCTAATTTACAATATCCTCCTTAAATTTTGATGACCAGAGCTGAGTACAATACTTAAGATGTTACCTGACCAGAAGAGAATACAGTGGGAGGGTCAGCCTCTTCCTGAAAGCTATCTTCTTTAATATAGCCTAGGATTTTATTATTTTTCTTTATTCCCACATCATACTGTTAATTAACATTGAACTTGCAGTTCTAAAACATACTAATAAAAATAGCATCATTTGTAACATTGCAAAAAAAGGTTTGGAAACAACTTGTGGCATTGTGTAAGTCTTTCCAGGTTTTTCCAAGAGCCTCCTGCTCATCATTTCTTATAACACAATAGTATTCCATCACAATTATATACAACCACTTGTTCAGCCATTCCCCAGTTAATGGACATTCCCTCACTTTAGGACAATAGTTCTGGAGGGCAGAAATGATGGAGATGGGATCTAAACCCCTAAAAAGAAAAGATCATGTCTTTTGGATCTGGACCCCAAAAAGGAAAAGTCCCTGGACTTTCCCACACAGCCCAGATCCCAGTCATTATCCTGAGGCATCACCTATCCCTAGTGATCCTTTCAACTGTCCTTTCATTGCGGCCTTCCTGCTCAATCCTTCCTTCTCTGTTACTTCTGACCCAGTCTAGCCCTTTATTTTTGTCTGTTACCTCCAGACCACCCCAGGTGACTCCCCCCCCCAATCTCATCTAGACCCCTTCTCTGTTACCTCCCGGTGACCTCAGACTGTTTGTCACTCCTTGATCCCATCCAAATCTCCCCACAATCTTTTTCCCAACAAAAAACGGTTAGCCTCATCCCTGCCAAATACATAGATTCTTCAAATCTCACTGGCTTGTACTGGTGACACAATAAGCCTTCTCTCTGACTGAAAGAAGACTTGAGTGGTCAAATTCTTTCATGACAGACTTGTACTCTTGCCCTTGCATTTCAGGGTGCTGGGAACCCTAGATCTCAACATAAATATCAAGAGAAGTATGCTTTTGTTTTGTTTAGGATAGAACCTCAGTCTTCTCCCCACTTCGCTCCACATCCCTTCAAGTTACCAAAGTGATTTTCCCAAAGCATAGATCTGACCATATCATCTCTAGACTCAGTAAATTCCAACGGCTCTCTTTAACCCCTAGGAGCAAGTCTAGATTGTTTCCTTGATCTTTAAAGCTCATTACAACCTGGTTCCTTCCTATCTTTTCTTTATATTTAACTCTTCTCTGTGTTCTCAGTGATCTCCTTGCTGCTATTGCACACAATGCCATCTCACAACTGTGTGACTTTTCAATGGATACCTCCCATGCTCTCCCTCTTCACCTCCACTTTCTAGATTTCTTGGTTTCCTTCAAAACTAACAAAGAATCCTGTCTTCTCCAAGTGGCCTTTTCTAATCCCTACCCCCAAATCTTCCTAGCTGCTAGGGCCTTTCCTCCACGATTACCTTCCATTTATGCCACTATATATATAGATGTTTGTTTGCATGTTGTCTCCCCTATTAGAATGTGAGTCCTATGAAGGCAGGGGCTGTGTTTTTACCTCTCTTTATGCTTAATCCCCAGGGCTTAGCACAGTCCCTGACATGGTACATGCTTAACAAATGCTTGTGACTTGTTAACCAGATAAGATGAGATCTGATTACATTTTTAAGTGAAGAGAAAGGAACTAATGGAGAGGGAGAAAATGAATGCACAAAGAAATGGGAAATGACCAAAGGAGTAGGTTCCTAGGGATAGCAATTAGGAATGGACTCAGGAGCACATGCCAGGATTAGACTTGGCAAGGGGAAGAACTACCTTTTCCTATGAGACATAAGGGAAAGAGGAAAGGATGAGTGAAGAATTTGAGTGGCATGGAGGCAGAGAGGAGGGAAGTTGGAAAAGCTGTCATCAGAAGGCCTTGTTTTCAGTAAAAGAAGCAAAGCCATCAGCTGAGAACAAAGGCGACCTTGGTAGGACTGGAGACTGAGGACAGAAAGGCTTACAAGAGTCATTGAAAGGAAGGGTGTAGGACGCTGATCAAAGAAAAACAAAAGGATTGTAGAGGATCCAGCTGAGGTTAGACAGCATCAATTTACATTAAGCACAATTAACATTTCCCTGTTTTTCTTCCACATTGTTTAGCATCTTACTGGGGATTGCCCAATGACAGAATTTAGTAGAGAAAGAAATGCAGAAGAACAAAAGGGAAAGAAATACCTGACCAAGGGCTCATGATTGGATTTTGAGTTGAGGAAGTAAGACAGGAAGGATTGACTGGGAAAACTGGGAGAAGTTAAAGAACTTAGTGCTGAAAGCAAAGAATGGGTTTGTGGCAGATGGCCTGCGTCCCCACACAGCTCGACGATGTGGTGAAGGAGAAAGCCACGGGAGGTGAGAGAAGATGGGCCAACTCAGTTTATTGATCCGAGGGTCAGGGTATTTATAGACAGAAACTGCAAGCCTATGAGACATTCTGCTCATCTCCTGTCCCAGAGATTTGGCCAGTCTTATTGTCTTTAGAGACTGTTAGCCTAGAGGACATCTATTTTACATATTCCTTGTATTCTCTAATTCTCTTGTTTGTCTCATAGAGACAACAATGTGGGGGGATGGGGCATGGAGAGCCATTTCGGATGATAATGAGCACGATCTCAAAGAACAGTTTCCCCGAAGGTCTATCCTGAACTTGTCAACCGCACTCCATCCTGGCCCTCAACATGGGTTCTGTAGATAGTGAGGGTGTGTCCAGAAGGGAATTTTAGTGAACTGGTTCAGGTGATGGTGAGGTAACCCACCAGTGAATGACAGAAGCAGAGGAGAGATGGCTGCCATGGTCATCAAGTGTATAGACCATGAAAAAATTGAAAGCAAAGTACACCACTGTATTAAAATAACATTTAAAAGGTGCTGTTTAATGATTCAGAGTCTGCTACTCTCATGCTTCCTTTTCAAATGGCAAAGCATATCAAATAGCTTTAGAAAAACAAAAATAGCGAATTCTCTGCTCTCAGCAATGGGAGACAAAATGTCTTAAGGCACAATAAAACAGATTTCATTTGCCTAATGAGAAAATAAGAGTTGTTCTATTGTCTGTTTTGTTTAGTATTACTGGAACTAAAATGGGTTCCTTTTTAAGAGTTAAATCGTGTACCAGAGAAGAATAGTTTTACATCTCAGGCTCTCTGGCCATTTACCAACACCTTGATTTTCTGCGGCTACCTGCAGTACATGTGTGTTCCATAATAAACACCATGCAGAGATATTTTTTTTAAGGAACAATGATTTTTCTTTGTTTTAGTCCCTAGAATGGCTTTGAGTTCATTCTCATTTGATCACTGCCAGCAGCTGCATAGCAGCTGTGTTTAATGAGAAGGAACTGAACAATGTAAGTCCAGGGGAAATGAATAGGATTAGAGTATTGTTCACGACTTGTAGCTTTCATTTTAGAGGTCACTGGCTCAAGCATAGCTGGAATTGGAAGTAAAGAACCATTTCAAACTATTTGGTTATGTAGACTAATATATTCATTCCTGGAAACCACAATCCCAGGGACTAAAGATCTTAGGTGAAAGGCTCATGGAAACAAGGAGAACAAAAGCAAGAAATTCACCTGATAAACAGAAACAATCCCTTTTTGATCAAAGCCATTGGCAACGAGAGAATTATTCTTCTTGCTACATTTATTTAATGGTTCCCAACCTTCAGTCTTTTTATTATTTATTTATTTATTATTTTATTTGTTTTCAGTGCTCTCCAATCACTTCCATATATCTTAGATTTTTCCCCTTCCTCCCCATCTTTCCCTCTACCTCCCTACTCCCTCCCTGAGATGGCATACAGTTTTATATAGGTTCAACACATACATTCCTATTAAATAGATTTTCACCTTAGTCATGTTGTATAGAAGAATTAAAATGAATGGGAAAAATCATAAAACAAACTAAAACATAACACAAAAGAAAATGATCTGCTTCATTCTGCTATACATATTTTTTGTACATGTGGGACCCTTTCCCATTTTTGTGATCTCTTTGGGATACAGTCCTAGAAGTGATATTGCTGGGTCAAAGGGTATGCATGTTTTTGTAGCCCTTTAGGCATAGTTCCAACTTGCTCTCCAGAATGGTTGGATCAGCTCATAGCTCCAATGAGTGTTCCAACTCTCCCACATCTTCTCCAATATTTATCATCTTCATGTTTTGTCATGTTAGCCAATCTGATAGGTGTGATGTGATGTCTCAGAGTTGTTTTGATTTGCATCTCTCTAATCAATAGTGATTTAGAGCATTATAACTTTATAATATATAATATATAATTATATAATAACTTTAATTTCTTCTTCTGAAAACTGCCTGTTCATATCCTTTGACCATTTATCAATTGGGAAATGACTTGTATTCTTGTCCATTTGACTCAATTCTCTATATATTTTAGAAATGAGGTCTTTATCACAGACACTAGTTGCAAAAATTCTTTTCCAATTTTCTGCTTCCCTTCTAATCTTGGCTGCATTGGCTTTGTTTGTGCAAAAACTTTTCAATTTAATGTAATCAAAATTATCTATTTTGCACTTCATAATGCTTTCTATCTCTTCTTTAGTCAAAAATTCTTCCCTTCATAAATCTGATAAATACACTATTCCTTGCTCCATTAATTTGTTTATAGTATCAGTCTTTATATGTAGATCATGTACCCATTTGGACTTTATTCTTGTGTAT
The DNA here is from genome assembly GCA_023548195.1 of Bettongia penicillata ogilbyi. NCBI lineage: Eukaryota > Metazoa > Chordata > Mammalia > Diprotodontia > Potoroidae > Bettongia > Bettongia penicillata. The sequence continues at coordinate 1,591,560 of JAJHZJ010000243.1, read as the reverse complement.
GGTATCAGGCATTGGTCTATGACTAGTTTCCACCACACTGTTATCCAGTTTTCCCAGCAATTTTTGTCGAACAGTGAGTTCCTATCCCAAAAACTGGGGTCGTTGGGTTTATCAAACAGTAGATAACTATATTCATTGACTACTGTGTCTTGAGTACCTAACATATTCCACTGGTCTATCTTTCTGTTTATTAACCAGTACCAAGTGGTTTTGATAATTGCTGCTTTATAATACAATTTGGGATCTGGCAAAGCTAGGCTACCTTCCCTAGCATTTGTTTTCTTTAGTTCCCTTGATATTCTGGACCTTTTGTTCTTCTAGATGAATTTTGATATTAGTTTTTCTAGCTCTAGAAAATAATCATCTGACAGTTTGATTGGTATGGCACTGAATAGGTAGAATTGTCATTTTTATTATATTGACTCGGCCTACCCATGAACAACTAATGTTTTTCCACTTACTTAGATCTGACTTTAGTTGTGTGAAAAGTGCTTTGTAATTGTGTTCACATAGTCCCTGGATTTGTTTGGGCAGGTAGACTCCCAAAAATTTCATAGTGTTTACCCTAGCTTTAAATGGGGTTTCTCTTTCTATCGCTTGCTGTTGGGCTTTGTTAGTAATATATAGAAATGTAGAAGATTTGTGAGGTTTATTTTGTAACCTGAAACTTTGCCAAAGTTGTTTATTATTTCAAGTAGTTTTTCACTTGAATCTCTGGGATTCTCTAAGCATATCATCATATCATCTGCAAAGACTGATAACTTAGTTTCTTCTTTGCCCATTCTAATTCCTTCCATTTCTTTTTTCTTCTCTTATTGCTACAACTAACATTTCTAGTACCATATTGAATAATAATGGTGATAATTTATACCAGGAATGCAGTGCTGGTTCAGTATTAGAAGATTATTAGCATTATTGATCATACAAACAACAAAACTAACAGAAACCACATGATTATCTCAATAGATGCAGGAAAAGTTTTTGACAAAATACAACACCCATTCCTATTGAAAACACTGGAGAGCATAGGAATAAATGGGACTTTCCATAAAATAATAAGCATTATATGCAATGGGGATAAATTGGATGGATGCATTTCCCAGCCTTCATTTTTGAATGGTGATTAATACTATAACTGGAATAAAAATAAGAGGATTTTATATCACATGAATTTGACCACTAGTGTCATTCTCAGGAGTGATATATTTTGAGTTGAAGAAATCAGAAAGAAACATGATAATAAATTCAGAAAGTTTGTAGTGAAGCAAATGGAAAAGGGTAGAAGCATGTCATGAGGATATGGCATGGAACTTGAATCCTATTTCAGTTACTTGCTAATTATATAGCCCTGGGTAAGTAACATATCCTTTTTATTCCTTAGTTTCTTCATCTCTAAAATAGGAATAATAATAATAACACTTACCTCACATAGTAAATATAAGAATCAAATGAGATAATATGTAAACATTCAAGTACCATATGAAAGTAAGCTACAGTAGTCACCACTGAAATAGATCATTAGAAACACTGAAAACTCTTCCAAGGAGTTAAGGAATGAAGCAACGATGACTCACTTTCTTGTTTTTGTTTGCTTTAAGTGGAGCTAGGTGGTACACTGGATAGAGCTCAGGGCTTGGAATCAGAAAGACTTATCTTCCTTAGTTCAAATACAGCCTAAGACACTTACTAGTTGTATGAACTTGGGCAAGTAACTAAACTCTATATGCCTCAGTTTCATTATCTGGAAAATGAGCTGGAGAAAGAAATGGCAAACCACTCAAGTATCTCTGTCAGGAAAACCCCAAACATGGTCACAAAGAATTGAACATGACTGAAATAATGGAACAGCAGTAACAAATTTAATATAATCAACAAAAATAACAGTAAAGAAGTTTAATCATGACCTGAATGATGCATCTTTTATGTACTATAATTTCCAAAATATGAAGAGGAAAGGAATGAATAATATTGCTTCCTAGCTTAGATGAGTGTTCTTGTTTTCTTAACACAAACAGTTGCATTAATACAGGCTTGTACAGAATCAGAAAGAAATTCCAAGCAAGAATATGGACAGAGAGGACTTTTGTAGGTATGCATATAATCTAAGTAAGGTTTCTTTAGTTTAATTTAAAGCAATAAAGGGAATATTTTGGTAACTGGTATCAGCAACTATTAATGCTCCTAGAAATTTCTGAGGTCACAGAAAATCTTTACAGAGCTTTAGCCTAAATGTTTGAAACTGAACTGCATCAGTGGCATTTATACCAAGGATAGTACGTGGGTACAGTAGAAAGAACACTGACTCTGGAGCCAGGAATACCTGACTTTGAATAATGGCTCTGCTGCTTGAGGTAGGTCATCCATGTGACCTCTGGCAAGGCTCCTCCTCTGTCTGTCCTCCTCCACAGTTTTCACATTTGTAAAATGGAATACTGAAATCAAGATACTTAACATCCCTTCCAGCTCTAATTGCTGCAACATAAACATGTTATTTTGTAATTACTCAGTTTTTGTCTTGTATTTCATCATCATATATGTATGAATGCATGCATGTAATATATTACATGCATGGATTCTTTATTTCATAAGTTAGTAAATAACTTTGATATAAGTTTTTTCTTTATATTTCCACAACACTACTAAATCTTGCCTCTACACACAGTTGTCTACATACAGTTCTTTTCTTATGTCTCTAGAGGCCACTTAGAAAAAAGCAATTCTCTTTCCAGGCTTCTTTTCCCTTGAGCAAACAATCACTGTCAGAAAACACATTTTTCAAATCTTAGTATTCCTTTTATTCTTTTTTATATTTTTTTATTTTTCTTCAATTACATTAAACAATTTATAAACATTTTTTTTAAAGTTTTGAGATCCAAATTCTATCCCTCTCTCTCTTCCCCCCTCCCTGAGGCAGTAAGTAATCAGATATAGGTTATCCATGTACAATTATGTAAAACATTTCCACATTAGTCACTTTGTAAAAGAGTTAGTATTCCCTTCGGATCTTAACATGCATCCCTCCTGTCCCCTCCCCACTCCCTGAGATGGTAAGCAATCAGATGTCAGTTATATATGTGCAATTCTGCAAAATATTGCCATATTAGTCATTTTGTAAAAGAAGGAATTACTATTTCTAAAGGATCTTAACATGCTTGGACTTAAAGCAGAAACAAATAAGATGAGGTTTAATAAGGATAAATGAAAAGTCTTACTGTAGGTTAAAAAAAATCAACCTCACAGGTACAGGTTGGCAAAGGATGGTAAGACAGCATATCATACATATCATATATATCATACATAGACAGCAGTTCATCTGAAAAAAATCTTGGAGATTTGGTGACAGTACTACTAGCTTAATGTGAGTCATTAATGCAATAGGGCAGCCAAAAACAACCAACCAAAATTAATATAACTCTGGTATGTAATCCTGGTATTAACTAAGATAGGTATAACTTCCAGTAATCCAGTAATAAGGAGCTAATTGATCAAATCCCATTTGGAGCATTATGTTCTAGGTATCACAGTTGGAAAAGGTATTGATAATCTAGAGTGACCATGAGAGCAGTCAGAATGGAAAGAGGATTCCAATCCACAATATTTTAGAACTGAAGGCTTTAGTGATGTTTATCCTAAACAAGGGAACACTAGAGGAGGTCAAAAAGTTGTGTAGGAGTATTTAAAGTGTTGTCCTATGGAAAAGGGATTAGAACCCTTTTTCTTCAGTTCCAGAAGGGAGAATCAAAATCTAGAAGTATAAACCACAAGAAAGCAAATTCAGGGTTCAAGTAAGAAAAACTTCTCTAACACATAGGGGCATCTAAAAGGGAGATGGGTTGCCTTGGAAGATACAGGTTCTCAGGCACAAGGCTGGATGACTACTTTTCAATTATTCTGTAAATGGAATTTTTTGGGGAGGAGAGTAGGCTAGGGGGATGAGACCTCCAAGGTACCTTCAAATTCTAAAATTCTGTAATTCTGTGAAGTCTACATCAAGATTCACTCTTTCTCCTTATGGTTAAAGGCAAGGCCCAACCAAACCAGAAGTTCTGTCGATTCCATGGCCTGGCAAACGATCCAGTCGCAGAGTCCAGAGACACAGCAGTTTCTCTCCCAACAGCCCTCAGTTTCATACAAGTGGCCCAGGTAAAATAGGTGACATTTCTGGTTTTCTCTACCGAGTAGCTGTTCTACAAATGAAGCTGAATAAGGTAATAAATTCTGGGCATACAGCCATTTCTAGAGAGGTGTGGTGACCCTAGTCTTGTACTTTGGGAAGATCCCAAGCAGCTACAACTCCATGGTGACTGAGAAGAGGGTCTGGTTCTGCCAAGGATCCTAGTAAGTAGCTGTGTTTCTATCAGCAGTCAGCTGGAGATGGTGAGGTGGGGAGCCCAAGTGAGAGAAGGAAGAAGCAGAGATGATAATCAGCCCCCAAGCTCATAGCAGGGCAGCTATGTAATATAATGGATAGACAACCAGACCTAGAGTCAGGAAGACTCATCTTCCTGAGTTCAAATCTGGCCTCAGACACTTACTAGTGGTGTGACCCTGGGTAAGTCTCTTAACCCTGCTTAACTCAATTTCCTCATCTTTAAAATGACCTGGAGAAGAAAATGGCAAACCACTCCAGTATCTTTGCCTACAAAACCCAAAACAGGGTCACAAAAAGTTGGCCACAACTGAAAAATGACTAAACAGCTACATTGGACCTCAAAGTTGGAAGGAACCTCAATCAACCCATAGCTGACAAAAAATTCAACTACAATATTCCTAGCTGTGTGACTCTGGGCAAATCACTTAACCTCTCTCAGGCTCAGTTTTCTGGTCTATAAAATGGAAATGATAATAAGCTCTACCTCACAGGGTTGTTGTGAGGGCCAAATGAGTTAACACAAGCAAATCATTTGCAAACCTTAAAGCAATATACAAATGTTCACTATTATTATAATTCCCAACAAATTTCATCCAAACTTCCCTTGAATAACTCCAATATAAAAGGAATTCACCACTCTTGGAGGCAGCCCAATCCACCATTATGTAGCCCTAATCAGTGAGAATTTTTTTAAGGATAAATTTGCTTCTTCAAATTCTACCCATTGGCCCTCACTCTGCCCTGTTGGCCAAGCAAAACAAGTATAATTCCTCCTGTATTCAGCAATGATAATCATAGCTCCCATTTACATAAGGGTTGTCTAATTTTATCCTGTAAGTGCAAGATTCCACTTTCATAGAAAAGGAAACTGAGCCTTGGTGGGAGTTGGGAGAGAGTTAAACACTAAAGGGTCAAGCATATCGGTTGATGCCAAAATTGTAATTGTGCTCATCCTGTCTCTATCTTCTTTGCCTTGTGAATTTTTTTAAAAAATGCACTATGCCAATTGACCCAGTTTAGTATTTAAGGTATTCCACCATTGCAGTCTTTCTATTAAAGGACTTTGCTTGTCGAGTCACACAATTAGTGAACATCTGAGGCAGGATTTGAACCCAGAGTGTCTTGACTTTCATTATCTCCCTTACACATTCCCAGTTAAAATGATTATTACTGTGTCTCCCCAAGTCATCGCCATTTCCCTCAACTTGTCCTTGCCTAGGCATAGTTGCCAGGATCCTCACTACTCTACCCTCTCCATCTGAAAAACTCAAAGCCGATAGAGTCAGTTTTGAAGAAAAGAATCTCACAAATTATCCTAACGGAAGAAAGGTGCCAGGAAAATTAATGACCCAACAAACACGTACTCCTCCTATTCTAACTACACATGGACTACTGAGTTAAGTTAGGGCAGGTAGGTGGCACAGGGGAGAGAGCACCTGACTGGGAGTCAGGAAGGTCTGAGTTCAAATATGGCCTCGGACATTTATCAGCTGTGACCCTGGGCAAGTCACTTAACCCCATTTGCCTCAGTTTCCTCATCTGTAGAGTGAGCAGGAGAAGGAAATGGTAAACCATTCCAGTATCTTTGTCAAGAAAACCCCAAATGGGGTCACAAAGAGTCAGACAAGGCTGAAGTGAATGAACAACAGTTACTTTAGTCAGATACACTGAGTTCTTCCTTCAAGGTAAAAGAAAAATTCTCAGCTCCTTCAGCATTGCTATTCTGCTTGAAGTTTAGATGTGTAGCAAACTGTCATCATGATGTCTCTTCCCCAAGGCCTGTTAGAGGAAGACAACCAGTGGATGACCCAGATAAACAGACTCCAGAAGCTAATTGATCGACTGGAGAAGAAGGTGAGTGCTCCCTTTTAGCTTTTCCACTTCTGTTTGTGTTTGCTTTCTGTCCTGAAAGCTCATCACTGCACTGTGGCCATAGGAGCTTTCATGATATCAGGAAAAGCAACCCACCCAGGTAGTGTGGCCCTCATTGATTTATCTGAGGATGCTCAGAGTGTGTGTGCATGTGTATTTACTAAAAATAAGAGTAGTTCATTCGAATGCTGTGTCAGGAGTCAAACAAAGGCAGTTCATTGCCCAAGGTCCTATTTCTTAGCTTATCATTGAGTAATAATTATATAAATAATATTTACATAGCACTTTAAATCTGACAAAACACTTGACATTATTTCATTTAATCCTTCTTACTTTCTACTTATATTTGTGCTTCTAGCACAGCACAGTGCTTAGCACATAGGGAATGCTTTATAATTGCTATTTTTTTAATCCTTACCACAATCTGGAAGACAAGTTTATTATTATTATTTCCGTTTTACAATTAGAAAACTGAGGTTGAAAGAAGTGAAATGATTTTCCAAAGGGGACTTTCGAGAGAAAGCAAGGAAGGTCCTCAGCATGTTGGGTGAAATCCCTATGGTAGTTTCATGAAAGGATATGGGCAAGATAGGCAGGCTTCCAATATTCAAATAGAGCTATGTTGTTCCATATCATAATACAGACAGGAGGCCAACCATGCCTGAGGAGCCCATGCCTTTCCATAAGTCTGCCACTGGGATTTTGCCCCACATGTTCTCCTTGTTGGTAGAATATTGTTATAAAATGATGGACATTTTTTTCAAGAGATATTAAGTATCATTAAAGGAATCTGTCAGTTTTCCAAAGACAGTCCAGCCCACTTTAGTCCTCCAATTCATTGTCCATTTGTATGTTTGGGCATGATATGTGTGTATATGCATATGTGTATTATATATGTACATACACATCTATGTATAAATGTACATGCACACATAAACATACACATACACACATATGAATGGACAGATGAGCTTTTTAGGCTGCCAACATAATTGAATACTATAATCTGAAAAATATGCTCTCTACACCTAGTTTATTTTCTGGAATGGATAGTTTTAGGCAAAACTTTTGGGTTATTCTGGATCCTGTCCTGGGGCCTCTGAAATATTCCCAGGCTTGATACAGAAAGAACCATGTCATACGTAAACAAGATATCTGGAAGACCTTACCTTCTTTGGGGAAATATCTCTTCAATATAATACTACATATAATTGCTTTACCTATGATTTTTAAACATATGATTGCTAGAGTAAAGATTTCCCAGTTAATTACATGTTAAAGCTTAGTGTTTTTTTAAAATTTGTGTTAATTTATTTATTTTAGCAAACATTCATTTCTACAAGATTTTGAATTCCAAATTTTCTCCCCATCTCTCTCTTCCCCCACCCCAAGATGGCTTGCATTCTAATTACCCCTTCCCCAAGTCTGTCCAGTCCTCTATCACCCACCCCGTTCCCCATCACTTCTTTGTAGGGCAAGATAGACTTCTATACCCCATTGCCTGTATATCTTATTTCCCAGTAGCATGTAAAAACAATTTTTAACATTTGTTTTTAAAACTTTGAGTTACAAATTCTTTCCCTTCTTCCCTCCCCACCCACTCTCATTGAGAAGACAAGCAATTCAGTATAGGTTGTACATGTGTAGTTACGCAAAACATTTCCATGATAGTATGTTGCAATAGACTATATTTTCCTTCATCCTATCCCATCCCTCATTTATTCTATTCTCTCCTTTAACCCTGTCCCTTTATAAAAATTTTTCCTTCTGACTACCACCTCCCCAATCTGTCCTCCCCTTTTTATCCACCCCCCCCATCCCCTTCCCCCCTACTTTTCTGTAGGGTAAGATACCCAATTGAGTGTGAATATTATCCTCTTAAAGCCAGATCTGATGAGAGTAAGGTTCACTAATTCCCTCTCATCTCCCCGCCCTTCCCCTCCACTGTAAAAGATTTTTCTGACCTCTTTTGTGTGAGATAATTTGCCCCAATCTATCTTTCCCTTTCTCCTCCCAATGTATTCCTTTCTCATCATTTAATGTTGTTTTTTAGATATCATTCCTTCATATTCAATTCACCCTGTGCCATATATGTATATATATATATATATATATATATGTATATACACACACACCCACATATGTATGTGTGTGTCTGTGTGTGTGTATATATATTTCCTCCAACTATAAGAAAGGTCTCATGAGTTACAAATATCATCTTTCTATGTAGGAATATAATAGTTCCATTTTAATAATCCCTTATGATTTCTCTTTCCTGTTTATCATTTCATGCTTCTCTTGAGACTTTTATTTGAAAGTTAAATTTTCTATTCAGTTATAGTTTTTTCATCAAGAATGCTTGAAAGTCCTCTATTTCATTGAATATCCATTTTTTCTCCCTGAAATATTATACTCAGTTTTTCTGAGTAGGTGATTCTTGGTTTTAATCCTAGCTCCTTTGACCTCTGGAATATCATATTCCAAGCCCTAGGCTTTGGTTTTTTAAAAGATTTTAATTGCCTTTAGAATCAGTTCATGTGATTCCAGATAAGTACTAGGAGAATCCAAATACAGCAAAATAAATCTTTATAAACTAGAATGTAAAATTATTATGTTGTAGTGTAGCCTCCAACAAGTTTTAACAGAAAGAACATTTCTTTATAAATCAATTATTTATAGGTATTTGTGTACAATACAATGAGGGAGGGGGAGTAAAAATATGTTTGGTACATGGTTTCTGCCTTCAATGAACTTAGATGTTATTTGAAAGAGGTAAGATATAATTATATGAAAAACTATTCAACTTGGGACAGAAAGTTGATTGATTCAAGAGGCAAAATGAGTCATATTTTGGGGCACAGAGAACTGTAGGAATTTGTTTTGTTTGATTATGGATAAGAATCCATAAAAGAGAAAGGGGTTACAGTTTAGAGCAAACCAGAGGAAGATGAACATAAAGATTCAGAAGCAATAAAGGACATTGAATAAACAAGTCTGGCAGGCATGGACAATTAACTTTCTAGAGTAGCAAGAGATGAGGATAATTGAGGCCAGAATATGAAGAACCATGTACTGAGGAGTCATTTGAGCAAGAAAGTAACATAACTATATGAAAGTTAGCCTGGGGACAGTGTAGAAGTCAGACTGAGAAGTGAAAGAGTCATTCAAAGACTGTTACAAAAAAACAAACTGAGTGAAATGATAAAAAGGAAAGGGCACATTCTGAAGAAATAAGCAATGGAAATCGGTGATTGACTAGATATGGAGACAAAGAAATGGAAAGAATCAAATAGGAATCTAAGTTGATGAGTCTAGATGATTAGGATATTGGTGGTAATAATATCAGATACTGGCAACATAGAAGAAGAAGATGGTTTGGGAGGAAAGATAATAGTTTAGTAGGAGTTTGGGACAGCAGCATCCAATTGGAAATTTATAGCAGGCAGTTAAAGATATGATACAGTAGCTCAAGAGAGAGAGGTCAGAATCAGAGAAACATATTGGAGTCGCAACTACATAAGGTTAAGAGTTGAAACTGTAAGAATAAACAGAATTTTTTGAGGAAGGGAGTTTTGATAGAATGTAACAAAGAGTGGAAGAGTGAGTCTTGGAACTGCCATAGCTGCCATAAAAAGTACACCCCAAAGCATTCATCCCCATCTACTGCTCACATATTGAAATCATATTCCTCTCATCCTGCAGTATCTATCCCACAATTTGTTGCTAATTACTTGTCCACTCTGAATGTCTAATTAAAAATATTCTAACAAATTAAGGCTTCAGAAATTGTTTTCTAGTATTAGACGATAGAGAAATTCAGAACACCAGAATCATGTTTAATTTCCCATTTCAGAGCAGGGGATAAATATAATGTATTACTTCATTTTCATTCATTTTAGCATCATACACATCTTTGCAAACTTGCCTTTGTTCAGATATCTAAGAATAAATTACATGCTTACTTTAAGAAAAAAAATTCTCTAACCTAGGAAATGTTTTCTTCTTTTTGTAATTTTTTAATTCTTTTTAAAATAGATTGTTACACTCTTCACATTTTTAAAATTTTCTTTTTTGGGGAGGTTCTTTTATAAGAATTTCACTTGGAGAAATATATCCAGAAAACGTGCAAAAAGTAAAGTAAGCAGTGGTTTCTACTATGGGTCTCTTGCTACGTGGGTCTCAGTATGTGATATCTCTTGGAATGAATAGACAAGCCATTATCTGTTCAGATTTTTTCTTCACTTTATTTTGTTCTATGCCAAACCAGGCTTCTCCATAAGAGCTACTTGATTTTCTAGCAGTGAATGAGCATATTTTATTTCTATGCTTATTCACCTTATTTGCTGACATTAAGCATATGCTGGGATAGCCCTTTTGAAAAGGTATTCTTGTAGAGGGACACAAGCTATCTTTCCTCACAAATGAGCAATTGTGTTGACACTCCTAAGGTTGTGGCCTAACACTGCACAGATGAACAAAATGAACCTTTCCAACTTACTTTCTACAATGCACATGTTGTCATCAGTCATTTCTTACTTCTATCCCACTGATCTCCAAGCACAGGCAAGAGGACCACTTAACAGGTTGTGAAAGTATTCCTATTTAGGTACATGTTGGACTACATGGCCATGGAGGACTCTTCCAACTCTGAGATTCTAAAATTCTGTGAAGATTTAACTGGTCTTCACAGTATCAGCTACTAGTCTCAGCTATGTGTAATGGAACTCCAGTATTAAGTTTACATGGACCAGGTGCACTATTGGGCAACTTTGTCTATCTCATTGTCTTGGGTGCCTTGATTCCAAATATTTAGGCTATATCACACCAGAATGAAATATAAATCTTGCTCTGATGTACCTGTGATTTTATTGACATAGATACTTCTTCACATACCACAGATTACAATTCATTCGTGTCTTCTCACCCCATATACAACTCTCATATCTATCTTCCCATGTATCCACAAACGGGCATCTTCCTCTAATTGTCTCAACATCATATAGTTAGCAATGGACTCCACGGATCATTCAGTGATTATCACTCACTTTTCTATGTGACTATTTCCCCCTGCCCCCCTTTACATATTTTTTGATGATATGCATCATTTGAAATGTGTCACAACCTATTCAAATTTACTATGTATCTTTCCATTGCCCTTTGGGTGACCTTCAAGATCAATTCTTGTGGTATTACATGATTTGCAACCAGATACTATTACCAGAAGAATATTACTATTTATAAGAGGATTCTGTGTCATGGAGTAGCTTGGAGTCATCAAAAGAAATGCGCAGTTTCTAAAGGACATCCAGGCCACTCCTATTCAATTTTAGACCTGACTGATTGTCCATTTGTAGTCGCTAAGATTCAAGTACACCAAATGATTGTTGGCCCACAGTTGCTTGGCAGACATATAGCCAAAATCCTTCCATCTTGGTAAGACTTGCCTGAGTCTATGCTTGGCTAATGCAGCTTTTAAGAACCCAGAGTCAACTGCATGCCATGATGAATCACTGGAAAACTTTACTGGAGGAATGTCTTCTTTTACCTATAAATGAGTGAAAATTTCCTTATTTCAACAGTCTAATATCAGTACTCCTTGTACAAGTTGAAATTATAATACTTCTGTTTCATTAAACATCTCTTAAGCACCTACTACGTGTGGTGTACTGATCTAGGTAACGGTGATATATAGTTCCCTGCCTTTCCTGATGTACATAGTTCCCTGTCCTCGTGAAGTTTATAATCCCATTTATGATTTAGTAAAGAGATCCATATACACAAATAGTTATATCTGATGCAATTTAAAATGTGATAAGTACAAAAAAAAGGTCAATCAGAGAGGACTGAGAGAGTAGGGAATCGAGGAAAACTTCATGGAAAAGGTAACATCTAAGCTGCTTACTGAAGGAAGAAACCTGGAGGGAATCAATTTCAGAAATTGAAGATAGTCTATCTTTCTTTTTATTGTTGGCCAGCCATTTTTCAGTCATGACTGACTTCATGTGATACCATTTGTGGGTTCAGTAGCAAAGATACTGGAATAGTTTGCATTTCCTTCTCTAGTTCCTTTCACAGATGAGGAAACAGGAAAAACAGGGTTAAATGAGTTGCCCAGGATCACACAGTTGGTAAGTGTCTCAGGTCAAATTTGTATTCAAATCTTCCTGAGTCTAGGCTCAGCTCTCTATCCACTCCACCACCTTGCTGAGAGTTCTGGAAGAAATCCAGAAACAAATAGTAGCACTGACTCCCAAAAGATTTTTCAAATGTATAATCTTATTCTTTTTATTTAAGTGCTAATCCTGTCTGCTATGGAATTTGTTTTTTCTTCCACCTAAACATAAGGACCTAAAGCTTGAACCTCTGGAGGAAGAAATTTATGAAGGAAATACTAAATCAGTAAGTACATTATTTTCAATTCAAGAAATGTCACAAATATTTACTTTGCATGCATGACAACTCATTCCCATGATCTCGTTTGTCTCAGTCTAAAACAGGACTGGAAAAGTACGTGTGCTATGAATCTGAAACATGTTCATTTCATCTATGCCTCCTTAAATAATTATTGCTAAAGGCTGACCAGTGGAAAAGCATGTGAATGAAGAAGAAATAATTTATATTTGTCTAGGGAAGTGAAGCTATCCAACCAGAGTGTACCAAATGGCACAAAGAGAGCTAGAAAGACGACAGATGAAAGACTCATAAATGTAAAATTTTAAGAAACTCCAGGGGTCATGTTTTTAAACCCAGAAGTCTTAACTTTTTTTGTGTCATGGGCCCACTTAACAGTCTGTTGAATCTTGTATAATCCTTCTCAGAATAATGTTTTTTAAATTCATAAAATAAAACATATATTCAATTATAATATAAAATATATTCAATTATGTTAAAGTATTTTCACTAAGGCACTGTCCCTTCAGGACTCTCAGATGCCTGCCTGCTCTTACTTAATGACTCCAAAATTCTCTCCCATATCATTATAGGTACACTAGGGTCTTGGGTATCATCTGAGCCATCTAGGTCTGACACATTGGTTCCCTACTGTTAACATCTAAGTAAATAAGGGCCAAATAATCACAGTGGGGCTACAGGTATGACTAGTGATGAAGTCAACCTCCTACATCCTTGTTTGTCAGTGTTGTGGGACACTACTTTTAGCAGAAGGCTTAATTTTTCCAGATTCCATGCATACAGCACCATAACATAACTCTGTGCATTAGATGGTACAAGAATCACATTCAGAGTTAGTTGGGGCATGAGGACGGAGGTGATATTTAAGCACTTCGTTAGGAAAGCCTATGAGATTCAGCCAAGTCAGCTCCACTCACAAAAACCAGATGGAGGAGTCCCTGAAGTGTTCTGTATAAATAGCATTATTGCAGAGGAAAATGAGCTTTTACCTGTTTAGTTAAGGAAATATTGAAACTAGGAGCCTGGGGAAAGGAAAACTATAGGCTGTTTAAGCCACAATATGTTATCCAGCTACAAAGCCTTAGCAGGAAGCTATGGACTCATAGCTATCCAGCCTTGTTCCTGGATCCTGAGTGAGATGAGAAGAGATATAAAAGACAAGTAAATGAAAGAGCAAAGCCCAGTGGAAGTGCTAGAGAGCAGAGGTTCTTGAAAAGGGTTATGAAAAACCCACACAATGTAGAAAATGCTTAATGGAAAAAGAATGGGGTCTCTTCCTTCTTTTCAACTAAGGCTTCTTTTTTTCCAGATTTTTCTGAGTTTAGTCATCAGTTTAAAAAAAACCAGCTTTTCTGTCTTCCTTACTGTGTCCTGCTTTGACCAGGATGGAAATAGGTATACAGAAAGAGCAAAATGTCATGTGTTTCTTCTCTGTTCTACCACCACCACCACAACTATGGATATGATTCTCCCCCATTTCTCCATCCTGAATTTTTTCCATCTTTTAAAGTAGGCATTCTTTACCTGGGGCTTCTTGAACATTTCCCCAATACATTTTGATAATGTATTTCAATAAAATTGGGTTCCTTTGCAATCCTATGTATTTTATTTTATGCATTTAAAAGCATTATTCTGAAACAGTCATTTTGTGCTTTGACACATGAAAGGATTAAAAATCCTTGTTTTAAAGACTATTTTTCTCCCTGAATATTTCTTAGGTTATCATAATCTTCATTTTGTGTGTATGTGTGTCTGCTTTTTCTTCTTTTGAATTTCTAGCTTCTCTTAATCACTACAAAAGTCAATCAGTCAATCAATTAGAATTTATTAAGAGTCAGGTAGTATGCCAGGTACTGCATAGGTGCTAGAAATACAAATAGGAAAATTGAGATCGACCTTACCCTCAAGGAATTTATGTTGTGCTTTTTATCTACATTCTAAGAATAGCAGGTGTGGAGTCCAATTACAAGATGAAACTGATGATCCTCCTACTTACTCACCAATACTAAATGTCATGTTCTTGGCTGCCACTTTCTCCAAACATTGCTTTCAAGCCCATGAACCATCCAGTGAAATAAAAGAGGGCCCTGTCAAACCAAGAAGTCTTTTAAATAGCGACATAAATGGTAAAAGTTGTCCTTTTAAACTCAAATTGACTGAGCTAGGCATGTATTCCAGAGCACAGGGAACCTTGAAAATCCACAAGAATATTAATTCCAGATGACTTCTTTTTTTAATACTATAAAGACTTGGTATGACATTACTGTAACTGGAAGCCTGGGAAGGCCAAATATTAATCATAATAAGAACAAAGGCAAAATACTTTAAATGCAGAACACTTTATTTAAAACTCTTTTAGGATGAAAATTACCTTGTTCACAAAAATCCTACTTTGTTGTTTCACTATGGCGTAGAGGAAAAATTGGGTTCTCAAAGTCAATGTTGGGGGAATAGAAATTCTGGCAGTTCCTTCCATGCTAGAAAGGTACAGGTTGTGCATACTACTTAAAGACCAGTGTAACTAAGCACAGAGAAGTTCATTACCAGCAAGTTGGCCACCACCAGGTGAGTGTGACCCAAGAAGCAATGAAAAAAAGAAAATGGCTTCCATATCTTCATGACTCCCTTTCATCTCTAGTGCTGGAGTGGCAGAGAAGTTAGAGAAGAAAACTACCATGATCCTAGATTTTTGATTATTGTTGGTGTGGAGTCTTTTCAGTCTTGTCCAAGTCTTCATGATCCCATCTGGGGTTTTCTTGCAAAGATATTAGAGTGGTTTGCCATTTCCTTTTCTAGCTCCTTTAACAGATGAGGAACTGAGGCAAAGACGGTTAAGTGACTGTGAATGTCAAGGCTTGATTCAGGTCCTCCTGACTGCAGGGCCAGCACTCTATCTGCTGCACCACCTGGCTGCCCCTTCTTCATCATAGGCAAACACTAATTATGAGCATATTAAATATGAGGCCTTTTTCCAACAAACAAATTGATATGCTCTTGGAGAAATGGAGCCATATCCATACTTGCTTTATTATATGAAATCCTAAGACACAAAGAAGATGCAGTTAAAATCTCCAGTCTTCTGATTCTTCATTCTCCTTCCAGCCATGCATCTGACTCTCCAGATTTTGCCACCATGTCCCTTAGTACCATGCCTGGCATATAGCAAAGAACGGACTTGAGTTGTCATGTGTTATAGAAAGGGGGCATGAATTTTATAGGGAAGGACTAGGTCTCATTCTTATACATCTGACTAGTTTCCTACCTCTGCTTTCATCAGATGTTAGGCCCCAATTAGTTAGAAAGGGATTTTTTTCAGCATGAAAGATTTCCAATTTTGAGGATTGCAGAGATAAGACAAGGTAGGTTTGCCAGGCAAGAGGACCCGGCTTATCTAGAGTTGAAATAGTCTAGGGCTGCAAGAAAGGTGAGGCCCAGAAAACAAGAGGTTGTTCAGACTTCCCCAAGTCATGTATGAGAAATGGTAAAAAAAAAAAAAAAAAAAAAAAAATCAGCAAGGACATATATCACCAGAAAAGGTGATAGGCTAGTCATGTAGTAAAAATGAGTAACAACAAATGGAGAGTCAAGTGTGACCCCAGCTAACTGTGAAATATACAAGCAACCAGAAATGTCTTCAGAGTGTCTTCAATACTAGTTTGCTTATTATTTATCACTGATACTTTCACCTGCAAATCTTAGAGCTTAATTTTTAGAAGTAATTTTGATGGATTAAGGATGAAGTAAGTATTCTATCCTATCGTCAACATTTTGTTCAATATATTTTTCTAAAAGTTATGGGGTTTTTGCTGAAAATTGAGTCTTTTTTGAGATGCTAAGGAGCAGAACAGGGGAATGTATTCAGAAAAATA
This sequence comes from Bettongia penicillata ogilbyi, assembly GCA_023548195.1. Lineage (NCBI taxonomy): Eukaryota > Metazoa > Chordata > Mammalia > Diprotodontia > Potoroidae > Bettongia > Bettongia penicillata. Next base: position 1,575,036 of record JAJHZJ010000243.1, on the reverse strand, counting down.
TTCTTTTTCATATTCTGTTGAGTTCACAAGCAGCTGAGCCACATGATAGCTGAGAAAAATAAGAGCTTACTATTGCAAAACTGCTGTTTGCAAGGTTTGTTGCCACTATTTCATTTATTTCTCTCAAGAAATCTTTGAACATATACTATTTTCCCGACAATGTTGAGACTCAGCAAGATAATAAAAGAGACAAAAGATAATCTGAATGCCTAGAACACAAAAAAGTTGGACTACGGTCTTGTAAATATGAAAAGGGGCAGGGCTTTAATTGATTTTTCCATTACAGCCACTGGAACCTAAATTCAGAGCTTTTAGGCATAATGTAGCTTTATGTGTTTTATGGTTTATTATTCTTATGGAGTTGGTGATGTGTTTTTTTTTTAATTTTAAAGTTTTCTTTGCTCAAAAGTAGCTAAGTCTGAGTAATGATGACAGTATATGGTGGAGGAAATGAAGACCACTCTCTAGAACCATAGTCCCATTGGAAAAGCAGTGATTATTTTTGAGAGACACAAGATCTTTTTTTCTTTACTTTTTTCAAACCTATCTGTGTAGACTAAAGATTTTTAAACAAATCAGTCAGGGGTGTAGAATGAGTTCCTCCCTTCCCTAGAGGAAGTCATGAAAAGTCTCCAATTTCCCAAGACTCCTAAAAGGGAAATTGAAGCTGTTTTACAAATGATAACCAGAGTAGGACCCTGATCCTGGCCCTCAGATATGATGAATGATTCACATATGGAAACAAAATGCCTAGGAGGGGCAACTAGGTGGTGCAGCGGAGACAGCACCACCCCTGAACTCAGGAGGACCTGAGTTTAAATCCACCCTCAGACACTTGATATTTACTAGCTGTGTGTCCCTAGGCAAGTCACTTAACCCCAATTGCCTGGTCAAAAAAAAAAATTGCATCAGGAAAGGTGGCTGTACAGAGTGTCCTAAAAGTCTTAGTGTAGCATCACATTAGTAAAACTTAGCTTAAGCCTTGTGGTACCCTATATATAAATAAAAATTAAATCTATATGTGTATGTATATATGTGTGCATATGTGCTCATATACAAATACACAGTATGTATATATATGTAAAAGCATTCTATAACATGTATATGTATATTTATATATAAATGTATATCCATGTGTGATAGCTTTTGTGCCATTTTATGTTATAGTATCCGTGAGGCACCAGTGATGGACAGAACATCATCACAAATGAGACTTCCCAGCTAACTGAGAAACAAGCATAGAATTGGAAGCAAACTGCAAAAGAGTGGGCAGCGGCGGGGGGGGGACAGGCTAATGTATCCACTGTTCCAATTTAATACCATAACACAGGTCTCTCCCCTACAGCATATCCTCCTTGTTCAGCGTCAGATGTCTGTGGTAGAGGAAGACTTGGAAGAGTTCCACCTGGCTCTGAAACAGTATGTGGAAAGTGCTTCCTCACAGAGTGGGTGCCTACAGTAAGTCATCTATTACATACTCAAGAGCTGGGCCAGGGGGGCATACGGTGTGTGCCAGGTATTTCTTTTCATCTTCAATAAAGGTAGGTACACGAAAAGCACATTTTTGAAAATTGGCTGTTAGAAAAGTTAATGTTTAAGCCATGCTGACACTCAAGGCTTTGTCTCATGTTTCTCTTAACTAAACATTTCCTAAACTGTCATTGGTCTCTACTCTGATTTTATCATAAATTGCACATTTTTAGAAATGTGAGGCTTAGGGAATCAGGTGGGGATCAGCCCTTAGGGTTGGGTGAAAGAGAAAAAGAGAAGAGGGTTTGACCTCATCAAAGACCCACCACCTATTGCATTCTGCCAAGCCTGATGGAATGATGTTTCACTGTTCCTGGGGGATGTGGGCTATCTCAACCACAAGTGTACCCAGCTGACTGTTCTCTTGGCAGCCTGACCCAGTAAAGATTCCAAGTGTCATAAAATTGCAAAAAAAAATTGCAAAATTCCCTAAGCTACTCCCTTCAAAAATGTTCTAACTGGTGTCCATCAGTCAGCACCTACTATGTGCCAGAGATTGTGCTAAGCTATGGGGATATGACGAAAGGCAAAAGATGGCCCTAGATCTCAATAAGTTCACAGTCTGATGAGGGAGACGACATATAAACAACTAAGTGCAAAAGATCTATATGAAAGCTAATTTGGAAATAATCAACAGAAGGAAGGCACTGGAGTTAAGTAGAATTGGTGTCTAGTGGAAATATTACAGTAGAAATGGCAGTTAAGTGGTACAGCGGATAGAGAACTAATAATCAGATCTGGCCTCAGACACCAGCTATGTGACCCTGGGCAAATCACATAACCCTGTTTGCCTCAGTTTCCTCATCTGTAAAGTGAAGTGGAGAAAGAAATGGCAAACCACTCCAGTATCTTTGCCAAGAAAACCCCAGATGGGGTCATGAAGAGTTGGACATGACTGAAAAGGGACTGAACAAGCAACGGAAAGAGTGCTAGATTTGTAATCAGAGGACTTAAAATCCTGCATTTCCTATTTACCAGCTATGTGACTGTGGGCAAGTCACAACCTCTCTGACCCTCAGTTTTCTCATCCATGAGATGGGGGGATTAAACTGTATCACCAGAAACCAAGGGAAGCATTTAAGAATGAAAAACCAGTAACTATGTGGAGAAGGGATGGCATACAGCTTGAAATCCTATAGTCCAGTCTCTTGAATTTACCCTGTACATAGCTGATGAAACACTGCTTTCACAAGATTATGCTAATCATAATAAATGGCATGTCTACGACACTTTAACAGGGAGAAAGTCTCTATAGGATATTAGAATCAAGTAGACATGGCTTCTGTTGCAATCCTTGTCCTGTTGTGGTTTTAATAACCATAATGAAATGCAAGAGACACAAGGCCTTTTTTTCCTTACTCTTTTATTTCCTGCCATGAAATGTAACAGTGTCTTCCCTTTAACAGAGTGGAACGGGCTAGCTTTGAGAGGTAAAAAGACCCTTCTCGCTGGAACTCTTCAGGTGAAGAATGTTTGACCACTTATTGGTTTGGTTTTTTTTTTGCAGAAAGGACTCTTAACCAGGTGTGGATTAGATTAAATAACTGCTAAAGTTCCTTCCATCTCTAAAATTCTGTGTTTCTAGAATTTGAAAACTCGAGTTTTTTCGCCTCTTCTCTTCTTCAGCAGAACTACAATTGTTAGTGGTTCTTCACTCATTTTTGATTGTTAGCAGTGTTTATTCATGTCTTACTTTTACCATGATTATCCCAAAATGGCCACTTTTCAGAGACTGAACTTCAGAGAAATGGAACCTACACCAGAAAGAAGACCAATCATCCTGGTCAAACTCGATTTTCCACTTGGACCATGCGATTAGTTCTCTCGATGGTCACTAATGCTATCAGCTTTAGACTAATTCAGTTCATATGACTGACCCATTCTTAGGTGATGATTAAGGTGTCTTTACATGGCTATGAATCCCATCCTTTGCCATGTATCTAATTTATCCTTACTTTCCCATTCCCTTTTGGAGGACTGACTGCATTTTTAAGAATCTTAAGTCTTTTTAGTACCAACCACTTTCTTCTCTCCTTACTGTTTCTCTAAGTCATTCCTCCACTGATAGCTGTGTGGGAGCCCCCTTAAGTACAGAACCCAAAATAACTACCTTGATAACTCAGAGAAGTTGTTGCAGAGTCTTAAGATAGGTCTCACAGGAGAAAAGGAATTAAAAGCTAAGGTAGGTACATAAGCAAAAATTATGAATTTCCAGGTAAGTAAAGTTTATAAATAGCTATAGGATGATCCTTGGGGTTCTGAGCCATTCTGGATGTACATTTTTCTAAAATATATCACACATTTAACTTTGGTGAGTCAATACCATCATCAGGACTTATTGTTCTTCACATTAATGCAGCAATGGACTTAGAATCTGGAAGATCTGCATTCAGATCCTGAACTAGCTTTGTGACTCTGGGCAGGTCACTTACCTCTCAGCCTCAGTTTCCTCATCTATAAAATGGGGAAATAATAGAACCAGAACTTACCTCCCAGAGTTGTTGAAAGAATCAAATGAAATAAATATATATATTAATCTATCTTTCTATCCTTCAGGGTATCCACAAGGTCAAAGCCATTTTTATAACAATACTAAAATGTTTAATTTTTATTATGGTAAACATTAATAGATACAACTCACATAAACAAAAGTTCTTTTCAGGAAGGGGCGCTTAATAATTTCTAAGAGTGAAAAGGAGTTCTGAGACCAAAATGTTTGAATACTGCTGTTTTATAGCCTTATCTCATTTTATTCTTATAGTATATATTGTATAGTGAAAACAATTTCCCCATTTGTATAAATGTCAGAGGAAAGATTGGAATACAGGTCTCACCTGACTCTAAGTTCGGCATTCTTTGAACTCATTTACTTTTCTGATTGTAATAGGATCACAGATTTAAAAGTAGAAGGGACTTTAAATGCTTAACTGGGGCCCAAGGGGGTTCAGGGATTTGTCCAAGGTAACACAAGTAGTAAGTTGTATCTGGAGATTTGAAGTCAAGTCCTCTCAATCCTAGATCTAGTGTTCTTTTCACACTCGGTTTGTCATCTGTCAAATAAGGCTGTCGGCACTGATGATCCCCTAAGGCCGTATCCAGCTCTGAGTCCTATGATGCACTGGATCAAGGAAAACTAAAAGGAATGAAATTTTCATAAGACTAGTAAATAGCTTGCTAAGGCTCTCTCCTTGGTAAAATGTGAGACTGAGAAAATAAGCCACACTTCTGTTGCATCTTTCCTGGCTGATTTATACTGGATTAGCCTATGGGAAAAGATTCATACATACATATATACACAAGTATATGTGTATACACACACACATATGTAAAACCTATAGAACAGAAATAACTGGTAGAAACAAAAAAATGGTTGGTTGGTTGTTGTCCTTAATATTCAGAGGACCAAAATAACATCACTATATCGAGGCAAATGTACAGTGTGTATGTTCAGGTGACCATTTGGGTCTCTGAATGTAAAACTTAAGTGTATTACAGTGTCACCTAGTGGTCACTTTTAGATAAATCACATTATTTTAAAAAAAAACTCAATGAAAAAGAATCTTTGAGTTTTTCTAATTCAATCTCCTTTGCAAATCACTTCACCCTGTTTGCCTCACTTTCCTCATCTATAAAATGAACTGGAGAAAGAAATGACAAACCACTCCAGCATCTTTGCCAAGAAAACCCCAAAAAGGGTCACAAAGAGTTGAACATGATGAAATGACAGAACAATCTGATCTCCTCATTTTACAGGAGGAACTAAGGCTCAAGGTCATGTACAGATGATAAGTGGCTCCCAGATTTACTAATCTACAAATTAGATAATATAAAGGGTCTCTAGGAATGTGTGAAATCTACAACTTCCTGGGACATTCTTCATGCTACTTTCTCAAAACTTGCTTGCTCTTCCTGATCTTCTGAAAGGAAGGATTATTCAATTTATCTCCCAATTAGTATCAATCAGCACATGATTTCCTTTGAAAGACACCTTGTCCTCTAATTGAGGGCACCTAGAAAAGAGATGTGTTGTCTCCTTAGTACAACGGTAAAGTATCTATGGTTTCCAACTACCCAACTACCATTCACACATAGCTCACGTTTAGAAAAATATGAACTACATTAGATGAGAAACAAAGTCTTAAAAGTAAACATTACTAGATATTCAATTTATAGGCTTGTGCCCAGTGATCTACATTTGAAATAACAAATATCATGTTGCAGATGGAAAATGTTCCACTGACAATTGACTACAACCAAAAATATTTAAATATTTTAGTATTTTAAATTGTGAGATAAAAGTGCATTTCCTAAATTTAAAATTAAGCATGTCAATGATCTATGTGTTACATCATAACAATTTTTGCATTATTCAAACTACTTCTATAAGATTTCCAAAAATTGAAAATCTATGTACATTTATCTTGAAGGTGAAAAACATCATTTGAGTAATATATAACTCACATTTATATGACATTTTATGTTACCATTTTCTTTATAACCACACAAAATACAAGTCTAATTATTCTCATTTCACAGAAAAGTAAAGGAAGCCCTGAAGACACGCAGTGATTTAACCATAGCTACACCGCTAGTCAAGGGACAAATACTGGACTTGGGCCTTGCTGTGCCAGTTCTCCAGCCTCTACTCTTTCCATGACAGCACTTTGCCTTTCCTAAATATTTTATTTAAAAAAAAAAGATTAAGGGTGTAATAAGTGTTAAGTGATGCCCTTGATTAACAAGTCATTGGGAACGGAAGTAGTTTTAACAAGAATCATCTTAAGCAAATTGCAGTTTTGGAGAAGTTCTGGTCTCCTTGGGATGGAACAACGGTGGTGATAGTAGCGAAGGAGAAGAAGGAGGAAGAGGAGGATTGTTACAAGGAAAAGGACCAAGGCTTAGTTAGACTAAAGTGTGAGTCCTCAAAGCCTAGTCACTTACCACTAACTGCAGGAGGCAATGACCAGGAAACAGTTTTGTGCAGCCCCTTTTTATCCTGAGGAGTGAATTATGTCAAGAGAGGCAGAGGTGTCTCTCAAGGGCTTTCTGGAAACCTGTACCCCCACCCACAAAACTGGAGGAAAATGAGAGTATACCCAGTAGAATCAATCAGTCTATAAACATTAATTAAGCATCTGCTATGTGCCAGGCACTGTGTTAAAGCAATAGGCAGTCCCTGCCCCAAAGAGTTCACAATCAAATGGAGGAAACGGCACATAAAAAAAGCAGAAGAATGGGGTGAGAGGTGGAGGACACAGGAGGAACATGACCAAAGACCCAGAGGAGTCTGCAGCCCACTGTGAAATGATGACGACCATCCTAGGTGCCCTCTTTAAATGGAGATCCTGGGAGGAACTCTCCACTGTCCACCCTGTACCCTCTCCAATCACAGGGAGAAAGGGGTGTCAGGGGGAGAGGGTACTGAGGAGATGTGAGTGTCAGAGTTGATGTTATGTTGCAAGACAATGTATTAGAGGTAAAGCAGCAGGAAACCACATCCAAGAACACATCCTCAGACATTCTATTTTTTCATTGATTAAAGTGTCTCTGGGAACTTTATCACTAGAACTCTTCACTAATAGAGCTATTACTAAAACATTGTGAGTCAATGAGGTACAAGTGAAAAAAGCACTGATGTAATTAGGAGTTTGGAATTCTGGGTTGTAGCCCAAGATCCCCAAGATGATTTCTTTTTTTTTAATATTAATTTTATTTATTCATAGTGTTCTACAATCACCACCATAAAACTTAGATTTTTTTTTCCCCTACCTACTCCACACCTTCCCCGTCCCCTCCCCGAGACGGCATACAATTCTATATAGGATCAACACATACATTCTATTAAATACACTTTCCCTACAGTCATGCTGTGTAGAAGAACTAAAATTAATTGGAGAAAACACATAACAAACCAGAACATAATACACACACACAAAAATAATCTGTTACATTCTGTGATTGACTTCCATAGTTCTTTCTCTGGATATGGAGGGCATTTTGCCTTTGAAGACCATTGGGAATGATTTTTTTTTTTTAAGTCTTTGCATTGCTATGAAGTTTCAAATCTACCAGAAAAAATCCTTGCACACTGTGGTCGTTGCTGTGTACAAAGTTCTGGTTCTACTCCTTTCACTCAGCATCAGTTCATATAAGTCATTCCAGGCCTCTCTGAAATTTCCTTGTTCATCATTTCTTACAGCACAATAGTATTCCATTACATTCATATACGATAATTTATTCATCTATTCCCCAATTGATGGGCATCCTCTTGATTTCTAGTTTTTGGCCACCACAAAGAGTGCTGCTATAAATATTTTTGTACATGTGGAACCCTTTCCTATTTTTATGACCTCTTGGGGATACAGTCCCCGAAGCAGTACTGCTGGGTCAAAGGGTATGCACATTTTTATAGCCCTTTGGGCATAGCTCCAAACTGATTTCCAGAATGGCTGGATGAGCTCACAGCTCCACCAACGATGAATTAGTGTTCCAACTCTCCCACATCTTCTCCAACATTTATCATCTTCCTGTTCTGTCATGTTTGCCAATCTGATAGGTGTGATGTGGTACTTCAGAGTTGTTTTGATTTGCATCTCTCTAATCAAAAGTGATTTAGAGCATTTTTTCATATGATTATAGATATCTTTGATTTTTTCCTCTGAAAATTGCCTGTTCATATCCTTTGACCATTTATCAGTTGCGGAATGACTTGTGTTATTGTACATTTGACTCAGTTCTCTATATATTCTAGAAATGAGGCCTTTATCCCCAAGATTAGCTGTAAAATATCTTTCCCAATACACTACATCCTTCTAAATTTTGGTTGCGTTTGGTTTGGCTGTGCAAAAATTTTTCAGTTTAATGTAATCAAAATTAACCATCTTGCACTTCATAATGCTTTCTCTCTCTTCTTTAGTCAAAACTTCTTCCCTTCTCCATAAATCTGATAAATACACTGTTCCTTGCTCCTCCAATTTGTCCATAGTATCAATCTTTATACCTAAATCGTGTACCCATTTGGACTTTATTCTTGTGTATAGTGTCAGGCATTGGTCTATGCCTAGTTTCTGCCACAGTATTATCCAGCTTTCCCAGCAATTTTTGTTGAACAGTGAGTTCTTAGGCCAGAAGCTGAGGTCCTTGGGTTTATCAAACAGTAGATTGCTATATTCATTACCTACTGTGTCTTGAGTACCTAGTCTATTCCACTTCTCTACCCTTCTGTTTCTTAGCCAGTATCAAGTGGTTTTGATAATTGCTGCTTTATAACACCATTTGAGATCTGGTAGTGCTAGGCCACCTTCTCTAGCATTTCTTTTCATTAGTCCCTTTGATATTCTTGACCTTTTGTTATTCCAGATGAATTTTGATATTATTTTATCCAGCTCTAGAAAATAATTATCTGATAGTTTAATTGGTATGGCACTAAATAGGTAAATTAATTTAAGTAGAATTGTCATTTTTATTATATTGGCTTGGCCTATCCATGAGCAACTGATACTTTTCCACTTACTTAGGTCTGACTTTATTTGTGTGAAAGTGTCTTGTAATTGTATTCATATAGTCCCTGGGTTTGTTTTGGCAGATAAACTCCTGAATATTTTATAGTGTCTACCCTAGCTTTAAATGGGATATCTCTATCTCTTGCTATTGGATGTTGTTGCTAATATATAGGAATGCAGAAGGCTTGTGAGGATTTATTTTGTAACCTGCAACTTTGCCAAAATTGTTTATTATTTCAAGTTTTTTACTTGAATCACTGGGATTCTCTAAGTATATCGTCTTCAGAAAATGATAACTTAGTTTTTTTTTTGCCTATTCTAATTCCTTCAATTTCTTTATGTTGCCTAATTGCTACAGCTAACATTTCTAGCGCCATATTGAATAATAGTGGTGATAATGGACACCTTTGTTTCACCCTTGATCTTATTGGAAATGCATCTAGCTTATCTCCATTGCATACAATGCATAAAACCTTGCTGAAGGTTTTAGGTAGATACTTTTTATTATTTTATGGAAAGTTCCCTTTATTCCTATGTTCTCCAGTATTTTTAACAGAAATGGGTGTTGTATTTTGTTGAAAGCTTTATCTGCATCTATTGAGATAATCATGTGGTTTCTGTTAGTTTTGTTGTTGATATGATCAATAATGCTAATAGTTTTCCTAATATTGAACCAGCTCTGCATTCCTGGTATGAATCCTACCTGATCATAAAGTATTATTCTTATGTTAAGATGCTGTATTCGTTTTGCTAAAATCTTATTTAAAATTTTTGCATCTATATTCATTAGAGAAATTGGTTTATCATTTTCTTTCTCTGTTTTGTCTTTCTGGTTTAGGTATCAAAATCATATTTGCATCATAAAAAGAATTTGAGAGGACTCCTTCTTCCCCAATTTTCAAAAATAGTCTATATAGTATTGGAGTTAACTGTTCTTTAAATGTTTGATAGAATTCACTTGTAAATCCATCGGGCCCTGGACATATTTTCCTAGGGAGTTTAGCTTGTTCAATTTCTTTTTCTGAGATGGGGTTAAGTATTCAACTTCCTCTTCTGTTAATCTGGGCAGTTTTTTTTTTTTTTTAAATACTCATCCATCTCAGATTGTCGAGTTTGTGGGCATAAAGTTGGGCAAAGTAATTTCTAATTATTGTTTTAATATTCTCATTGAAGGTGAGTTCGCTCCTTTCATTTTTGATAGCCATTTGGTTTTCTTCTTTTTTTTAATCAAATTGACCAAAGGTTTATCAATTTTATTAGTTTTTTCATAAAACCAACTATTGGTTTTATTTATTAGTTCAATAGTTTTCTTAATTTCAATTTTATTAATCTCTCCTTTGGTTTTCAGTATTTCTAATTTGGTATTTACCTGGGGATTTTCAATTTGTTCTTTTTCTAGCTTTTTCAGCTGCGTGCCCAAGTCGTTGATCTCCTTTTTTCCTATTTTATTCATGTAGGCATTCAAAGATATAAAACTTCTCCTAAGAACTGCTTTTGCAGTATCCTAAAAGATTTGGTAGGTTGTCTCATTATTGTCATTCTCTTAAATGAAGTTGTTGATTGTTTCTATGATTTGTTGTTTAACCTACTCCTTCTTTAGGATTAGATTATTTAGTTTCTAATTAATTTTTGGTTTATCTTTCTATAGCCTTTTATTACATATAATTCTTATGCATTATGATATGAAAAGGATGCATTGACTATCTCTGCCTTTGTGCACTGGATTGTGAGGATTTTATGCCCTAGAACATGGCCAATTTTTGTATACGTGTCACATACTGCTAAGAAAAAGGTATATTCCTTTCTATTCCCATTCAATTTTCTCCAGAGATTTATCATATCTACCTTATCCAGTTTTATTTGCCTCCTTAACGTCTTTCTTATTTATTTTGAGGTTATATTTATCAAGTTCAGAGAGGGGAAAGTTGAGATCCCCCACTAGTATAGTTTTGCTATCTATTTCTTCCTTCAACTCCCCCAATCTCTCCTCTAAGAAATTGGATGCTATACCACTTGGAGCATATATGTTTAGTAATGATACTGTTTCATTGTCTATGGTGCCTTTTAGCAGACTATAGTTTCCTTCCTTATCTCTTTTGATTAGAGCTATTTCTGCTTTTTCTTTGTCTGAGATTAGGATTGCTACCCCTGCTTTTCTTACATCAGTTGAAGCACAATACATTCTTCTCCAACCTTTTACCTTTATCCTGTGTGTATCCTGTTTCAAATGTATTTCTTCTAAACAACATATTGTTGGATTATGGCTTTTAATCCATTCTGCTATCCATCTCCATTTTATGGGAGAATTCATTCCATTCACATTCACAATCTGTGTATTTCCCTCTATCCCTTTCCCCCTTGTTTATGCTTTTAGTTCTCCCTTCTCCTCCACAATAGTTTTAATTTTTGACTGCCTCCCTCAGTCTTCCCTTCCTTCTTTTAGCCCCCCTCCCTTTTACTCCTCTTTACTCCCCTTTACCCTTACTTATTTCTTCCCTCCCTTTTAGCTTTACTTCCCCTTCTTTCCCCCTTCACTTCCTACTGCCTATAGAGCTAATCAGAATTATATACTTAAGTGTCTTGTTCCCTCCTTGAACCAAATCAGATGAGAGTACCTCTCACACAAAGCTCATCTTCCTCCCCTCTTTCCCTCTACTATAATTTTGTACTTCTTCCTGTGATGTAATTTACCATTTTCTTCTTACTCCTTTTCACATCTTCTGTTACAATCCCTTCACATGCTTAAATCATATTTTTATCATCACATCATTTACTTTATGCCCATTTCTTCTATGTATATCCTTTTTATATTTCATAATAGATGTACAGTTCTCAAGATTAATAGGTATCATCTTCCCTTATAGGAAGGTAAACAGTTTGCCCAAATTGAGTAACAAGTTTTGGGTTGTTTTTTTCCCCTATTTACCTTTTTATGCCTCTCTTGAGACTTGCATTTGAAGATTGAATTTTCTATTGAGTTCTGGCCTTTTTGTCAGGAAGGTCTGGAAATCCCCTACTTCATTGAATGACCATTTGAAATGCTAAAATGTTATGCTGAACTTTGCTAGGTAATTGATCCTTGGTTGTAGTCCCAGCTCCTTTGCCTTATGGAATATTGGATTTCAATTCCTTCGATCTTTTAATGTAGAAGCTGCAAGGTCCTGTGTGATCTTGACTGTAACTCCTCAATATTTGAATGGTTTCTTTCTGGCTGCCTGTAGTATTTTCTCCTTCACTTGATAGTTCTAGAATTTGGCAACAATATTTCTTGGAGTTTTTAGTTTGGGATCCCTTTTAGGAGGTGAATGGTGGATTCTTTCAATGACTATCTTGCCTTCTGGATCTAGCACTTCTAGGCAGTTTTCCTTGATGATTTCTTGGAAGATAATGTCCAGACTCTTTTTCTCATCGTGACTTTCTGGTAGGCCAACAATGCTTAAATTTTCTCTCCTAGATCTATTTTCCAGGTCAGTTATTTTTCCAGTTAGATAGTTTACATTTTCTTCTATCTTTTCATTCTTTAGATTGTGTTTAACTGATTCTTGATGTCTTATAGAGTCATTAGTTTCTACTTGCCCAATTCTAATTTTTATCAAATTGTTTTCTTCAGTTAACTTTTGCATCTCCTTTTCCATCTGTCCAATTATTTCTTTTAAGGAATTATTTTCTCCATTTAGTTTTTGAACTTCCTTTTCCATTTGTTCAATTTTCCTTTTTAAAGAGACGTTCTCTTCATGGAATTTTTTTCATGCTTTTAAAATCGTTGGCCAGTTTCTCGTCTATTTCCTTCTTCAGCTGTTCCAGGAGAGCTGTTTGTGCATGCGAGCAGTTCATAGTCCCTTCTGTAGTTTCAGATGGGAGTACAGTCTTGCTACTGACCTCTTTGGTATTCATGTTGGTCCTTGTTTCCATAGAAAGATTCTATGGTTTTTTCACCCTTGCTTTGCTTTTTCTTGCTCATGATTGTGACTGTGTGGTGTGGCTTCTGGTTCTTTCCAGTTAGAAGCTGCAGAACTTGAGACTGAGCTGACTGGTTTGAAAAAGCTAAGGGCAGGTGCTAATTTATCTTTTTGTTTTGTGTTTCCCCTATCAGCCCTGGGGCTAGCTTGTTAAGTGTGGGGAAGAGGTAGTCTAGTCACAGGAGATCTCCTCAGCTGAGCTGAGGCAAAGGCAAGCTCAGGGGTTGGTGATCCCAGCTCCCCTATTGTCTTCCTGTTTTTCCTGGAGTACTGAAGCACATCTGGATCCTAGTGCGAGTTTCCACCCCCTCTGTGGCTCCTCTCCTAGGGCTGAGGCTTGCCTGGCCCCAAGTGTGAGTTTCCACCTCCACTGGAGCTTCTCTCCTAAGGCTGAGGCACCCCTGGGTCCTAGTGCAAGTTTCCACCACCCTGGGGTCCCTCTCCTTCCAGTTCACCTCTGCCAGAGTAAGAGGAATCCCCCTTAGCTATTTTCCTAGCCTCAGGTGTTATGAGACTGTTTGCCCCATCAGCTGTTCTCAGTAATCCAGGATTTTTCTGGGAAAATATTTTATGGTTCTTTCAAGGTCAACAAGGGGGGAGGAGAGAGCATTTACTATTCACTCCACCATTGTGGCTCCAGGAAGTTCAAGTGCCCCAACACAATTTCAAGAGAAGGCTGGATGATCACTAATTGGGGATATCCTGGATGGGACTCTTGTTGTGGCTCAGTCAGGTCAGATTCTTTGTGCCCCATTTGGAGTTTTCTTGGCAAAAATACCAGAGTCATTTGCAATTTCCTTCTCTAGTTCATTTTACAGGTGAGGAAGTGAGGCAAACAGGGTTAAGTGATTTGCCCGGGGTCACATGGCTAATAAGTGTCTAAGACCATATTTGAACTCAGATCTTCCATACTCCAGGCCCAATGTTATCCACTGGACCACTGAGCTGCCCCGGAGGGGATGTTTGGTTAGGAGTAGTTTAGATGATTTCGGAGGTCCATTCTAACTCTTGATGTTCTTTGGTTTGGTGATATTTGACCTCAGAGAAGTCATTTCCCTCTAGACTTTCAACTGTAAAGTGACAAAGTTGGACTCAGTTACATCATTCCAGATCTAAAACCATATTTCCATTAGAACATAAGCTCCATGAGAGTAGGGATTATTTCAATATTTATATCCATATCACATAACACAGAGTCTATTACATAGCAGATGTTTAATAAATGTTTTCTAAGATTTTACTACCTAAATTTTAACTTTATTGGCTGTAATTTTTATTAGCTAAATTATAAGTTTATTGAGGGCAGGGTTCATGTCTTATTCACCTTTGCATGTATAGCAGATAGTACAATGCCTTCCTTACATCTAATGAATACTGAATAAATGTTTCTTGACTATGGAGTCACACAAGATGGTTTATTCTCTGAAGTCCTGGCTGGAATACTCACATCAATGAGTCAAACCCATGTGAGCATTTATAAATTATACCCTAATTATAAATATGTTTATGCTATCAGATGCTTCCAATTTCAGGATTTTACAGCTTTTAATTGCTCATATTTCTTCACTGATAATTACTGTATAGTCAGAACTGAACAGTGAACAACAAATTGGGAACAAGTAGCTTTCACTAAATCTTGAAGATTTTGTATTTTCACCTCATGAAAATGGAGGTAGAAAGCTAAGTATTTAAGATTTAGGGGGAATGTTGTTTTCCAGACAATTATATCGCAGTGAGGCCAACTTTAAAACTCCAGAACAACTTTAAAAAATCATTATAATTATCATCTAGACAGAATCACTATCCCAATGTTCCCCAAATAGAAACAAAAGCTAACCTCTGGATCTGAAGGTTTTGAGCATGCCTCTGTAAACAAATTGGTATACTGTATGAAGAAAGATGCCATTTGTCCCCAAACAGCTCAAGCTAGACTCAAAACCAGGTAGTAAATTCTGCAACAGAGCTCCATTTCTTCCAATTTAACTTGGGTTCCTGTCTAGTCTAGGCTACCTTCCAATAATTTTAATCTAACAATTTAGAGTCAAAAAGCTACCATATCTGATCTCTGAAAAGTTGTGATTCATTTCTCCCAACCTGCAATTTCATGTAGCAACCTTTCTGTAATTTATAATCTTCAAGAGTTTACTGAGTACTAAGCAATTAAGCACATGTTCCCTGCCCACATAGCTAGAATGTCAGATGCAAGACTCAGGTCATCTACCCTCTATACCACACACTGCTTCTAAAGACCGTCAACCTGATCCCAAAACAGAAAAAGTTTAAAAAAACACCATACAGGTATCTGGAACAATGTTTAACTTAGTATTTCAATCCATGCACCATGGTTGAGATCATTCTCTTCCCTAAACCTGTTTCCACACATGTAAAATGGGAATGCTGCCTTGCACTATTTATCTGACAAAATTTTTGTATACATGAACTATGATTATGACATATACAAGATATAGTCATTTCTTTGAATCTAACAACTGTATTTTTCTTTTTTAATTCAGTGTTTCTATTCAGAAGCTTTCAAATGAATCCCGCTTTATAGTTTATGAGTTCTGGGAGAACAGCAGCATGTGGAATAGGTAAGTCAACAGCGAGTTTAGTTTTTAATGTATAGACCAAAAACATAGGTATGATTTCAGAAGTACTGGAAGATACTTCTATTACTTGGTATGGGGATGAGCAGCTATGAGGAATGAAAGAATAAAACTGGGGTTAGTAAAAGAAAAAAAGAATCATGTACTTTATTTTGCCTAGGGATAGCCCTGTAAAAGATATTATAGTTGCTTTTTTTTAATGAATATCCCAAAACTCCATCCAGGCCACCCAATCCAGATGCTTCTGAGAAAGTAAAAATGTCACATGGAAACAAAGTAAAGACATCCCAGCATTTTTGGAAATTCATGGTTTCATATTCACAATTTTCTTACTTTTCTACATTCTCCACCAATGTTTCCTTCATCTTGTGGCCATGTGGTTCCTTGGTTTTGAAACAAACTTATTCTAGTATGAGAACAGCTCAGATTTTTCTTTTTCATACAAAATATAAGAAACCACATCTACCTCCAAACACAATTTAACCTACATGTTTGTTGTCAGATGTGGAATGGACTTTATCTAGTTAAAACCCATTTTGCAGATGAGGAAATCAAGTCAGGATTATTTATTCAAGGTCATGAAAGCAAACAAGTGAGAGGAACTGGAGTTTGAACTCAAGCCCTCTGACATTAAATTCCACATTCTTTCCACTGTACCACACTACCTTCCACTCCAATGCTTCTGGTCTTGTGAAGGCCATAGGTCCTCAAAGGTTAACTAGTTTTGCCATGTTCTAGCAACCTGGAAAGGTTCCAATACACGTCTGGTGATATGTTGTCTTTCTCAGGAACCTAACTAAACCACAAATGCTACATGTCTCAGGTGATTTTTTTTTTAATGGCCATAGTACCTCATGGAGATTGCCTATGGAGGAGTGGCAAATCATGTTGCACTCGCACCAGTATAATCATACATCCTTTAAGGATTTGAAGTATAATGTATATAGCCACAAACATTTTCCTCTCAGGTTATATAAAAGATTAGAGAATGAAGGCTGTCAGTTTAGAAAAGCATGGGTCTCTTTACCACAGAATACACTGAAAAGGATCACAAAATTCCACTTATTTCAGCCTCTTGCCTGCTAGCCTAAACTCTTCAGGACAGGTTTAAAAATGAAGCAAAACAAAATAAAAAAATAAAAACTCTTAGGATGAAATCCATAATCTCACATGGTCTTTGTTGTTTGTGTCCAACACTTCATGACTGCATTTGGGATTTTCTTGACAAAGATACTGAAATGTTTAGCCATTGACTTCTCCAGTTCATTTAACTGATACGGAAACTGAGGCAAACAAGGTTAAATTACTTGTCCAGGGTGACCCTGCTAGTGACTGAGGCTAGATTTGAACTGTGTCTTCCTAATTACAGATCCGGCACCCATCCATTTCACCACCTGGCTGCCAATCTCATACGGTACAGCATGCCCAAATATTCATTTAGTCGATGTTTTTCACTTGTTTAAATTTATAGCTTGCTAAAACAGGTGAATTACCTAGTGTTCCACCTCCACGAGAGAATTCAGATTCTCTTGATGATTATCATTCAGATATCAGTAGTCTTGCAAATCAAATGATCCTCAAAAACTCCTGTTATTCAGCTTTTTCATATCTAATCCCAAGATACATATGACTTTAGCCTCTGTTGCATTGTATTTTGGAAAAATTGAAAAGATAAATGAAAATGCACTGACATGTAATTGTTTATACAGCCACCTTCAGATGAATTACAGCAAGGCATTCCAAAGGAGCAATGTGGATTTCTTGGAAACTCCAGAACTCACATCTACTATGCTAGTTCCTGGTAACTATGCTGGCTTTACCTTGCTTAGCTTTTCCATGTCATTTTATCTTCCCGCCTCCCAAGTACTATCATTTTTCTCCATACTATCTAGTGATTTATTTTTCATATCCTTTCCCTCCAACTCAAATGTCCATTTAGGAAAGGCTTTCTCTATGATTCTTAGAATTATCAGAATCAGCACATGAGCAGATGTTTCCTTACAAAATAAGAGTGGCTTATTTTATATTCCAATATAGATCAAATGGTATTAGAATAAATACCAAGGGATTTTCCAGTTCTCTCATAGTGGAATTTTATACAGTGGATTAGGTGATGGGCTAGAGTTTGTAAATGTTATGGAAAGATTTTCATTATGATTATTTGGTTATGGAATTTCAAACATACAGTTTGGAGGGAATGAGAAAAAACTCAAAATATATAATATTTCAAAGATTTCAGACCTGTCTTATGCTAATTTGAGCCTCACCCTGAAAGCAGATATGGAATCTCCGGAGCCTGATAATTAAATGTCTGAGATCCCTTCAATACAGATCTTGTCTGACAATTTTTATCTGTAGGGCTTCAGTTATAGGTTCAGTATTAGCCTAGAGGAAACAAACTCAATGAATGCAGATTTCTGGGTGTTCTCTCTAAATATCAAGTATAAGCTTCAAATAGCAAGTCATCCCATGTGGTTAAATAAGTCTGTGGCTTCGTCATTTGACTCACAACTCTCAATACTCTGAGGTTCAAGGGAATGTGAAGGTGAGAATCAGAGAAGAAAGTAAACAAGACTCTAAGATTGAAATTGTTCATCTTTGGCATAACTATATTAAGCTTGAACATTAAAACATGCTATAGTACATTGAGGGCATGAGAAAATTTGTAACGTAGATTCACTTTCATGTTTCCTCATTTTTCTACACATCTGTGAACATAATGGGTTAGCTGATAAAATTCTCAGGTAGCTAGTGGCTACCTTTATAGCTGAAGCATATCTTTGGGATAACTGGGATGTCCTAGGAGCCCTAATACAAGCAGTCCTTTACCTTGACCACTATGGCCATTTTCTGCTCCCTACCACCTAGTTCAAGCAACGAGTCAGAGAGAGAGCAATCAACCAACAAACAATCCCTCAAGCACTGGTTGGTGCCACAGTGTGAGGCATCGTGTTAAGGCCGGGGATGTGAAAAGAGGTGGAACCTGCCCTTCAGGGGGCTACAGTCTAACAGAAGGCAACATGCAAGCAAGTACATGCAAAGCACGCTATACACAAGGACACAAACAGTAACACAAGACAGACATCAGAAGGAAAAGCATGGGGAAGGCTTCCAATAAAAGATGAGATTTTAAATGAAGTCAGGTTAAGTCAGTAATTGGAGCTGAAGACAAAGCATTCCAGGAATGGGAGAAAGTCAAAGAAAAAGCCCAGAAAAGAGGAGTATCTTGTTCATGGGATAGCCAGGAGGCCAATGTCATTGGACTGAAGAATATATATCTGGGAATGAGGGTTAAGACTGGAAAGGTAAGAGAGGGCTAGTTTATAAAGGGCTTTAAAGGCTAAGCCTAGAATCCTAGAGTCAACAGGAAGTTTATTGAATAGTTTATGATTAAACCTGTGCTTTCAAAGAAATCACTTCAGTGGCTAAATGAAAAATGATTATAGTAGGGAAAAACTTGGTGGAGGCAGACCCCAGAAGCAGGTTACTGCAATAGCCCAGGCATGAGGTGATGAAAGCCTACACTAGAGTGGTAGCAATGTCAGAGAGAAGGGATGTTGTAAAGGTGAAATTACAGGCCTTGGCAACAGCTTGGATATGCACTCTTGGGTCAAGAAATGAATACTACCATGAACCATGTACTGCTATTACTACTGAATGCCTTACAAATTATAGATGACAACTGGGTATGTAAAGCAAATATAAAAAGAAAAACTCAGAAAAAAAAAGGCAATGAGGGATTTTGAAAATTAAGAATCTGGCAAGAGCATAGGAATTTGAACAAATCTAACAGGTTTCTTGGTTCAACTACTTCAAAGTAAGCCATTTTCAACCAACTATTAAGATATATTATTGTCACATTGTCTTTACTCACCTTTTAAAAAACTTCAGCCAATAAGCATTTATTAAGCACCCACTATTTGCCAGACACTATGCTAAGAGCGGGGGATATGAAGAAACAGCCCCTACCCTCAAGGAGCTGACAGTCTAACTAAATCTCCTCCTCCTTCATCTTCAAATAAATGTGATTTAATGCTCCCTAATTTCAACTAAGGGTATTCCAAGTTAACAGATGATGAAGGGGAAAAGTCAATCTTGGTCAATACTAAAGTGGCTCACCATTTTGTACCACTATTTTCAAAACTTTAATTAGTTTTAAATAATTAGATTTCCTACTAGGTTTTGCTAAGCTAGTTTGGCATTAGTTTTCATACAGTTATATGTTTACCATGCACAACAGCTTAAGGAAATTTGGTATAAAGGTATAAATGCCAAAATTTCCATTTGAAGAGACATACCTTTTGTTTTAGCTATTTAAAAAAAATAATTACTGTCCATACAGTATTTATTAGGAATTAAGAATTATAGGAAATAAAAACATTTGACAAATACAGAGACCATATATACACCTATGATATATAATAACCTCATATTAAAATGTGTAAAAGATAATAAGATCACCATTAACAAACAGTTGAGAAGCACAAAATATACATTTTAAGTGATTCTTTAAACCCAAGAAGCAATCTTATTTTCAATAAAAATAGCTTTCTCCCAAAACTTCCAGTTGGGTTGCTTAAGCTGCCTAAAGGGCAGCTAGGTGGTGCGGTGGATACAGCACTGGCCTTGAAGTCAGGAGGATCTGAGTTTGAGTCCAGCCTCAGATATTTGACCTTTAGCTGTGTGACCCTCGGCATGTAAGTCATTTAACCCTGACTGCCTCGCCAAAAAAAACAACACAAAACTAAGTTGCAATATAAGGAAATAAATCAATTCTATTACAAGTATGAAATTACACATTAATATTTATTTTACTGGTTTATAAATACTATAAGTTCTACAGATCACATATTGTGGGTAAAGTATTTGATATGTTGCTAACTGCGGATCCCAAAGAAGACGCACAAGAGGATGGCCAAAGGTGGGCATGCAGAAGATACTCATTATTCAGAGTAACCAATCATAAGCCTTTATATCTGGTTCTATACTATGTTACATGATGCAATAACTTTTTTTTAACCTATCTGTACTACAGTGGTCTCTTCCCCTCCATTTCAAGTACATTTTTGAAACACCTCACTTTAAATGATTCATGCGTACAGAATTTGAAATTTTACCATTGATAAAGTTAGAATATTAATGTATTTTGCACAATCTGAATACTCAAACTTATGGAATTTTCATGTTGAAGTCATCACATTAGATGGAAATTATTAGTATTCTGAGATACAAAAGTTTAACTCTGTGAGACCCCTTAAATAATATATATATATGTATTAGTACACAGAATTTCCTCATAGGAAGTTCCTTCCACAGAGGAAATAATAAAACTGGTCCAAAAATAATAATAGTAATAATTCATGCCACAGAAGCGTTTAAACTGTTGCATTTGCCTGTGGAACAAGAAGATCTTTAGGCAGAAGAAAATTCCTGGGTAAAGGAAAATGTAAAAGCATTACTGACAATCTAGTCATTAATTTAATTCCTTTTTTGATCTGTTAAGAGAATTCCCTTGCGTTGTAATGTGAAGATATTTCTAATTCAAATTTGAACTTAATATGAGAAGTGAAGATACAAAAATTTCACTTAAAACAAACTTTTCTGGCATTCTTCTATGACTGATTCAGTTAGTTTTCTTTTTTTTTTAAATGTTACCGTAACATACTGAGTTCTGTGGGGAAAAAAAAAAACATGGTCCCATTTTCAAAAAGCTTGGAATATCACTAGATGGAAGACATACCATATTCACATGAACCAATCAAGGAAAGATAAAATTATATGGCAAAAAAAACATGAAACAGAAAAATGCCTTAGGTGACCAGATTAGAAACAGAACTTGACCAAGTGTTCTGGGAAGGTTTCAAAGAAGTAAGACTTACACTTACTTCTATTATTTAATTTACATATAAGCAATTATATATAACCCACACAATGTGGAGCAAATGTTATTAATGTACTTGTTTAGCTTTCTTCCTCTGTATCAAAGAAGGGTAGGTGAAATAATTTATTCACACTAACATACTGAGAAATAAATTATCAAGTAGCAAGTTGACTTCATTACTAAAATTATATTTTTCCTTTCAGCTTCATGGTGGGTGCTGAACAACAACTAGATGCCTTCATTGTTCAAGTAAACAATGAAGTTTACATTTAACAAAACATTATGTAGTTATGTGTGACTATTAATCTACTATATATTTGAATTCAATGTTCCCTTTAACATGTACTTTTTTCTAACCTGTGTTCTAGTACTTCTTTACTTGAGCAAATTTTACCTGAAACTTAAAAACTTGATTCTTCTGTTAACTATTTTCATGATAATTATGTTGTTTATAACTGTCCTAAAATACTCTATGATTTTCAAAAGTATGGTACTTTTCCAAGGTATAGATATAAAAAATTCTAAAATTAAGAATATATTACAGAGCATTAAAAGGAAATTTAAGAGGAATGATTTTAATTCTGCATTGGACAAACTCTTTTTTGGTCATATGTTGTTAAAAATGTTAACTCATGTTATTTGTGAACCTGGATCTCCTGTGTGAATGATTTATTCTGTATTGTACTGATTTTCTACTTCTATTCCAAGGTTACTGACATGAAAATGTGTGTACTTTTTCTGTATTACTCAACTAAGTTAATGCACAGAGCATAAAATAGATTTTGATGTAATCTGTTTATCCATTATCAAAATATGAGCCAAATCTTCCTAAGGTGTAAATAAACAATTCCTTGACATGTCAGAGTGCCATTTGGTAAGGACTTTTTAAGTAATGTACCTCATGAGTAATATGAGTAATGTTGATTTAGAGTTAAAGTAGTTTCCAAGTAAGGAGTATTTGGCACAATCTAAATCCTGCTTACAAATTAGGCATATTTGGATCCAGGGAATAGTTTATACTTTAGGATAATTTGGCTCAAAATAATACTGTGTTTGATTATAGCATGTAACTGGTGGGTTAGTATTCTAATGTGAAAAAAAACACTTTAAATTTCAGCTGACATAAAAATGCTTTAAACACTGAGTATTAACCTAAGAAAATAAACCAATAATGTGAAATATAAAAAAGTCGAGTGAAATAATAAAGCATCAGTCAATGGGGTAATCTTCTAATACAATGATATAAATTGAACTACAAACCTCCTGTCTTCAGCAATATAATCCTTCTATTCCTTAAAATTTATATGCTATTCTTTGCAAGCTCATAAACCACTTTTATAACTAAAACTCATCACATAGAAAATTGTTAAAAAATTATATACCACTCATTAGGATTCTTTTCAACTTGTTATTCTTTGGGGGAAAGTAATTTAAGGTGAAAATTTTCAATCATCTTTTCATCCTTGTAGAATTCAAATAGCTAAATTTAAAAACTACTTTTGAAAGACTACACAATTACAGGTAACAGAAACCCCTTCAAATACAATCACAACTCTGAACCACCCACAGAACCTTGTGTGTCCCCATCAATCCTCCTCTAGTCTAAATGAAATTCATTTTTCATAAGTTTCAAAATTTCTCCAAGGTATAAAGGCAGTCTGTTTTGATTGTTAGATGGATCAGGCTGGTTAAATACTTATCTTGGCCAATTCTATTGAAGGCAAACATTACAAAATAATAACTCTCTCAACTCTTTTAATTTATATACAGAGCACAGCACAACATTCCTGGAGATGTACAATGATTATATAAACATACTATACATATATACAAAGGCAAAGAAACAGAATATAAAAAGTCTTTGCAGCCTCATTCTGAATATGTACAGTAACAAAGGATCAATAGACTTTGAAAACCTATCAGAATTTTATCACCATAACAAAACTCAGCACACAATATGTTTAATCTTCCCCTGAAAAAATTCATTTCGAATAGCTGGGACAAAAAGCAGTCCCAAAACAGGTGCTAAGTAATAAATAAGGGCCAACCATTGCTCTAGCTGGTTCTTTTCAGTATCAGATTTAGAATCCACAACAAGTCTTTTAACATGGGATAGTCTTCAACGTCTGGCCCATGGTAGCATGACATCATAAGTGTTCTGCCCATAGCAATGGCTTATTCAACAGATATTCAGCATAAGGGCTTACCAAATTCCAAATACACATAAAATTAGGTCCTATATCTTTTTGTTATTAGCAATAAAGGGACTCATGTAAGAAAGGGCCATTTAAGGTACAAGAAAATTTAATCACAAATGACAATTCTGACTGCAATGCAACTATTATATGGGTAGAAGGAATTAGCAAAGTAAAAAGCTGTTGTTTTTAAAGGATGCTATACATAAGAACTCATCATAAAAAGTTGGCTTTAGATGTTAAATGAATGCCTTCTCAGCACTTCAGAAGGAACCTTTTCCTGAGGAGAGTATGTGAGCAAGGGATTGAAGTTTGAAGACTTTGATCTAAAAACTAAGATCTCAGAAAAATGGCTCTAAGACCTGAAGAGGGAGATGCTTAATCAAACCTTTCTGACAGAATGAAATTCTACCAACTGAGATTTCTTTAATGGATGTGAGAGAGATTGACACTTACCTTTAAAACACCATATTTACCCTTTGCCAAATAATAGTTCACTCCTGGTGCAGAAAGCCACTCTTCACTGTTCCTTTGGCCCATCCCAGGAAAAATGAATTTTTTCATTTTCAAAAAACTGCCTATTTTCTTTCTTGGTAGGGAGGGAAATGATGAAAGGGGGGCAGGGAGATACAAAAACCCATCCAGACGAACCTCCTCAAATTAACAGTTCCGTAACTGGTAAGTGGCTTTTTGACAACGAGCTGGAAAAATGCTTTCCAGTAATACCTGGGGTAGCTATTTCATTACAGAAAATTCATGGTATAAAAAAATAATTTTAGGAATTTTACTTATTAAATGCTTCATCCAAATACTTTCTTGAACATTACAAGGAAATTAGAGAGTTGAATAGAGCATTGAAGCTTACAGCATGTGCAACCTTACAAATCCCTAATATTTCCCTTTTTGGTTTTAAGAGTAATAGTCCTGTTTATAAAAACTCTGAACTACTTTTCATATAGTCTGATCTATAATATAAGCAGTATTTTTTTCAGCTCCATAGTTCCATTTGGTATCACTAATACAGCTTCCAATTAGTCTGTCTCTGCTAACAATTTTAGGACTGCCAAGACAATGTTTATTGTCCAATAACCTAAAGACCAATTGGTCAGAAATGGTTATAAGAAATTCTCCTCTCTGTCTTTGAGAACCATACCATTAAATTTACTCAATCAAATTAAGGCTTTGAGGAGATTACAAAAGATCCTTTCAAGTGTTGGTATAAATTATTGGAAACAAGAATAAAAGCAACTTTAAAGGCAACAAAAGATTATGTACTATATACATAATATAGTAGCAAATATTTTATATTTGAGAATCGTTACAGCTTGCATTTCCATTCCATTATTACAAATGATGAAAAACAAAAAAAAATTGCAAGTAACGTGCAAATTATAAATACCGGGTCTTCCCACAAAACTAAGTCAATTACTACTTTCCAGTGTTATTTCCCAAAATATGCAGTTGCTTGCCTGCTAAAGCTGAAGATGATTAGAAAGAAAGTTCTTTATAGTTTAAAATATTTCTTACTCATTTTAGGGAAAACCAAATAGTCAACCATTGAAATGAAAAATAAATTGGATTGTCATAGTCCATCGCAGTTATTGTTACTAGATCCACTTCATTTTTAGGTGTCCAAAATATAAAATGAACGATTCTTTTTCTTCAAAATCATCTGCTCTTATAAATGCTACTTAAAACTTTGGTTGTTTTCCTGAAATACAAAAGAAAGTTCTCAATAAATAAAATCTATATTCACATGTTTTTATTGTATATCAAATCAATATTTTTAATTTAGTGCCTAGTATGTGTGAAGCACAGCAAACTGATTATAAACCATACTCTTATATAATGTTAAAATATCTGGAAGCAATCTGACTAGAAATAAAACCATTTTTGTTATATTCAATAGGGCAAAATGTTGCTCTGAATACAATTCAGGAATGTAGCTTTTCTATGTAGTTGACACAATAAAATATAAAACATTTGCATATAAAGGATCAATGGCATTAGGTTGTAAAGGGCTTTGAAGGTCAAATGGACAAGTTTCTGTTTGATCCAGGAAGCCATAGGAACCACTAGGGGAATAGCAATTATCAGACTTGCACTTCAGGAAAATCATCTTGCCACTGTTTGAAGGATGGACTGGAGACAGGGGAGGACTGAAGTCAAGACTTCATTGAGAGTTACTGCAATAGTCTAGGCAAGAAGGATGACGGCCTGAAGTAGAGTGAGAAAGATTTAATGAGAAGGGTTCTCCTAAAAATGTTTGAGTTAATTAAGAAGGGAGGTAAGATTAATCTAAAAAAGAGCTTTGTCCTTAGAAAAGTGATGCTGTAATCTTATTTACACAGAACATTAAATAAGGCCTTAGAACCTGAATGTGATTGAAAGTCAGACCAATGTGGGGGTGGGGGGTGGGTAAACAAGTCAGGACATCAGCTTCAGTAGTGACCTGTTTAGTTAAGCCACTTGGGTTTTACACAAATGAATGTTTACCTTGTCATAATAATACTGTGATTTATCAATCTATTAGAATGAAGAATGCCTTTTTTACCAGTTGAAACATGAGCTGTATTTTCTTTTTTGCCACCTTTGTTTTGACAAATGCTACCATTTGCAGTTTATAATTTTCTCTTTTCAGTCTGTCCATTTGCCAGTTTATTATAATGGTGCCATTAATTCTTTCATTATCAACTCATTAAGTCCTGGGTGTGTATGAGGATGTTACATCACTGCTACTGCTCAGTTTTTGAAGGTCTCATTCCTTCTTAGTCTGTATCTCACAGGGACTATATGTGTCCTTTTAAGAACTTCCAGGCAGAAGCCTGCTTTCTGACTCAAAGATTACAATAGTCTGAAATACCTTAAACAGATGAGAAGGAATGCTTGCCTGTACATCTGCCCCAGAATGCCAGTTGATTTTCAAATCCTTATTATGGTATTTTGGGCTACATTCCAAAAGGACAGTGTCCAAGACTTGGAGATGATAGTTCCACCATATTCTGCCATGCTCAGACAACATGCAGAGTATTATGTTCAGTTTGGGACACTAAATTTTAAGAAGGCTTTTGATTGATTAGATGGAGCTACAGAAGGGCAACGAGATTGTGAAAGGATTTCAGATCTTGTAATATGAGAATTCACTGAAGGAATTAGGGATATTTAGCCTGAAGGAGACTTAGTAGTGGGACAATAGCTGCCTTCAAGTATTTAAAGAACTGTCACATGGAAAAGGGACAGGACCAGATGGCAAAGGTAAAAAAAAAAAAGGTGGAAATTGCAGAGGGATAGATTTAGGCTAAATAAATGTAAGAAAAAACTTCCTTATGCTTAAAGTTATCCTAAGTAGAAGACTACTATGGGAGGTAGAATTTCCCTTTAGAGTTTAGGAGGTGAATACTTCTGAAGATGACATGGAAGAATTCCTGTTCAAGTTGAACTAGATGTCTTCTGAGGTCCCTCCCAAGTCTAAGATTATATGAATCAATGAAAATGAAAAAGTTTCAAGCACATCTCCAACATGGAGAGGCTTCATGATGAAGAACAAAACAGGAGAGATCTTCCTCTTCTGAAGTGCTCTCAACAGCAATCATCACATTGACCAAACCCCTTCATTCATCTCTGCCCATGAAAAAGGCAATCATGTTAATTAAGTTCTATATGAAAGAAAGTTAAGCTCCTTTGACGGAAAAGATAGAAGAGAGATAAAAAAGGAGGAAAGATTAAAATAAAGAAATTTGGGAAGAGTAGGAAGTACAAAGAAAGGAACAAAGTGACAGAAACAAAATATGATCATTTAGATAGAACCCAAGTTTGGAAAGGTAAATTTGTGTAATAGAAGACAAAGGAAAGACATGAAATGTTTTTGTAGGTGAGAGAAACATTAAGGTTTACGGAAAAGTACAAAAGGGAAATAGAAGGAAATGGGAATAGAAAAAAATTTAATACACTGCTTTTTTATCTAATAAAAATATCAAAAAGAAATTCACCAAACTCAAGCTAAAAGAGAAAAAAAAGCCCTTCTCTTGGCCATCCATAAATATCTATATTCACTTGTTTGCATATTCTCACGTAAATCAAAATACTCCTTCGAAGATTTGAATATCCCAACTACCATATTCTCTAGATACGTATTCCTCCTATCATAATAATCTGTTCTAGAGTAGAAATTAATAAACTTGTGGTCTTAAACATTTCTGTCAGCCTGCTCATCTTTTTTTAGTAAGTACTATTATCTTTACAATTGCTACAAAAATTTAGGAGAGAAAAGCAAATGATCTGCTATATCAAGAGAGCTGAACACAATAGCACCAAAGGATTTTGAGCTGAAAGTGACCTTAAGAAAAATCAATCTAGTCAAACCTCCTCATTTTACAAATAGGGGAGGTTTAATAAATGTATTTAAATAGCATAACTGGGATTCAAATCCAGGTCTTCCTACGCTAGGTCCAGTGCTGATAGTACTAAATCAAGAGAAGTTTCTTTAAATTGTTACTATTGTATCTCCTGAGTAGGTTCTTCTGAAAACACTATCTAGGTCAACTCTTCGGCCTTCGATATGCAGTTTTGGTCATTGAATCTATAAGTGCTTATGTGCGCAATGAAACTAAGGTGGCATTTCCTGTGTAGGAAAGTCAATCAGCTAACAAGTATTTATTAGGTGGCTGCTCTGTGCCAGGCATTGTGCTGAGTTCTGGGGATACCATTCCCACTCTAGAGGAGCTCACAATCTAGGGACTGTGCCTCGACACACATATGCACACACACACAGAGACACACATGCACATGCACAGACACACATGCACATGCACAGACACACGCACAGACACACACACGCACACACAGACACACGCACAGACACGCACACACACAGACACACGCACAGACACAGGCACACACAGACACACACACGCACGCGCACACACGCACACACAATTTTTGAAAAAGGAGAAAATTCTCCTGAAAATGTTACTGCTTCACCTTCCAAGTATACACTTTTAGAGCTGGAAGGGAATCTCAAATATGGAGAATATTCTTTACAACATCCCACCCAGTGCCTACCTAACAATCTGCTTCTTAAAGACTTCTGACAATGCCAGGCTCCCTCTGAAAGCAAACTATTCTGCTTCTGAATAGCCCTATTCAGCTGGAATCTGTTTCTCTGTAACTAGTGGCTATTGATTCCAGATCTGCCTTCTTTTACCAAGTAAAATAAGTGGTCATTCCTCCTTCTATGAAAGGTTCTATATTATAGTGAATGCCTCAAATATTCCCTACATCTTAGACTTATGGTTCCAGGTAAAAAATTTGAATTAGATAGTTTTCCAGTAAAGGCACAAAAATTCAAGTGTCGATAAGCTTGACACAATAAGTTGTGTTTATAGTACAAAAGGATTTGTTCTAGGTTGTATTCCTGTATATTCCAAATATAGTGGAAAATGAGTATTTTGCTTATATTTATACCTAATGTTTAAGGGACATCTGAATAAAGTGACCTGTGAGGATTTCTTCCATATCAACTGTCCCTTTGTATAAAATAGTGGATTGGCCACCCTCTAGCTTTGACTTAATTTAGAAACTTGTATTAATGATCTATTATCATTCTATGATTAAGAAAGAAGTCAAGAACACATTTTTTTTTAAAATGGTGCATCGGGCAGAATGAGATTTGCCAATGGAAAAGAAAATGAAAGCCCTTTAGAATTTAGCTATAAGAATTCCACACAAGCACAATAGAGTAAAAGACTTAACATTGATATTACATATGCAATCAGCTCATACCACTTTCAAATGCCTTTTGATAAAAATGGAAAGTTCAAAATAAGGTAGTAACTTAGCCTTGTCCATGTAATTCCTTATATCTATCATTTTCATGCTACTGCTTAAATGCATCCTTCTCAATTGTGTGTGTGTTCATTCTTTGTTGCAAAGAAGACCATGCCAACAGAGAAATGATGACATGACTTGCACTTGACTTTGTTTTGAGTGAGGGAGGGTTATGCAGGTCACCAGCCTCACTTCTCCTCCAGAGCCATCTGAATCCAGTGATCAGATATTCATCAGGCTGACTGGAGATGACCCAGGATGAGGCAACTGGGGTTAAGTGACTTGCCCAAGGTCACACAGCTAGTGAGTGTCAAGTATCTGAGGTGAGATCCACTGCACCACCTAGCTGCCCCTATCCTTCTCAACTGGACCTTAGTTGAACAATGAACTCACCAAGTTCTGTAGTAAAATTCAAGATAGTTCACATGAAAATATGTGTGCCCTTGAAGGTGAATGAACAGTCTCTACTCTCAAGCAATATATGAAAAGTACCCAAACAGCAAAATAGTGTAGGAGAAAAGGGAGAGATTACTCTTGGCTAGGTTGATACATGGAGACAGTAAAATCTGAACTGTGCCCTAAAGGAAAAGTGACATTTCACTAAGTGGAAATTGAGGAGGTGAGCATATAAGGTGGAACAAACAGCACAAATAAACTGGAATGAACCAAGAGGACAGTCAAGGAAGAATGGTGAAGGCATTGAGCTTTCTTGCAAGGATCAGGAGGAAAATGTGGACATATTTAAACATGAGATTTAGGAAGACATGCCACCTGCCTTCAAGTTATTTGAAGAGTTGTCATGTAAAATATATTAGGTTTGGTTTACTCAGATTTCACTTAAATATCAAGGTGGAAAAAAAAAAACTTTCTTATTGTAACAGTCCAAAATTAGAATGATCTGTCTTTGGAGGTGCTATGCTCTCCATTGCTGAAAATCTTCAAGTAGAAGTATCAGACTTTTTATAAATGGGATTATTATTCAGGTATAAGCTATACTACTAGATGATGTCTCAGTCTGAGATACTCTACAAGAGGGGAAGAAATGATTGTTTCCTATAATATGTAAAATTACATCTATGCCTTACATGTCAAGTGAGAAACTACGAGAAGGAATAAGGAATGTTTAGTCTAGAGAAGGAAAAAAAGGCAAATGATAGTTATCTTTTATCTCATTTGAGCCTCAAACCACCCTATAAGGTAGGAGTTATTATTATTTTATAAATACAAAACCTGAAGTTCACAGATGTTAACCACCCAAGGTCACCTAACTGGTGTACAAAGCAAGATTCAAACTCTATTTTCTGACTGCAAGTCAGGCATCCACTACAACAGGGGGTTTCTCTATTTATTTTGTGCCACTGGCTCCCTTGGCAGTTTAAACCTATTAGTCCCTTTTCAGAATAATGTTTTAAAATGCATAAAATAAAATAGATGAGAATAACAAAGGAAATCAATTATTTTAAAATATAGTTACCAAAATACTAAACAAATTTATGAACTATGGGTCAAAATACCTGCTCTTTACCATACTTTAAAAAATATCAAGAGAAATACCAAGAGAAAGATGGACAAAGTATCAATTTATTTGTTAACCATGGGAATTTTGTGTTGCCCTGAGATATATCAAACGACAAAGAATGAAAAACTTAATAGACACTCCAATCAATACTTGTTGAATTGAATTGATAAGAAAATAAACAACTTACTGGCTTCTGGAGTACAATAGGATGATCAGGCAGAAAGTCTGGTTTCTTTCTACAGATGGAAACACTTGAAAGCTTCAACAGGAAATCTCTGCTATATTTAATTCTTTCTGTATACATTAAACACCAATTAGAATTTGACTAAGTAAAATTTCCTGCTAGATAAGTTTTGGCATATTTCTTTTGTGTTTTATAGATTGAAAAGACTATTTTTGGAGAAAAAAGCTAAAGTTAAAATAGTCCTTCAGCTAGTTCAACTCCCTTCAATTATCCCTTCTTCCAGTGGATGAAGCCAGAAGCCAGACAGCCCAGGAAAGAATAGCAGTCTGTTGGGGGGAGGGTGAAAGCTTGAGGGAATGTTTGTATTGGGACTCTTCTAACGAACTCTCTATGGTTCAGTAGATAGATGAGGCATTCCTTTGTGCTACAAGTTTTGTTAAATACAACTTTGATAAGAGTATTTCTATTTTAATTTCTAAAATATTAGAGGTTTTAGTTATATGAAATATACTTGAAAACATCAGCCCTTTAGTTAGTACCATGGGAGAGCAAATACCTAATTACTTCAAATCCACATTTTCATTTATACTATCTTGAAAAAATTCAAAATTAACAAAAGGAGTCACACAAGTACCGTAAGCTATAATATCTATTCCATAGCTAAGTAAATATAATAACAGCACCTCAAAATGATATAGCACTTAACAGTTTACTTCAGTTGATCTCCATAAAAATCCCATTATTGTCACCAATTTACAGACAAGGAATAAGAAACAGGGAAAAGAACTTTTTTCCAAGATCATAGCTAGTGAATAACTAAGCCAAGTAAAGAACCTAATTCAACCTTCAAATAAGGACATAGCTTGTCAAAAATCAATCACTTTGCATCACCTATCCTAAATCCCAACATTCTATATCATTCTTTTTAATTTGATATTTATCCTGGCCTCACCTTACATAGCTTATTGCTGGTTATTTACTTTAATTAATAATATTTATTGTTATTTTCTTATTCAAATACACAAAATTAAAATTAATCATATTAGTAGTATTATTTTTTTTAATTTTACTTTGTCGACCCCAGTTCTACTCAATGAAGGAAACTCCACTGATCTAA
Source organism: Bettongia penicillata ogilbyi (assembly GCA_023548195.1). Lineage (NCBI taxonomy): Eukaryota > Metazoa > Chordata > Mammalia > Diprotodontia > Potoroidae > Bettongia > Bettongia penicillata. The sequence goes on along the minus strand of JAJHZJ010000243.1, from coordinate 1,542,717 downwards.
AAAAATTACAGTATCATCAGAAGAATATAACTATTTTCAAGATAATATATATTGTCTTTTTATCTTTTTATTTGAATGCTGTTGTGCCTTTATTTTATTTTTTTTCTTTCCTATCATCCCTGGAAATATCTGTCCTGAGATTCAAGGAGAATCTACATAGTGAGGAAAAAAAATTTTTAAATCAGATTCAATAAAACTTTGGTAAGTTATGTTCATGTTTTTTTCAGAAGTGAAGTGTTTTATATGTTCAGTCCTACACATACTAATGTAGTATCATGCACATAGATGATAGTCAAAAATATCTGGTGAATAATGAATAAATGTTTCATCTTTAATTACTACATAATACTAAATAGTAATTAGAAGCAACATCATTTGCACATAACATGCTAAGAGCAGCTTATCTTAAGTAGCAACATGCCACATAAAATCTTATTTATAACTTTATAATTATTCTTTTTTTAGCAAATCCTTTCCTTTACAAATATTATTATGAGATAAATAACCTACCCATGGTCAAATCTTTACATATTCTGAATTAATGAAGTTTTACTATGTTTAAAAGACATGCAAAACACAGAAAAAACACCAAAAATAGAAACAAGATTTACCTTCACCACCAGCATTTCCATGTATTTAATTAGTTGATCATTACAATCTTATCAAGCAGTATCTCACCCTCCAGACACAATAATCATAATATTCTTCCCCAGTAGTCTCAAGAAAATGTTAGAAATAACTGGAAATCTGAGGCTCTAATTTCCAAAATAACTGTCTCTTCATGAAATATAAAGAGGAAAGCAGGAAACCTATCTCCAACAATAAGAAAATCTAAAGTTGGAGGATTTTTGGCCAAATTTTAAATTTCATTAGCCAACAACTGTATGATGACCTAGGTATATCTTTTTATTATTATTATTTTTTTAATGTTCTACAATCACTACCATAAAACTTAGATTTTTACCCCCACACACACACCTACCCCCCACCACCCTCCTCCCTCCCCAGGATGGCATACAATTCTATATAGGATCTACATATACTTTCCTATTGAATACGTTTTCACTATAGTCATGCTATGTAGACAAACTAAGATAAATGGAAGAAATCATATAACAAACCAAAATATAATACACACACACGCAAACATGATCTGCTACATTCTGTGAATGAATTCCAAAGTTCTTTCTCTGAGTGTGCAAGGCATTTTGCCTTAGAAAACCATTGGGAAAATTTTTTTTTAAGTTCTTGCTTAATTACGAAGTTCCAAGTCTACCAGAAAAAACTCTTGCACACTATGGTCATTGCTGTGCACAAAGTTCTCCTAGTTCTGCTCCTTTCACTCAGCATCAGATCATGTAAGTCCTTCCAGGCCTCCCTGAAGTCTTGATCATCATTTCTTATGGCACAATAGTACTCCATTACATTCATATACCATAATTTATTCAGTCACTCCCCAATTGATGGGCATCCCCTTCATTTCCAGTTTTTGGCAGCTACAAAGAGTGCTGCTATAAATATTTTTGTACATGTGGGACCCTTTCCCATTGTTATGATCTCCTGGGGATACAGTCCTAGAAGTAATATTGCTGGGTCAAAGGGTATGCATGTTTTTGTAGCCCTTTGGGCAGAGTTCCAAACTGCTCTCCAGAATGGCTAGATGAGCTCACAACTCCACCAACAATGAATTAGTGTTCCAACTCTCCCATATCCTCTCCAACATTTATCATCATCTTATTTTGTCATGTTAGCCAATCTTGTAGGTGTGATGTGGTACCTCAGAGTTGTTTTGATTTGCATCTCTCTAATCAAAAGTGATTTAGAGCATTTTTTCATATGATTATAGATATCTGTAATTTCTTCCTCTGAAAATTGCCTGTTCATATCCTCTGACGATTTATCAATTGGGGAATGACTTGTGTAGCTGCACATTTGAGTCAGTTCTCTACATATACTAGAAATGAGGCCTTTATCCCTGAGATTAGCTGCAAAAAATTCTTTCCCAAATCACTACATCCCTCCGAATTTTGGTTGCATGGGTTTAGTTGTGCAAAAACTTTTCTTTTCAGTTTAATGTAATCAAAATTGTCCATCTTGCATTTCATAATGCTTTCTCTTTAGTAAAAAATTCTTCCCTTCTCCATAAATCTGATACACTCTTCCTTGCTTTTCCAGTTTGTCCATGGTATCAATCTTTATACATAGATCGTATACCCATTTACGGTGTACGGTGTCAGGCATGGGTCTAGGCCTAGTTTCCGACACATCCAATTTTCTCAGCAATTTTTGTCAAACAATGAGTTCTCATCCCAAAAGCTGGGGTCCTTGGGTTTATCAAACAGGAGGTTCCTATAGGTATATCTTAACATCAAAAATACTACTTCTAGTTGGGGATCTGGGGACAGGTTTACCTTTTTTGACTGGAGACTGATGCTGCTGTGGTTGGCTAAGACTTTGGGTGAAGGTTTGCATTCCATTAGTCTTACACTGCTGAACAGGAATAAAATATACTTTTTAAATCCCCAATTTTAAATATTTCACATATCTCCACTTTATTAACAATTATTTATTCTAATAACTGAAAATGTCAAAGCATAGATTTTGGTTTAAATAATAAGTAAACTAAACCATGTACAGTACTTCATTTGATCTCATCATCTAGAGGATCAATTCTCACCTCTGTGTTGATGATTCTCAGATCTACTTATCCAACCTATCTCCAAATGCCTCTTAGACATCTCAAACTGGATATACCACAGACTTCTTAAACTCAACACAAATCCAAAATTGGATTTATTCTGTTTTCCCCCAAACCCTCTCCACTTCTGAACTTCTATAGTACTTTCAAGGGCACCACCATCCTCCTAGTCCCCCAGGGCTTACAACTTACAAGTCATCCTTGACTTCTCACACAGTCTCACCATCCATATCCAATCTCTTATGGATTGTACCCTGATAGTACCTCTTGTAAATACCCCTTTGCTCTTCTAATACTGCTGACACCTTGGTGCATGACTTCATCACTCCATTCCTGGGCAATTACAATAGCCTGAAAATTGGTCTCTCTGCCTCAAGTCTCTCCCCACTCTAATCCATCTTCCACTCAGTTATCAAAGTGAATTTTCTAAAGCTCAAATTTGACCACATCAGTTCCCTACTCATTATTACCTCTAGTATCAAATATAAAATAAACACTCTCTTTTTGGCATCTAAAGGTCTTCACAGTCTGGTCCCTCTCCTACCTTAACTGTCTTCTTATAACACATACTTTGCATTACAGTGACACTGGCCTCCTTGATGTTCAAACAAGACATTCCATCTCCATATTTCAGGCATTTTTCACTAGTTTTTCTCATGAGTGGAAAAATCTCCCTCTTCATCTCTACCTCTTGGACTCCTTACCTTCAAAGCTTCAAGTAAAGTAAAAATCTCATCTTCTGCAAGAAGTCTTTCATGATTTCCCATTAATGTAAGTGCCTTCCCTTTATTTATCATATCCAATTTAATCTGTGTACATCTTTTTTGTACGTAGTTGTTTTCATGTTGCCTCCCACATCTGACTATGAGCTCCTGGAGAGAAGGAGCTTTTGTTTTTATCTGTATTTCTTTATTTGTATTTTCAGTACTTAGCACATTGCCTGACATGAAGTAGATACTAAATAAACAACAGACTCAGGAACCATTCCTTGTAACAAAAAATAAGTTTTTAAAAAAAACAGTTCAGCAGAATGAATGAGTACATCAACGAAATCTGACATTATTTGCCAAATTCTACATCCAAAGTCTCCTACATCTGCAAATTAGGGAGAGAGAGAGAATTCCTGATCTCTTTTACAGAGACAAACTTGGTTCAAATAATAGTTCCTTTAGGAAACTTTTGCAAATATACAATGTGATTCATCCCTCCTATTAATTTCCAAGGCACTTTGTGGGTAATACAATCATAGAACTTCTGTTCTGTACTTTTTTATTATCATCTATGTGCTTATTTTACTCTTTCTGGAGGAAATTAGGAGGCACTTGTCAGTGAAGCATGGACAGACCAGTACAAATTAATCACTATTAATATATCAGTACTCTCACTTTCAATCATGGAAGGACAGTAGTGAAATGACTGTGTTGACTATTATTTTACTATAAGAAAACTATTATTCTGGACTACTTAGCCTATGAATGTCTTTACATGCTTTTGATAATTTCAATGATTTATTCTCTAAATATTTGAAAAACTTACCCTGCCAACTCCACTTTGTAAACACTGAGTGCTGCATGGACTTTCACTTTGAAAATTGAAGGGGAATGCTGCTCCTGTTGGGACAAGGTATTATCTTTATTAAGAGGAAAAAAGAAAGATAACTGAGCAAAAGCTATAGCCTTAATGAGAAAACTGTTGTTTTTAACACCTGAGTGCCTAAAATATTCTAGGCAGTAAAACAAAAGTAAATGCCTCTTGGATTCCTTGGATTTTATTATATAAATAAAAGTGACGAGCTGAGTCCATCTTCCCTGAGAAAAAGAAAACAAGAGGAAAAAGGTTTAAAAATAAGGAATTTATGTTAGTTACAAGAAAATATTTTCTATCAGAGAATGTATTTATACACAGGTTCTGGTAATCAAGACTGGCTAAGGAATCTCCTTAGAGGTTTTTTTAAAAATAGGATTGATCTTAATATATGCAAAATATAAAGTAAAAGTATGATCCAAATGTAGGAAAATGAACTGAAGTCACAGGAAGGAGAAGTCTATGAATCTTATAATTCTTTTATATTAAAACACTGACATATTAGGAGCCCTATTACATTAGGTACTTGCATTTCAGTTACCATGTTAGGGATTTTTCTCACACATAATGAAATTACACAATATAACATCATTTTTTTATTCTTATTTTCCATTTTCATTTGATTTTATTATTTTGTAGGTTTAATATGAACAGGTGAACAAAGTAGTAATAGTCGTCTGGAACAGACAGAAATCTTTATCTAGGATACTTACTCTTTTCAATGAATTTTCCCTTTAAGAATCATATAATTAATCCCTGAAGACATGCGAGTTTGATGTAGAATGAAAATAAATGATTGCATTCTTCAAATTTAGAGTGACTCCAAAATCAAGTAGGAAACAAAATGCAAATAAGTTTGCAAAAAGATCTTCCATGCGAGCAGATTATCTGAGCCTTAATATTAGTTACTCAAAATAATTATTAACAATGCAATTATTTTCATCCAGTCAGTCCAGCACCGAGCCTGGTAGAAAATGTAGCAAAATAGAAGATTAAAAAAGTTTTCTTTAACTTGCAGTATAGTAATAGGAAGGGCAAAATGGAATGAAAAGGCAGCATGATATAGTGCATAAAACACTAGATTTGCAATCTAGTAATTAGACCCAGGTTCAAATCTGGACTTGATACTCACAAGTTATGTAACTGTAGGAAAATCACCCTCTCTGAACGTCAGCTTCCTGATCTATCTAATAAGGGACTGGACTTGATACCCTCTAAGGTCCCTCAGAGTTCTAACTCTATGATCCTTTCTATGATCTCTCAAAACCAATGTTGATCCTAAAAATGGGAAAGAGAGTATGTTAAGAGTATGATTTGAGGGTTGAAATTCCTCAAAGTCAAGGTCTCTTAACTTGAGATCCTTAAACTTGTGTTTCAAAAAAAATTTAACAACTATATTTCAATATAATTTGTTTCCTTTCCAATCCTACCTATTTTATGTGTTCAAAAGGGGCCCACATGTTTTACCAGACTGCCAAAGAAGTCTGACACACAAAAAGGTTAAGCACTCCCGCTCTACGTGAATTATCAAAGTAAAGGTATCAAGGTAAATCCCATATTCGCAAATTACTGAAATACAACATTTCATAAATGAGGCTGTTATATATGAAACATTAAATATCTGTATACAACAGCAGGTTGTGCAACAGAATAAACTATATGTGAAGTATAGATAAGCTTATGCTTTAGATTGGCTCACAAAAGGTTCTTGTTAACATGTCAAAAAAATAAATTATAATTTTCCCAAGGAATAAACCAAAAAAGTTAGCTTTGTGAAATAACGGCTCTGAGAGTAAAAGATTAAAAGGGACATTTCTGCATAACTCATCTTAAAACTTACCTATTTTCCTATGTTTAGGTTTCCAGAAGTCAGATTACCTGTTCCAGCTCAGAGCACAGCCCTAAACTTTATCAAAATAAAGTTATGACATCACAATCGCCACAGAATCTATAAGTGCTGTTTTATAACAACAATTTTTAAGCTGCACTTATATGCCCAATTTTTTTCCAAGGATTTTTCATTCTTCAGTAAGACTCTGCAGTGATCATTGTCAACTGGCACAATTTGTGCTGGGGTATTGATCTGAGCAGGAGCCAGTGATCTGCCAAAACTGACACCTGAAACAAAAATACACAAGGTTTATTTTAGTCAAGTACTAATTTACCTTTCACCTTTGCTGGTCTTTCAGATTATGGATTAATAGACAATTAAGTAGTGGTTGTTTTTCTTAATATTTCAGGTTATTTATTAGAGGATCTTTTAGTTTTTATTTAACTTTCACACAGTACTTTTGAAGCACTGAGCCTTTTAAATATTAGTTAAAAACAGACAAAATATTTAGAGATAGCACCACTAGGTTACTCACCATGGGGAGAAGACAGATGTCTAACTGGTCTTGCTGGCTGAAGCGGTTTACCAATCAATTTTTTGGTTTCCATTATCACAAAGACATTGAGGTTCCATACTTTAAAAGAAAAATTATAGTTATATCAGGTGTTTTAACTAAGAAAATTAAATTATTACATTATTTGTCTGAGTTCATAGAATTTTATAAATTCAACAAATCATAAAACTTCTATAAAAACAAAGATGTACCAATTTCAAGACTGAAATGAATTCAACAATACTGGCTGAGTACCTACTGTGCAGAGCTTTGTTCTAACTACTGGAGAGATGCCAAGTTTAGATAGGCTATGATCACTGATCTAGTAGAGTTAATACAGGGATAAGACACAATACAAGTATAATCTATAACATGATTAAGTACAACAGAGTTAAAAATCAAAACGCTATCTAAAACTCAAGAGAAGGTTGTTGCCAACATAAGGGAACAGGAAAGATTTCTATGAAAAGGGAATTTTTAAATTCAGTTTTAAAAGTCGGGAAGGAATTCAATGATAAAAGGGGACATCAAGATGTAGAGAATAAGAGTAAAATGGGCAGGGTGTGTTCAAGAACAGAAAGTACTTCAGTTTAATTTGAATATATTATGAATGGAGGAGAATATGAAACAAGCCTGGAAAGGCAGGGTTGCACCAGATTGTGGAAGGTCTTGAATACTAGGAAACAGTGATCTGTGGGGTCCCTCAAATTCAACAAATACACATTCTCTTTCCCAAAAAACCTATTCAGTGCCAAATTTTCTATCTCCAATAAGGCTTGGGGTCATAGGTTTCTGATTGGTGAGAATTTACCCTATCTTGATTCTGACCTACTATGCTACTTTCCTTGACCATCTCAATGCTATGCCACCATAGGACTATCCTACACCTCTTTCCACCTCTAGTGCTGAGAAGAGTAACAAAATCAAGACTAGCAGACAAAAAAGATTTGTCAATCAATAGCTCTATGACTCCTCCCCTGGCCACAACTCCCTTATATGTGTTGTCTTACCCTTTCAGAATTTAAGATACTTGAGGATAGGGACTGTCTTGTTTGTTTGTATTTCTGTCCCCACTACTTAGCATAGAGCCTGGCACATATTATGCATTAAATATTTCTTCATTCATTAATGCAAGGCCACTACCTATACTTCCAATCATTCAGATTCAAAACTATAGAGTCATCTTAACTCTACCCTCTACTTGAAACATCAAGCCCTATTGAATCTATACACATTCCACACCACCCACTTCTCTCCATTTGTACTACAATGACTTGAGTATAGATCCTCATGACTATTTCAGTATCCTCTTGACTGGCCTTTCTTCCTCCAGTCTTTCCCCTCAATAATTCATCCTCCACACAGGTGCCAAGTTGAATTCCTAAGGGGCAAGTCTGACCCTGCCAATATCCTATACTCACTTAATTTTTCCCCCATTTACTGTAAGATAAAATTAAAATCCTGTTTTAGCATCTGGAGTCAGCTTCTCGCTCCAATTTATACTACCAAGCTGATTACACATTACTCCTTCCATCACATAGTCTATACTCCCACCAAACTGGCCTACTTGCTATTATACAAGACATTCCATTTCCTCTGTGTTGGTATAAGTTGCACTTCACACCTAGAAAACTCTCTCAACACTGCTGTTTCTTGGAACTCCTAACTCTCTTCAAGACTCAGCTCAAATGCTATCTTCTTCAAAAGACTTGCTTGATTCTACCAATTGTTAGTTACTCTGACTTCTCCTCCAAGAACTAACTTTGTATTGTTTTGTGTGTGAGCCCACACACAATTGTGTTTACATCCTGTATTTACTTATTATGTTATATCATCTCCAATAGAAGGTAAAGCTCCTTGAGGGATTTACTTATTTACTTATTATGTATTTACTTATTATGTTATATCATCTCCAATAGAAGGTAAAGCTCCTTGAGGGCAGGGTCTGTCTCACTTTCATTATTTGCATCTACAACACTTAGTAAAGTACCTGGCACATAACAGGAAAGAGAGATGATTAAGTGAATGGCAATGTATGGACAGGTACAATGAATGAGAGGAGAGGGAATGAGCAAGCTTAGGAGAAAAAAAGGATAAAAACCATTCTGGATATCATGATGTTTAAGTGCTAGTAGAACATCCAGGAGGAATTGTCAAATGATCAATTGAAACTCAAAAAAGAAATCAAGACAAAAAATACATATTTGTAAATCATCTACATAGAGGTGGGAGTGAGTAAGATTAATAAAGAAGAAATAATGAAACAGGACCAAGGGCACAACCTCGGAAAACACCCCCTTCCTTAGAGAATATTTAGAAAAAGAACAGTCAACTAAGGAGACAAAGACAAAATGATTTAAAGACACAGCATAATTAAGAGAGTGTGGTACAAGAAGGGGAGAAAGTATTCAGTAAGATAGGATGACCTAGTACGAAATCCTGCAGGGAGGTCAAAAAGAATGAAGAAAGGGTGGGGGAGTTATTGAATTTGATGAGGGCACTAGCAACCTTTGGGAAAACCACCTCTCTAAGGCAGTAAAGGTAAAAGCCAAACTGGAAAACTTTATATAAATGATTGCTTGAAAGGAATACTTGGAAAAGAGAAATCTTAGTCTTCAGTTCCTTTTCTGAGCAAGAGAATATAACAGTCAGCCTTTTCAACCAATCAACAAGTATTTATTAAGCATCTGCTATGTGCCAAACGTTGACTGTGCTAGGTACCCCAGTTATAAAAACAAAAATTAAACAGTCCTTAATCTCAAGAAGTTTATATGTTTTTCAAATGTATATCTTTCAAATATATATTACCTTACACAAAGTTTGCTGAACTATGCCTACTATCAACACAAAGCCTAAATAAAGTTCCCACTCTGATGCCTCACTGTAGCATGGAGATAACCTTTAAGGCTATGCCACTGGAGTCAAGGCACTGACTACAGTCTCCTAAACTAGGTAAAATCTAACCATAGCTAAAACAACTCAAATTCTTTGAGTTCTGAGGCTCACCTTAGCTAAACACAGCAAACTCATTGGCAAAATATTGGTAACCAATGAGATTTTTTTTGGTCACAAGCAATTTAGGACTCAAGACATGGTGAGGTTGTGATCCACATTGTTGGAATAAGTGCCCACAAGAACTAAATCATGGACTTCTTAAGTATCAACACAAAGAAACTGATTAAACAACCACCTCTACATTCCTCTTTCTCTTCATCCAGAAAGCCTCAAGAACTTGGCAACATGCACAAATCAGGTGTCAGTGTACCTGATGTTACACACCAATAAAAAAGGCTTCCTTCTCTTTTTTTGAGAGATAGGAGAGATGGGGCAGTGATAAATAAGTATAAAGCAGGATAAAATGGAAATTCCTGTATTTGAGGAAAAATGAAAGAAAAGATAAAGAGACTATGAATAATATCTGACCTATGTACTTCACAAAGTAATGCCATAGAAAATTTTGGGGACTTGTTTTGCAGGTTTTGTGTTTTTTGGTTTTGTTCTTATTTTTGTGTTCAGACCTATAACTTCACTGCTGTAGTGACCTCCAGGGGAGGAAACCCTCTCCCAGTGTAGCTCCACAACTTTTCTGAAACTTAATGAGTCTTAAGAGATCTTTTCTGGGACCCTGAACTACTTATCCAGGGTCAAACAGTCAAAATACATCAGAGGTTTAACTTGAACCCTAGATCTTCTAGTCTTCGAGGCAAGCTCTCTGTCTTCTGTACCACAGAGTTAAATAGTACAAGATTTGGAGTTAGGAGAGACCCACTCACCCCCTACCCCCAGCTCCCACACTTACACTCTCACAATCTCAGTCAAAAAAAGAGGCATTGTTTCCATTACATACCACCTAGGATTTAGGGAAGAAAGTACTCTGAGAAGCTTAAAGCACTATATAAATGTGAGTTATTATGAAAAGAATTTTAGAAGATACTGTCTATAATATCAATGATTAAAACCACAATCTCTAAATAATTCCTTTTTTTAGGGCTGTATAAATTTTACAGGTTAAAAATAAGGTAAAAACTGACATTTTCTCTTACTAGTTTGTGGTAAAACAAGCATTATTCCAAAACAGCAATATCTGCTTATTCAATTCAGGGTTTAATAGCGTCAGGAAGAAAATGTTAGGAATGGTTTATAAATCAATTGCTAAAGAATACAATACTTGTATTGATATTTTTGATAATACAATTTTGACAAACAGATCTAATTTAAAATTCAAACAAGTCTAACTATAAGGATTAAAATGAGGTCCAAGAATCACTAATACATAGAGCTTTACTCTCTTTTTATGCTTTCTTCAACATTTTGACAGAGCTGTTAAAGTACACTATTATCTAGCAACTTTTTGCTATCTACATTGTCTATACAGCATGAGTGGAAATGTATTAATAGTATATGTATAAGACATAACTACTTCATAAAATGAAGTCTCCTACTAACAATAAAACAAAAGATTTCACAGAAAACAGAACATGCCATGATATATATTACCTGAAACCTACACAGACTACAAAATTTATAATTCACAAATAAAATTTTTTTAAAGATTTATTACCAAGTTAATGAAGTCTACAAAAACAACATCAGATGCTACATAAATTCCAATTCCTCATTCACTTAATGGACAAATCCTGAATGCAGAATTGAAGTTTTCCTCGAAACAGTTGGTATTACCTAGAGCAGGCATTTGTGATGTCAACAGTTGCAAGGGAAACAGAATCCTACATACAACATTTGGCAGCAAATGGTAAGACTACCAAAATGTTAATGTTTTAAAGTTTTAGCATTTGTAATATTCCTGCTAGAAATTTAGAACTTTCAACATCATTCATTTTGATCCAGCTAGTCATGAATTCAACAGACGCCTGTAAGTAGCTGTTGCTACAAATGTATTAAAAATTGTGCTTAAAATATCATCATCATAAAATGTCAAAACTGGTCTGAGAGCAAGAAGTACTATTTTCCAGTTCCAGCTCTACTACTAACTAGCTGACTATAAGACCATGCACAAGGCGACAAGTTTTGTGGCCTGAAGACCTCAGTTTCCTCATCTATAAAATGAGTTTGCCTAGATTATTTCTAAGGTCTTACCACTAAAATTTTATGTGTCTGAATAATAAACCTGGAAATCCCTACATCTTTTTTCCAACCTGGAGCAAGTCAAAAGTACAAGAACAGTCATGCAGCATTAACTAACTAGAAGCCAAAAACACTAGCCATTACATAGTGTTTCAGCAAAGAAATACTGACATCTAGCATTTTCTTTTATTTCTGAAGAGAAAGAGATAAAGGATTAAAAGGATAAATTAAAATCATAAGTCAAGTGCTATCTGACACTTGGTACCTACCTTTTCAATGATTAATGTGAAGACAGGTCATATTTGTGGATGAAAAAACAGAGGCATCAAGCTATTCCCCTCAGAAATTAACTTTTTAAATTATATTAAATAAGTTACTGGACCACTTTCCTTTTATGTTCCCTTTGAAAGCACTGTGAAATTCCATGTCAAAAGCAGAGTTATTTGCATACAGGTTTAATATGCAAAATCAGCTACCTAGAAACACCCTCTTAAATTGAATTTACATATCAAATGTGTTATTAGTCCTTCCTACTATTAGGAAGGAGAGAAATATTTAAGAAATAGGATAAAGAGAAGTCTGAATGATGGAGACATCAACCCATTAATTTTTCTATTTGACAAGGAAAAATATTTAATTCTACTCAAACTCTAAAATCTTGGTACAACACATTCGGAAAATTAAGAGTTCTTGAAAATTAATGCTGCATCTCATGAGTTAATATGAAATGTGGAGAGAAAGCTTGACTTTTGTATGCCTCAGTCTAGCACAATGCCTGGCAGTTACAAACCTTAAAAGGAACTTAATAAAAAAAATGTGAGTTCACTTGCCTATCAGATAGAAGGACAGCAAAGAAGGAATGAATACATGGAAGTAAGAATCATCCATAATGTCCCAGCGGATGACTCCCATAGTACTATACGTTTCTTCCTTTCCCCTGAAAGTAATGTCTATACAAATTCAGTTTCCCACTCTATGGAAAAAAAAAAAAAGTGATGCAAACAAAAAACCAAAACACTTAAGAAAGGGGAGTGGGGAGAATGGGGACACAATTTTGTCAAAATATCACTTAATTTACTACTTATTAATCAAACTCACTAGGGTCTGGAGTCAGGAAGACCCAAGTTCAAACCTGGCCTCAGACACCTACTAGCTGTGTGGCCCTGGGTAAGTTCCTTAACTCTTTTTGCCTTAGTTTCCTTATTTGCAGAATGAGCTGGAGAAGGAAATGGCAAACCACTCCAGTATCTCTCCCAAGAAAACCTCAAATGGGGTCACTTGGAGTCAGAAAATGACTAAAAGGTAACAAAAACTATAAAAATAAGTGTTTCCTAAGCACCCACTACGTACTGGAGATACAAAGAGTAAAGTGAAACAGTCCCTATTCTCAGGAAGGTTACTTTCTAAAAGCGAGGGTAACAGAAGCATTTACAAGCATAGGCAACACAAATATACTGAGGAGAGAGCACCAGCAGTTTGGGGGGGCGGGGTGTTCAAGGATGTCCCTAAAGAGTCATTTTGAGCAGAGTCTTGAAAGTCACTTATTTGAAGTACTTTTCTCTATTAATGTCAATGAACCCTACGTTACAAAGCTGGCTTTGGTGATTATGATAGAGAACAATTCCCCTTGCAGTTTTTCCCAGTTTCTCTTACAGGGGATTCTTCACCTGGGGTCCGTCGAATTTAAATACACATACACACATATATACATACATATATGTAAGTGTGTGTGTATATATGTATACATATATATGTATATACACATATATTCTGATAACGGTATTTCCCTAGAATTGCTTCTCCCGGCGATCCTACTCCGCACTTTTAAAGCATTTGAAAGCACTCTGAGAAGGGTCTCACGAATAACTTGAGACTGCCAAAGGGGTCCGTCCACGGGACAGACACAGCAGGGTAAGAAACTCCGGGTATAGGAGAAAAACAGCACTACAAACGAAAACCCAAACACCTAATAAGAAAAAAAAGACTAACACGGTCAGTCTAGCCACAAGAACACTTAACTGGTTAACAAGTACTACTGAGTGCCCAGGCTCCCGCTCCTCAGCCCCAGGCCGGGGGCTACGGGCCCGAAGATGGTAACCGCCCTCTCCCATCCCCCACGGCCCCCGCCCCCGCCCCCGGCCCCCGGCTCGGCTCCCCCTCCTCCAGAGACCCGCCACCTACCGCCTCACGGTCCGAGAGAGCTCGGGGCGGGGTGTCGGGTGCGGCACCGCGGCTTCCCAGCCCTGGCACACGGGCCCCCGGCGCGGCCACCCCGTAGGTCCTCCTGCCTCCCGTCGAGGGCACGACTCCCTCCTCACGCTGCCTCCTCCTCCTCCGGGAGCGGCCGCGGGGTCGGGAGCGGGATCCGGACTGGGGCTGAGGGGCGGGGGAGGGGCGGGGGGGACGGGCGAGGCTGGGGTGGGGCCGGGGCGGGGCGGGGCAGGGGCGGGGCCTACGAGGAGGCCGGGGCGCAGTCTGGCACCTGCAGGGACCGTTAAACGGGCGGCGCGCGGGCCGGCGGGTGCTCGCGCGCCCCCTGGGTTGGGGAAGAAAAGAGGGGAATGAGGATGCTGCGGGAGGGGGTGAGGCGTTTCTGAAACGGCACCCCATGGGCGGGGTGACTCCTCGAGGCTCAGCCGGCCTCGGGCTGTCGGGTGGGGTTCAGACCTCGCCGGCCGTTTCCACACCTTGGGGAGGTTTGAAAAGGGGAAAAGATCAGTTTCCACAGACTGGAGGCTATGACAGTTTTTTCAAATTATTTTTCTCAATTAAGCCTTTTTTTTTTTAAATTATTTTTTTCAATTAAGCCTTTATTTTCTTAATTTCCTATAACTTCCCCCCCTACACACACACACGAAAACAAAACAACTAGAAAAAACAGCCCAGCAAAACAAACCACTATATTGACTTTATCAAAAACTATGTTACAACCAGTGTTTTCTGGACGAGATGCTTGAGAACCCGTAGTCTCCAATCTTTCTTTTTTAAATCAGACCTGAGATTTCATCAGAGAGATGTAGAGCTTCCACCGAGTAGATCAGGAACCCGAGAGGTTCTGGGACATTTGTTCGGGCTCCCACAGCCCCCGTTATATCTGAGACAGACGTGAAAGCCAACTCCCTCTAAGCCCGATGTCTCTAAGGCACGCTGTATCTCTAAGAAAACCTCAGGAAAATCCCCCCTAGTCAGACCCTTTAGGATCAACTAGCAGCCCCTCTCCTCCGCAGAACAGGCAGTTAGTGAATGGGGACAAGCTCCTTACTGCAGAAATAACTTGGCTAAAGAATGCATTAAATATACTACAACCTAGAATCTTTATTAAGTTTAGTATCTAGATCGAGGCAGAGATTTAGGTCACTCTCTTTTCTCAAAGACTACAATTCTGTCCATATACAGTACTAGGGAACTTAAACATAAATGTTTTCTCAAATATTAACCTCAGAGTTTCTCAATTTACTCAACTCCTGTAACTTACCAACGCCGATCGATACATAGGGGTGGGCACATTCTTGAACCTGCCACCAAACACAACTGTTTTACATCCATAATCAGGAACTCTGAAATGTTTGTCCTGTCCTAAACGATTATTCCTTTCTCTCTCTGTGCCTTATTCTTCCTAAGGTGACATCCAATCCTTCTCTCCCCCTTCAATTTCCTCCCTTCCCAATCTTAATCCTTTAACAGTTTAATTCTATACTTTGTACCCTTGAATATCCTATTGCCACTCACACCTTGCCAAACCCTAGTCCTGAGTTTTTCCCATTCCACTTCTACTCATGTGCTGCTTTAAAAGAGGTGGAAATAATACTAAAACAGCAATGACTGAATACACTACAATTTTATATTATGTAATTCCCAACCTGGAATCTCACTTTGCTAAGGCAAAATTAATTTAATTCCTTCTAATCGATTTCCCACCCCAATTACTACAGTTTATAAATATTCTCTTCTCACCCTCTCCCCACCACACAAACACTCAAGTGAAGACTCTATCATACTTTACTGAGAGAACAGAGGAACCAAATAAGGAATAAAAGTGATCACAAAAGATGAAATGGACACTTTTGGTTACCTAAATTGAAAAGGGTGCATTAACAAAATCAAAATACTTAAAGGATAAAAATCTTTGCAACCAAGTTTTTTTTTAAATTATGGTCGTATCTAATATGTATATATGTAATATATGTGCATATGTATGAACAAAATCCATTCCTAAGAAGACAAATGTTAAATGATTTGTGAATAGGAACGTCATAAAGAAATGCAAGTCATCAGTAATCATATGGGAGAAAATACTCTAAATCTCAAAGGAGACAAATGTAAATTAAAATAACTTGGTTTTCACTTCACACTCATCAAATTGCCAAACATTTAAAAAAAGGAAAATAGCATTTGTTGGAGGGACCCTTGAAACAGTCACACTAATGCACTGTGAGTGGAGCTGTGAATTGTTCCAACCAGCTGGCAAAGCAATTTGCAATCATACCCCATTCCATTACTAATCTGTGCAACCCTTTGACCCAGTAATGCTTTTACTAGACATATACTACCAAAAGGTTTAAAACAGAGACAAAGGACTCATATGTGCAAGAATACTACACTTGAAACTACACTTTTTGTTGTGGCAAAATATTGGAAACAGTGAGTGCCCATCAATTGGAAAATGTCTGACCAAATTATAGAATAGAAATATAATGAAATATTACTGTATAATAAGAAATTGTGAAAGAAAAAGATTTAGAAAAATGTAGGAAGACTTGTATGAACCAATATAGAGGAAAGTAAGCAGAACTAGGAAGACAATCTATACAGTGAACACAAAAATGAAAACAACTTAAGAACTCTGATCTACATAACTACCAAGGAAGACTTCTAAGCTCTGATGATGAAAGATTTGTCCTCCTTCTTGGTAAATACACCATGAATTGTAGATGAAAAATGAGACATACATCTCATGAAAGTACCAGTGTGTAGATTTGCTTTATTTTACCATGTTTATATGTAGCAAGAGATAGCTCTGGGGAAGGAGAAATAATGCAAAAATAAAAGAATATCAATGGAACATTTAAAAATACAAAGAGCACAGAAGTGAGCCAGAATGAGCCACAGACAAGCAAGAAAGTTTAAGGAAGTTTTCTTTTTTTTTTAACCATTCTGTTAAATTTATTTTGTCTCAAAAACAAAAATTTTTATTTTTATTCCGAACTTAAGAAATAAAACAAATATTTCCTTAACATAGTAGACTGCTTAAAAAAAAAGGATTGCACATGAAATTGCATCTATTATATACACCTATTATTCTTTTTAAATATATAATAAAGTAACTTTCTCCCCCTCCTGACCTAGAGAGCCCTAGACATAGCTACCATTAGACACAAATACATTTGTATATGGAAAACCATTCTATATATACTAATATTTATCAATTACTTCTCTGGATGCAGATAGTATCTTCTTTCATAGGTCCTTTGTGGTTAATTCAGATATTTATAATAGACAAAATGAGATTCACTCTTATTCACTCATAGTTGTTCTTAAAACAATATTGCTGTTACCGTATACAGTGTTCTTTTGGTTCTGTTCATTTCATTCTTCATTATTTCTTGTAAATCTATTCATTTTTTCTCAGATCATCAAGTTCATCAGCTCTTATGGCACAGTAGTATTCCATCATTATCATATACCATAACTTGTTCAGTCATTCTGCAATTGATGGGCATCTCCATAATTTTCAGTTCTTTGCCACCACAAAGAGAGCTGCTATAAATATTTTAGAACATATGAGTTCTTTTCCTTTTTCTCTAATCGTCTTGAGAAACAGACCTAGTAGTGATATTGTTGGATTAAAGGATATAGGCAGTTTAATAACTCTTTGAGTATAGTTCCAGATTGCTCTCCAAAATGGTTAGGTTAGTTCACAATGCCACCAACAGTGAATTAGTGTCTCAATTTGTCCATATCCCCTCCAACATTTGTCCCTTTCCACTTTAATTACTTAAGCAATCTGACAAGTGTAAAGTTATATCTCAAGGTTGTTTTAATTTACATTTCTCTTAATGATGATTTGCCGCATTTTCTCATGTGACTATAATTTTTTTTATTTATCAGAAAACTGCCTGTTCATATTCTTTGACATTTATCAATTGGAGAATGACTTTTATTCTTATAAATTTAAGAAAGTTCTTTACATATTTGAGAGATGAAACTTTTATCTGAGATATTTCCCAATTTTATGCTTTCCTTCTGTTATTTGCTCAAAATTCTAAATTTAATGTAATTGAAATTCCATTTTACACCTCACACTGTTCTCTCTTTTTCATTCATAAATTGTTTGCCTATCCATAAGTCCGATAGGTAATATCTTCCATTTTCTTCAAATCTTCTTGTAATATTTCTCTTTCTATATAGGTCACGTGTCCATTTTGACCTTATATTGCTAAAAAAGTGTAAGATGTTAGTCTATGCTCAGTTTCTGTCAGATTGCTTTCCAGCTTTCACAACAATTTTTACCAAATAACGTATTCTTATCCCAAAAACACATTTAATATTTAATTGGAAATTCTAGCAATAGCAATAAGAGAAAAAATGAAATAGAAGGAATCAGAATAAGCAATGAGGTGATAAACTACATGTACAAAACATGTAGTAAAAGAGGCCATTTGATGGAAGTGCTCTCTTCTCATCTAGTCTACATCTCAAGTCTTCCACATCATCCCTTCATTCTCTTGTCCACCTCTTCATCACTGCAGTATCTGATGAAGAGGTGGTCCTTTTACTTGCCAAAGTAACATCTCCCCCATCTTCTACAGAAATTTTCCCCATAATAGGTAGTCTTTCTTCCTCTTCTTCAATATTTCCCTACCTATTGCTTCCTTTCCTGTTGCTTACATGCATGGTCAAGCATACTCATCCTTAAAAAGCAAGCAACCAAAAAACACAAAACACCCCTCTCTAGACCCTATCATTTCTTCAAGGTATCATCCTACATTATGGTCCCTTTCTCAATAAAATTCTTAGAAAATGCCATCCAGGGGGCGGAGTCAAGATGGCGGAGTAGAAAGACGCACGTCTATGAGCTCCGAACCCCACAGCCCATAGAATTAATGTAAAAAGAGATCCCCATAAATTCTGGACCATTGAAAGGTGTGCAGAAACAGAGTGGAAGAGATTTCCGTTCCAGAGAGCCCTGGAGAGCCGTCCACAGGGTCCGTCGCGCCCCGGAAAGCGGACCCCACCCCAGTGCTGCCCTGGCCGCGGCCCCAGAGAAACTGACCTGAGCAA
Source organism: Bettongia penicillata ogilbyi (assembly GCA_023548195.1). Taxonomy (NCBI): domain Eukaryota; kingdom Metazoa; phylum Chordata; class Mammalia; order Diprotodontia; family Potoroidae; genus Bettongia; species Bettongia penicillata. Next base: position 1,523,685 of record JAJHZJ010000243.1, on the reverse strand, counting down.
GCTTCAGGGACGGAACCTCCGGCAGCCAGGAAAGTCCCTCTGCCCACAGAAGCTACAGGTCAGTGAGAGAGACGGCTGGGCTGGAGGAGGGGAGCGGAGTGTCTCCGTGACTCGGGCCCCCTCGGGAGGAAGCGCGGGGGCAGATGCGGGGGCAGTGGAAGCAGCAGCTGCCGCGGCGGCCCGGGACTCCCCCAGCAGCAGGCAGGATCTTCATTACTGAAAGTCTCTACATAAACAACCTGAGGGAGCTGAGCCTGGGAGACGGCCCTGCCCCACCACGCTCCATTACTGAAGGCCTCTGCATAAAGCCCCTAAGGGAACTGAGCCTGGGAGGTGGGCCCCCCCACCCCGCCCCACCCCTCCATTCCTGAAGGTCTCTGCATAAAGCCCCTGAGGGAGCTGAGCCTGGGAGGTGGCCCTGCCCCCACCCCAGCACCAGAACTAAAGCTCACATTGATTAGCAGCCGGGCGGCTGGAAAGCCCATTTGAATCTCAGACCCCAAGCACTAGCTGGGCGGATCTAGGCAGGGGTGGACAGGAATCTCAGAAGTCAAGTAACTGGCTGGGAAAATGCCTAGAAAAGGGAAGAAAAATAAGACTATATGTCCGGGACTCACGGTCCCCGGTCGACCCTCCCGGTGAGTAGTAACCCCTCACTCTGCTTCACGCAGCTTCAGACGTCTCTGGTCCCGCCTCCGGAGGCTGGAGCACGGGCTAAACCAAGCACGAGCCAGAGTGGTAGAGCAATGCAGGTGTTTATTCAGCAGTTCACATCAGTCCAGTCCCCACGAATCTCCTCAGGGCATTGCCTTATATTCCTTATCCCTTCGGGTTCTTGCTATCCGGCCCCTGATTGGAGAGCTCAGCCTGCTGTCGCCCCAGCCCCCTCCCCTTAGCTGGTTGTGTCCTGTGGCAATAGGGCAGGAGTCTCTCTGGACCTTCCCTCCCCACTCGGACCATCTGCTTGGTCCTATCACAGGTGGCCAGGTGTGTTTTACTCTTACTGGGGCTCCCTCAGCACCTCCCCGAGGGTGGTATCGTGCCTTGTACACGAGCCTTTCCTGCACCCTTAGCCCGGAAGTCACGGGTGAGGCACGTGATTGCCGGGGAGGGGCAGGTATAGACTCCCGGCCATTACCTCTCTGCCCAGGAGGTCCAGGGACGGCCCCTGACAACTCCCCCTTTTTGTTTTATAAAGGTAAGTGAGAGAATAGGTCATGTGGCCTGTCTCCATGTCTGGTACCAAAAGTGGGCAGGGCCCCTGTCTTAGGCTATGTGGGTGGCTCCCACCTCCAGCATTTCTGGTAGGTGGACCCACAATAATCCCGTCATTGGGTACCTCTGCAGCCAACGGCATGAGTTTCCAGATCATGGAGCCACAATATTCCTGTAGAAAGCTCATTATTGATTATAGTGGGGCATAGGGATGCTTTTGGGGCTGAGGCGAGGGTTAGCGTCTCTCTAAAGCTGTAATCCAAACTTGTGGATTAGAGTGATTTGTCAGGGAGCGGAGAGCCCACGCGGTATATTGCCGCTGTTGCGTCTGCCTCTGCCGTACCTGGCGTAGGCAGAGCAGGAAGCCCACGGCAAGGAGAAGGAATAAAGAGGCGGAGCCCACATAGCCCTTCACCCATGTAGATAGAGTAGAGAAGATAGAACTAAAGGTGGTGGTAACAGCGGGATCAATTAGAGTGGCATTGATGTTGGCAACCTGGCGCCGGAGGGTGTGGAGGGTGCGCTCAAAGTTGTTGGACCAATTTCCTGTGAGCATCTGCGATAGTTTGCGGGACAAATTGGCAGCATGGGAGAGGTTTTGTTTGAATAAACACTCTCCCTACTATCTTTGGTCCTATACATGCTTGTACAGAACAATTCTGGCATGTAAAATTGAAAATTCCTGTCATGTTCTGATATATCTCTAGTTTAGATCTGTAGTCTCTGTCCCATAGAAATATATGTGTGTTCCCTAGACATACTTCACCCATTAAAGTAATGTTGTTAGCTTTCTTTGGTGATGCTGCAGCAGGCATTCCCTGCACTGTTTGTCCTCTCATAGCTAGAATAACTTTGTCTAGTCCCTGAACAGATCCTTCAACCTCAGGAGACCCTTTACAATTGATGTACATTTGTCTAGGAAAGTTTGGTGCATATTTTTCCTCAAGTAAGTATGTAAGATTGTGACATGAATATAACATTTCTATGTAGTTTCCCATAATCAATTCTTTCTCCTGACAGGTATGTTGTGACAATTCTCAAATGGTAAAAGCCCCGTATACAGATGCCAAAGGGTTACATTTCTCTTCTTTTGTAAGTTACAAAATGGCCTAAATTTCATCCCACGAATAAGTCCCACAAAGTCCTTGTCTGACCAAACTACTATTGTCCCATTTATCCTCCAAGTCAATAGATTATAAGCGTGTCATGTATCTTTCTCATCCCATGTCTCCTGTCCGTCCACAATAGTGGCACACCAGGGATACCCCTCTGTTCCATTCACCTGTATGTATTTAAAACCAAACCCATTCCAATTCCCAGAAATACCCTTCTATAGACAAAGTGGGAAACCTGTGACTAGTCCTGAAAAGTTAGTGTCTTTGAAAGAGTCCCATTATTATCATAGTCTAGTCCATCATCTTTAAACATGTGAGAAATATTGCCTTGGATGATAAACTTAGGCATTGTCTCACTCCATGACATCACCCTTAACCATGGTGGATTCCTGATGAACGCCCATCTCTGTTGTTCCTTCGGTGCTGGGTCGATGGACGCAGTGTTCTTTGAGTGTCATAATAAGTACAAGAAAAATGAAATGAGTCATTGTGATCTAGTTGATTAAGTTTCTCCAAAAGTTTTTTCATCCGCCGCTGACAGCACCTCCTCACTCCCATCCTTTTCACTGGAACCCAAACTTCTTTATTATCATCTGTTGAAACACAAACATACCCTTTTCCCCACGTTAACACTGTATGAGGACCAAATCAATTTTTATTCTCATCGTGCCACATTACTTTACTGGCTGCTTTCAGGGCACTTGTTATTGCTGATTCATTCTTTGCAGACTCCTTATTAGGAAATGTTAAGAATTTCATAGCAGCCAATAAGCCATCATTATAGAATTTTAAATAATTTAGAATATAAACAGCCAATTGTAATTTATCATCAATTTAGAGTATAAACAGCCAATTGCGAATTTATCAACTCCTGGTCCAACTCCTCCTTTTTCTTTTCGCAAGTAAGTGTCCAGGGATCGATTTGCTCGTTCCACTATCGCTTGACTAGTGGGATTATGGGGGGTTCCAGTGACATGTAAAATGGAAAATTCCACCATGAACTGTTCAATGGCTTTACTGACATAAGCTGGACCATTGTTTGGTTTAATGCTTTTTGGTACTGCATGATTTAGAATGTGACCGAGTGTGTGTGATATAAAATATTGTTGTTTTGGCCCTTATTGCTAGTTGAACTTCCATAGTTATCTGTTTAATACTATCTGCCCTATCAGGAATATAGGCCGACTCTAATCTAAGTATCAATGATACTGTATACTTTCTGTCCTATTAACATCCTTACTCTCTTCACTGCCTTATGTATGACTTGGGCTACCAGTACAGCATAAGGCACACAAGCTCTGTTCTTTATCTGAGCCAAATGTGCCCACTCAATAATCCCTTGTTTTTGATGTAAAACTCCAGTGGGTATTTTTTCAGTGAATAAAATTGTTACTTCTAAGTCCTGTGATTCTCATATCCTAATAATAGTACACTCCATAATCCTTTTCTGCACTAATTTCAAACATTCCAGTGCTTCATCTGTCTATTCTCTGCATGACTTTAATTGAGAAGGACCTTTCAATAAATCATATAATGGTTTCATTTGATCAGTTGTAATTCTCAACTGTGGCCTACACCACTGAATTTCTCCTATCAATTTCTGAAAGTCATTTAAATTTGTAACCTTTGTAGAATCTATGATAGGTGACTTCAAACTTAAGCCTTACCACCTTACATCATTGTTTCACAGGGTGGTTTCTCCTTCTCTGATTACATTTACTCTGAAAAAGAAAACTTTTTAGAAATTGAAACATCCAATTAGGAGTGACACGTTTCACTTAAAATGTGAACAGAATAACTACCTTTTGGTTACTTCTCATTATACAAAATACTTTTCTTTTAGGTGAGATTTAGGTGAAAATGCTGATCAGCCTGCCCCAGATCTCCTCTCGTCTCTCTCTCCACCCTCACAATTTGGCCAGAATTGGAGGGTAAAGCGAGAGAGAGTTTAACCAAAAACTTTCAAATAATTTCCAAAACTTTTATGCTTTCCTTAAACTTCATATCCATGTTGTTTTCCTAATGGGCTTTGATTAAAGCCCCCTTTAAAACTGCACAGACACTATGTACCTGCATTTCCCATCCAAGACTACACCTTGCAATCACATAAACTAAATAATATAAGATTAGTTCCTCTCTTTCTCTCTCCCATACTTCTCCCCGATGCTGCAGTCATCAGAGAGAAGGGAGGAGGGGGAGGGAAAGAGATAACATTCCAAGGTCCAGCTACCATGGAGCTGACCGTAATAACTCACAAACACACGCACACAGAACATGTAAAGACAGAACACATATACAGACAATAAAAGAATCCAAAAAACTGAGAAAAAATTGTCAGAAATCCTCTATACACATTATAACTCTGGCTTAATTTCTATCACTGTGTCCGGGCTGCTGAATTCGCCACTGTGCCACAAATCCTGGGCAAATTTTTTGCTGTGCCACAAAACAGGCCCTGGGCCAACTCTGGATGTATTTCCTGGTTGAATTTCTGACTGCACCAACTCCCTCTTTCCTCTCTGTCCTATCTGGTCATGATTGTCTCCTGAGCTCCCAGACCGCCAAGATTGTATGGCCGTCTGTACATAAGCAGAGCCGGGACCATATTTTGCGGCGGCCTCTTTAAGATCTCTTAGGAATTTATAGGACAGCGGTTTATGCACCCTTTGAGGCTGTCCGCCCTGTTCTAGCTGAATAAACACAGGGAATAGGTTGGCCCCTTCCCAATCTACCTCCTCTCTATTTTCCTGCTGCTCTGGGACTTCCTCTTTTTGTTTGTCCTGTGATTTCTTTTGGGGTCCCTTTCCTCTCTGCGGGCGAGGTTTTTTTGTTCCTTGTCTTTTCCCGTGTCCTGCTCCCTCCTCCCTGATTCCTTCCTGACTCTCTCCTTTAGCCTCTCGGACTACACTACCCAGACTTCTCCATGGATACATAACAAAGTCCTGGGGATTGAGGAAGTAGGGGTCCTCTTTTTGGTATGAAGCCATCTGCTGCCCTATTAATCGGCAACGGGTCGGATCAATTCCTGTATGCTCTACCCATGGACTGATGGTTATTATTTTCTCGACCCAATCTTGGCAAATTCTTATGTGTATTTTTATCCCATTCTGCTTGCAGAGTTCGTACACTTGGCAAGCTAGAATTCCTTTGTCCTCTGGCTTAATCTCTCCTACGGACTGTGTTTGTCCCATTTTTTAATTCTGCCTTCGGGGAGCCTCGGGTAAATTCTTAACTTTCGCTCTGCTCAGGCAATCCCCGGGTGCTTGGCTCTTCTACCCCCTGCCAGCAAGGGGTAGGTGAGTTACTCACCTCACCACGTCCGTCACAGTCCCTGTTCGGGCGCCAGTTGTCCGGGACTCACGGTCCCCGGTCGACCCTCCCGGTGAGTAGTAACCCCTCACTCTGCTTCACGCAGCTTCAGACGTCTCTGGTCCCGCCTCCGGAGGCTGGAGCACGGGCTAAACCAAGCACGAGCCAGAGTGGTAGAGCAATGCAGGTGTTTATTCAGCAGTTCACATCAGTCCAGTCCCCACGAATCTCCTCAGGGCATTGCCTTATATTCCTTATCCCTTCCGGTTCCTGCTATCCGGCCCCTGATTGGAGAGCTCAGCCTGCTGTCGCCCCAGCCCCCTCCCCTTAGCTGGTTGTGTCCTGTGGCAATAGGGCAGGAGTCTCTCTGGACCTTCCCTCCCCACTCGGACCATCTGCTTGGTCCTATCACAGGTGGCCAGGTGTGTTTTACTCTTACTGGGGCTCCCTCAGCACCTCCCCGAGGGCGGTATCGTGCCTTGTACATGAGCCTTTCCTGCACCCTTAGCCCGGAAGTCACGGGTGAGGCGCGTGATTGCCGGGGAGGGGCAGGTATAGACTCCCGGCTGTTACCTCTCTGCCCAGGAGGTCCAGGGACGGCCCCTGACAACTATAGAGAGTTTTTTCAAACAGATGCAAATGATCCCAACTTTCGGATCTGACGAGGACATATTCTTGCCATCAGGGAAAGACATGGAGGGCGGGGCCTCAGTACCCCAGACATCCCAGGGGGATGTCGGGCGGGCTCAGGCCTTGGAAGAGCTCAAAAAGGATTTTGAAAAGCAAGTTAGACAGGTGGAGGAAAAACTGGAAAGAGAAATGAGAGAGATGCAAGAAAAGTATGAAAAACAGGTCAATACCTTGGTAAAGGAGACCCAAGAAAATGCTGAAGAAAATAAAACCGTGAAAAATATGCTAACTCAATTGGCAAAAGAGGTTCAAAAAGCCAATGAGGAGAAGAATGCTTTCAAAAGCAGAATGAGCCAAATGGAAAAAGAGGTTCAAAAGCTCACTGAAGAGAATAGTTCTCTCAAAATTAGAATGGAACAGATGGAATCTAATGACTTTACAAGAAACCAAGAAATCACCAAACAAAACCAAAAGAATTGAAAAAATGGAAGAGAATGTAAAATATCTCATGGGAAAAACAACTGACCTGGAAAATAGATCCAGGAGAGACAATTTAAAAATTATGGGACTACCTGAAAGTCATGATCAAAAAAAAGAGCCTAGATATCATCTTCCATGAAATTATTGAGGAAAACTGCCCTGACATTCTATAACCAGAGGGCAAAATAAGCATTGAAAGAATCCATCAATCACCACCTGAAAGAGATCCAAAAAGAGAAACTCCTAGGAACATTGTGGCCAAATTCCAGAACTCCCAGCTCAAGGAAAAAATCTTGCAAGCAGCTAGAAAGAAACAATTCCAGTATTGTAGAAATACAATCAGGATAACTCAAGATCTAGCAGCTTCTACATTAAGGGATCGAAGGGCATGGGATAGGATATTCCAGAAGGCAAAGGAACTAGGACTCAAACCAAGAATCACCTACCCAGCTAAACTGAGTGTAATACTTCAAGGGAAAATATGGTCTTTCAATGAAACAGAGGACTTTCAATCATTCTTAATGAAAAGACCAGAGCTGTAAAGAAAATTTGACTTTCAAACACAAGAATGAGAAGAAGCATGAAAAAGTAAACAGCAAAGAGAAGTCTTAAGGGACTTACCAGAAGTGAACTGTTTACATTCCTACATGTAAAGACAATATTTGTAACTCTTAAAACTTTTCAGTATCTGGGTAGTTGGTGGGATCACACACACACACACACACGTACACACATGCACGCACACACACATACACACATGCACACACATACAGAGACAGAGAGCACAGAGTGAATTGAATAGGATGGGACCATATCTTAAAAGAAATTAAGGTAAATGGTGAGAGAGAAATGTAGTGGGAGGAAAGAGGGTGAAATGGAATGGGGTAATTATATGTCATTTAAGAGGCAAGTAGGAGACTTTTTAGTGGAGGGAAAAAGAGGAGAGCTGAGAAAAAAAAACAAGAAGTTTACTCTCATCACATTTGACTAAAGGAAGGAATAAAATGCACACTCATTTTGGTATGAAAACCTATCTTACAGTATAGGAAAGTGGGGGAGAAGGAGATAAGCAAGGAGGGGGATGATGGTAGGGAGGGCAAAGGGAGGAGGGAGCAATTTGAAGTCAACACTTGGGGAGGGACAGGATCAAAAGATAGAAGAGAAACAATGAGGGGCAGGGTAGGATGGAGGGTAATCCAGTTAGTCTTACACAACACGACTATCAGGGAGATCATTTGCAAAACTACACAGATATGGCCTATATTGAATTGCCTGCCTTCCCAAAGGGAATGGGTGGGGAGGGAGGGATGGGGAGAATTTGGAACTCAAAGTTTTAGGAACAAATGTTTAGTATTGTTCTTGCTACTAGGAAAGAAGACATACAGTTAATGAGGAATAGAAAGTCATCTGGCCCTACAGGAGAAAAGAGAAAATGGAGACAAGAGAAGGGAGGGATGACAGAGGAGAGGGCAGATTGGAGATAGGGAAAATTAGATTGCTTGGGGTATTGGGGTGGGGGGAGGGGATAAAAGGGGAGAAAATTTGGAACCCAAAATTTTGTGAAAAGGAATGTAAAAAGTTAAATAAATAAATAATAATAAAAAAGAAAGAAAATGCCATCCAAATGTTGACATCACTTCCTTCCCTCTTACTCTCTTCTCAACACTTTTCAATCTGACTTCTAACCATGTTATTCAACTAAAACTGCTTTCTCAAAATTGCCAAATCTGATGGTTTTTTGTCAGTCCTCATCCTTCTCAGGCTTCAGCAATTGATGCTCTTTGGTCACTCACTCTTCCTGGACAACTCTCCTCTAGATTTTTATGACACTGCTCTCTCTTGGTTTTCCCTCTACCTATCTGAACCTTCTCAGTATTCTTTGATGGTTCCTCATCCTACGCATAACCGTTAACAGTGAGTGTATCAGGGGTGTACTAGAGTCAGCACCTACCAAAATTTTTGTTAAATTTTCAGAATGAGCAGTTACTATTTCTTTTCCCATTCATCATTTCACGAGTGACCAAACTTAGTTCCCTAAAATTAGTTCTTGTGGAATTTGGATATATATTTGAAGTTTGAAAGAATGGACATGCTACAAGCCCCAGAGACCCCAGTGCAGAAAGTCAGTCATCAGATCCCTGGCCCCAGTGCAAGAAACTTGGAACAGTGCTCTCTGTATCCCAGAAGCAGAGCCCAACTTTTAAAAATGAGCAAAAAATTTAAAAAGATCCCTGATCATAGAAAGCTACTATGGCAACAGGAAAGATCATCAACATAAACATAAATTCTGAAGAAGACAACAACGTCAAAATGCCTACATGTGAAGCTTTGAAGGAGAATACGAATTGGTCTCAAGGCCAAAATGTCCTTTTGGAAGAGCTGAAAAAGGATTGTGAAAACCAAGTAAGAGAGGTAGAAGAAAAATTGAGAAAAATAAGAGTTATGCAAGAGAATTATGAAAAAAGAGTCAGTAGCTTGGAATAGGGAAGAACAAAAGTGAATGAAAAATACAACTCCTTAAAAAAAATAGAACTGGCCAAATGGGGAAAAATCCACTGAAGAAAACAACTCCTTTAAAAGCAGAATTGACCAGGTGGAGCTAAGATGGTGAAGTAAAGGCAAGAAGTTGCCTGAGCCCTCCCTTAAACCCCTCCAAAGATCTTTAAATAATGATAGAGTAGTAGAACCCACAAAAAGATAAAGTGAAATAATTTTCCAACCCAAGACAACTTAGAAGGTTGTCAGAAAAGAGCTTTATATCAGGGTGAGAGAGGAGTATAGTCCTGCACAAGTCATGCCAGCACAGTCCCAATCCCAGAAAACCAGAAGCAGGCCTTGGGAGCCACTGAATCAGCAGCAGCAGTGGCTACTTCCAGGGTTCTCATCCCACAGACAGTAAAAAGAGTAGAGGAACTTTGCTAGCCCTGAAGCAGGACCCTGTTGCTTTGTCCACACTCCAATCCAGTCCTGGGTGGCAATCCCAGGGCAAGGAGGAGCACTAACACACCAGAGTTTGCAGTCACAGTGGAGCAGGTACCCTTCTCACAGTTCCATGGCAGAAAATAGTGCTTGTGTTCACTCACCGATCAGATCACAAGACCAAGAGTACCAAACTCCTCTCCTTAGATCATACCATCTTGGAAAAACTGAAAACTTACCAGTCCCTAGAAATATCTCTGAAAACAGCTACACAAAACCCTTGAAGCTTGGGACAGTGCACCCTCCACCTTGGAAGCAGATACTCACTTTAGCATAGAGTTAAAAGTCAAGTAATAGGCTAGGAATATAAGCAAACAGCAGAAAAAAGTTCTGACCATAGAAAGTTACTATGGTGACAAGGAAGATCAAAACACACACTCAGAAGAAAACAAAGCCAAATTTCTACATCTAAAGGGTCCAGGAAAAATATGAATTGTTCACAAGTTATGGAAGAGCTCAAAAGGTATACTGAAATAAAGTAGAAAAGGTAGAGGGAAAATTGGGAAAATAAATCAGTAATGCAAGAAAATCATGAAAAAAATGAATTAACAGTTTGGCAAAGGAAACAAAAAAAATGCTGAACAAAAAAACACATTGAAAAACTAGATCAGGGAGGAGAAAGGGGAGGCCTAGATGGTGGAGTAAAAGCAGGGACTTCCCTGAGGTCTCCCCAAAGGCTTCCAAATACCTGTAAAAATTACTCTAAACAAATTCTGGACCTACAGAACTCACAAAATGACAGAGTGAAACAAATCCCCAGTCCAAGACAATCTGGAAAGTCAACATGAAGAGTCTTTTACACCTGGCAGGGAGAAAAGTGTAGTCTGGCATGGGCTGCAGGTCAGAGCAGGCCTCAGAGCACTGAACCATTGGCATCTGTGGCAATTTCCAGACTTCTCAACCCACAAACATCAAAAAGATCAGTGGGAAAACTCTAGGACCTAAGTGAAAAAGAAGTATGTAGTCTGGCCTGTTCCAGCCCCAGTCCAAGGGCTGAGGTCTGTGGCTTGAGGCAGGGGCAGAGGCAGCAGCAGCAGTATCAGAGTCTGGTTGTGGAGCTCAGGGCCCACAAATAGTTGGGGATCAAGCAGCTGATACAAAATCCTTGAAGCCTCGGACAGGACATCCACCACCCACCCCCAGCCCCCACTGGAAGCAAAGTCCTTCCTTGACAAAGAGTGAGAAAGTCAAGTGTTGGGCTGGGAAGATGAGTGAAAGTGGTAAAAGAGCACAGACTCTAGAATCTCACTTTGGTGACCAGGAAGATCAGGGCATACAACAAGACCAGAACAGCAGAGTCAAAGCTCCTGCATTAAAAACCTCCAAGAGGAATATGAATTGGTCACAGACCATGGAGGAGCTCAAAAGGAATTTTGAAAAGCAAATGAGAGAATTAGAGAAAAAATTGGGAAGAAAAATGAGAGTTATGCAAGAAAATCATGAAAAATGAGGCAGTAGCTTGTTAAAGGAAACCCAAAAAACACTGAAGAAAATAACACCTTAAAAATAGACCAAGAGCAGAGCCAAGATGGCAGACCAGAAAGACACACTTATGCAGGGTCCTCCCTACAACCCGTAAAATACCTGTAGAGAGGGACTCTCAACAAATTTTGGAGCAGCAGAAGTGGAGAACAACAGAGTGAAGGAGATTTCCAGCCCACAGAAACCTGAAAGGCCCATGGAAATGTTGGTTACGACAGACGTGGAGCTGAGCCCAGAGCCCAGTCCAGCCTTGGCCAAGTGGCAGGGCACAATGAGACTCTGGGAGGAGGCCACCTCTGGGGCGGAATCTCCAGTCACAGTAGCAGGTCCTCAGATCCCTCGCCCCACAGGTGCCAAAGGTCAGTGACAGGGTTTTATCAGCTGGCCAGGAAGGGAGAAGGGCCTTCCCATAGCTCCAGCAGCAGGCAGAAGCCACAGAGGGTACCCAGCAGCCCATACAGGCCACTAATCAAGCACTGAAAAGCTAAGTCTTACCTCAGCCCTGTGTGGAGGCCCTGGTCGAGCTGGTCTTTGTCTCTAACTGAATGGTGGCCCTGCCCATACAGCTTATCTGAAAATCAGCCCGCAGTGCTGACTTTATCGTCACTGGAGGTCAAGTGACTGTGGAGAGGTATCTGCTAAGATTCTGGGCACAAAAATGCTTCTCAGCATCAAGACCAGTACACACTTGATTGTGCCACCATGGAGGAAATGAGATCTCCCAGATTCCCAGAGTATACCCTACTTTTGACAAAGGATCCAAAAGTTAAGTAACTGGTAGGGAAAATGCGAAAAAAAGGGAAAAAAATAAGACCATAGAAAGTTACTTTCTTGGTGAACAGATATCTCCTCCCATCCTTTCAGATGAGGAAGAACAATGCTTACCTTCAGGAAAAGATATAGAAGTCAAAGCTTCTGTATCCCAAACATCCAAAATAAATATTCAATGGGTTCAGACCATGGAAGAGCTCAAAAAGGATTTTGAAAATCAAGTTAGAGAGGTGGAGGAAAACCTGGGAAGAGAAATGAGAGAGATGCAAGAAAAGCATGAAAAGCAGATCACCACCTTGCTAAAGGAGACCCCAAAAAAATGCTGAAGAAAGTAACACCTTGAAAAATAGGCTAATTCAATTGGCAAAAGAGGTTCAAAAAGCCAATGAGGACAAGAATGCTTTAAAAAGGAGAATTAGCCAAATGGAAAAGGATGTCCAAAAGCTCACTGAAGAAAATAGTTCTTTCAAAATTAGAATGGAACAGATGGAGGCTAATGACTTTATGAGAAACCAAGAAATCACAAAACAAAACCAAAAGAATGAAAAAAATGGAAGATAATGTGAAATATCTCATTGGAAAACAACTGACCTGGAAAATAGATCCAGGAGAGACCATTTGAACATTATGGGACTACCTGAAAGCCATGATCTAAAAAAGAGCCTAGGCATCATCTTCCATGAAATTATCGAGGAAAACTGCCCTGATATTCTAGAACCAGAGGGCAAAAGCAATATTGAAAGAATCCACTGATCCCCTCCTGAAAGAGATCCAAAAAGAGAAACTCCCTGGTCAAGGAGAAAATATTAAGCAGCTAGAAAGAAACAATTCAAGTATTGTGGAAATACAATCAGGACAACACAAGATCTAGCAGCTTCTACATTAAGGGATCAAAGGGTCTGGAATATGATATTCCAGAAGTCAAAGGAATTAGGACTAAAACCAAGAATCACCTACCCAGCTAAACTGAGTGTAATACTTCAGGGGAAAAAATGGTCATGCAATGAAATAGAGGACTTTCAAGCATTCTTGATGAAAAGACCAGAGCTGAAAAGAAAATTTGACCTTCAAACACAAGAATGAAAAGAAGCATGAGAAGGTAAACAGCAAAGAGAAGTCATAAGGGACTTACTAAAGTTGAACTGTTTACATTCTTACATGGAAAGACAATATTTGTAACTCTTGAAACTTTTCAGTATCTAGGTAGTTGGTGGGATTACACACACACACACACACACACACACACACACACAGCACAGCACAGAGTGAATTGAATAGGATGGGACCATATCTTAAAAAAGTGAAAATAAGCAGTGAGAGAGAAATTTATTGGGAAGAGAAAAGGAGAAATGGAATGGGGCAAATTATCTCTCATAAAAGAGGCAAGCAAAAGACTTTTCAATGGAGGGAAAAAGAGGGGAGGTGAGGGAAAAACATGAAGCTTACTCCCATCACATTCGACTAAAGGAAGGAATAAAATGCACACTCATTTTGGTATGAAAATCTTACAATATCTTACAATACAGGAAACTGGGGGAGAAAGGGATAAGCAGGGGTGGGGGAGGATGAAAGGGAGAACAGTGGGATGAGGGAGCAATTTGAAGTCAGCACTCTTGGGGAGGGACAGGATCAAAAGAGAAAACAGAAGCAGTGGGGGGCAGGATAGAATGGAGGGAAATATAGTTAGTCTTACACAACACAACTATTATGGAAGTCATTTGCAAAACTACACAGATATGACCTATATTGAATTGCTTGCCTTCCCAAAGGGAATGGGTGAGGAGGGAGGGATGAAGAGAAGTTGGAAGACAAAGTTTTAGGAACAACTGTTGAGTATTGTTCTTACTACTAGCAAATAAGAAATACACGTAATGGGGTATAGAAAATTATCTGGCCCCACAGGACAAAAGAGAAGATGGGAACAAGGGAAGGGAGGGATGTTAGAAGAGAGGGCAGATTGGTAAAAGGGGCAATTAGAATGCTTGGCATTTTGGGGTGGGGGGAGGGGAGAAATGGGGAGAAAATTTGGAACCCCAAATTTTGTGAAAATAAATGTTAAAAGTTAAATGAATAAATTTTAAAAAATAGACTAACCCAAATGGCAAAAGAAGTCCAAAACACCAGTGAGGAGAAGAATGCCTTATAAGCAGAATTGGTCAAATGAAAAAGGAGGTCCAAAAACTCACTGAAGAAAATAATTCCTTCAAAATTGGAATGGAGCAAATGAAAGCTAATGCTTTTATGAGAAATAAAGAAATTATAAAACAGAATCAAAAGAATGAAAAAATAGAAGACAATGTGAAATATCTCACTGGAAAAACCACCAACCTGGAAAATAGATCCAGGAGAGAAAATTGAAAAGTTGTTGGACTACTTCAAAGAGAGCCTAGACATAATCTTTTAAGAAATTATCAAGAAAAACTTCCCTGATATTCTAGAACCAGAGGATAAAAGAGAAATTGAAAGAATCCACCAATCACCTCTGGGAAAAGACCCTAAAAGGAAAACTCCTAGGAATATTGTAGCCAAATTCCAGAGTTCCAAAGTCAAGGAGAAAATATTAAAAGCATTCAGAAAGAAGCAAATCAAATATTGTGAGAATACAATCAGGATATCACAAGATCTAGCAGCTTCTACATTAAGGGATCAAAGGACTTGGAATATGACATTCCAGGGGAGGAAGGCAAAGGAGCTAGGATTTAAACCAAGAATCAGCTACCCAGCAAGACCAAGTATAATCCTTCAGGGGAAAAATGGACATTCAATGAAATAAAGGACTTTCAAGCATTCTTGATGAAAAGACTAGAGGTGAAAAGAAAATCTGATTTTCAAATATGAGAATCAAAAAAAGTATGGAAAGGTAAACAGGAAAGAAAAATCATGAGACTTATTAAAGTTGAAAAGATGATATTTGTAACCCATGAGGCCTTTCTCAGTATTAGGGCAGTTGGAGGAGATAGATAGATAGATAGATAGATAGATAGATAGATAGATAGATAGATAGATAGATAGATAGATAAATGGATAGATAGATGGCATAGAGTGAGGTGAATATGAAAGGATGGTGTCTAAAAAATAAAATTAAGGGGTGAGAAAAACATATTGGGAGGAGGGAGAGATAGAATGGGGAAGTTATCTCACATAAAAATGGCAAGATAAAGATTTCACAATGCAGTGGGGGAGGTGGGAGGAGAGAAGGAATGCGTAATCCTTACTCTCATTGGATTTGGCTTAAGGAGAGAATAACATACACTCTCAATTGGGTATCTTAACCTATAGGAAAGTAAGGGGGAAAGAGGATAAGAGGGGATGCCAGAAGGGAGGGTAGTTTGGGGGAGGGGGGTAGTCAGAAAAAGACCCTTTAGAAAAGGGACAGGATCAAAGAAGAAATAATTGGGGGTGGGATAGGATGAAGAAGAAATAATTGGGGGGTGGGATAGGATGGAGAGACATATACTTAGTCTTTCACAACATGACCACTATGGAGGTGTTTTGCTACACATGTATAATCTATATCGAATTGCTTGCCTTCTCAGTGGGTGTAGGTGAGGAGGAAAGAAGGGAGGAAATTTGGAACTCATAGTTTTAAAACAAATGCTAAAAAATTGTTTTTATATGCAACTGGGAAATAAGTTATATGAGCAACAGGGTATACAAATCTATCTTGTCCTTCAAAAAAGTAAAAGTGAAGGGGATAAGAGGGAGGTGATGACAAAAAGGAGGGCAGATTGGGGAGAGTGCTAATCAGAATGCATGTCATCTTGGGGCAGGGAAGGGGAAACATAGGGAGAAAATTTGGAACTCAAAATCTTGTGGAAATAAATGTTGAAAACTAAAAATAAATAAATTAAATCTAAAAAAAGAGGTTAAAAAAGAAACCAACTTTTGGAATATAACACATTAATAAGTTGTGACCTGCTTATAATAGTGACCTAAAATAATAATAACAAAGTAACATTTACATTATGAAAAAACAGACTGAGTCATGTGGTAAAAGAGGTACAAAAATCCAGTGAGAAAAATGCCTTAAAAAGCAGAATTGACGAAATGGAAAAAGAGGAACAAAAATTCACTGGATAAAATAACTCCTTAAAAAATAGAATTGGACAAATGGAAAAGGAGGTTTAAAAGCTCACTGAAGAAAATAATTCCTTAAAAACTAGAATTGAACAAATGGAAGCTAATGACTTTATGGGAAATCAAGAAACAATAAAACAAAGCCAAAAGAATAAACAAATAGATGACACTGTGAAATATCTCCTTGGGCAAAAAAAAAAAAAAAACAAAAACAAAAAAAAACTGACCTGGAAAATAGATCCAGGAGAAATAATTTTAAAATTATTGCACCAGCTGAAAGCTGTGATAAAAAAAAAAAGAGCCTAGACATAATCTTTCAAGAAATTATCAAGGACATTCGACTAAAGGAAGGAATAAAATGCACACTCATTTTGGTATGAAAACCTATCTTACAATACAGGAAAGTGGGGGAGAAAGGGATAAGCAGGGGTGGGGGATGATGGAAGGGAGAACAGTGGGAGGAGGGAGCAATTTGAAATCAACACTCTTGGGGAGGGGCAGGATCAAAAGAGAGAATAGAAGCAATGCGGGGCAGGATAGGATGGAGGGAAATATAGTTAGTCTTACACAACATGACTATTATGGAAGTCATTTGCAAAGCTACACAGATACAGCCTATATTGAATTGCCTGCCTTCCCAAAGGGAATGGGTGGGGAGGGAGGGATGGGGAGAAGTTGGAACTCAAAGTTTTAGGAACAACTGTGGAGTATTGTTCTTGCTACTAGGAAATAAGAAATACAGGTAATGGGGTATAAAAAGTTATCTGGCCCCACAGGACAAAAGAGAAGATGGGGACAAGGGAAGGGAGGGATGATAGAAGAGAGGGCAGATTGGTGATAGGGGAAATTAGAATGCTTAGTGTATTGGGGTGGGGGGAGGGGACAAATGGGGAGAAAATTTGGAACCCAAAATTTTGTGAAAATGAATGTAAAAAAGTTAAATAAATTTAATTAAAAAAAAATAAAAAAAACAAACAAACAAAAAAAGAAATTGTCAAGAAAAACTGCCCTGATAGTCTAGAACCAGAGGGTAAAATTGAAATGGAAAGAATTCATCAATCACCTCCTGAAAGAGATCCCAAAATGAAAACTCCCAGGAACATTATAGCCAAATTCCAGAGCTTTTATGTCAAGGAGAAAATATTGGACATCGCTAGAAAGAAACAATTCAAGTATAATAGATCTACACTCTGGATAACACGAGATTAACAACTTCTACACTAAAGGAAAAGCAGGCTTAGAATATGATATTGTAGAGGGCAAAGGAGATAGGATTACAAATAAGAATCACCTACCCAGTAAAATTGAGTATAATGCTTCAGGGGAAAAGTGGACATTCAATGGAGTAGAAGAGTTTCAAGCATTTTTGATGAAAAGACCAGAGTTGAATAGAAATTTTGACTTTCACATATAAGCCTCAAGAGAAGCATGAAAAGGTAAACAGGAAAGGGCAATCCTAAGGGACTTAATAAGGTTAAACTGTTTACATTCCTATATGGGAAGATGATATTATAACTCACAAGAACTTTCTCATAATTAGGGCAGATAGAAGGATATTTAGACAGAGGGCACACATGTGAGTTGAATGTGAAGAGATGACATCTAAAAACATAGAATTAAGGGGTCAGAGGAATATATTGGGAGAAAAGGAAAGAGAGAGGTACAATGGGGAAAATTATATCACATAAAAGAGGTAAGAAGCAGAAGAGGGGGAAGGTAAGGTGGAGTGGGTGAATCTTACTCTCATCAGAATTGGCTCAAAAGGGAATGTCATCCATGTTCAATTGGGTATAGAAATCTAATTGGGGATAGAAATTTATGTTACTCTACAGGAAGGTAGGAGGAGAAGGAGATAAGAGAAAGGTGGTAGAAGGGTGGACAAATCTGAAGGAGGGATAGTAAGAAACAAAATACTTTTGAGGAAGGACAGGGTTAAAGGAGAGAGAGAACAGAATAAACAAGAACAGGATAGAGGGAAATACAGTTAGCAACAGTAACTGGAAAAAATTGAAGCAAGTTTCTCTGCTAAAGGTTTCTTTTTTTGAAAATTTTATTTATTTATTTAATTTTTTACATTCATTTTCACAAATTTTTGGGTTCCAAATTTTCTCCCCTTTTCTCCCCTCCCCCACCCCAATACCCCAAGCAATCTAATTTTCCCTATCTCCAATCTGCCCTCTCTTCTGTCATCCCTCCCTTCTCTTGTCTCCATCTTCTCTTTTCTCCTGTAGAGCCAGATGACTTTCTATTCCTCATTATCTGTATGTCTTCTTTCCTAGTTGCAACAGCAATACTTTTTTTTTCTTCTCTGTTACCCTTGCAGTTCAAAGCTTTTTTTTTTTTAAATTTTATTTTATTTTTTTAATGTTTTACAATCATTTCCTTAAAGTTAAGATTTTATTCCCCCCCACCCTTCCCCCAATACCCCCCTCCCTCCCCATGACAGCATACAATTCTGTTTAGGTTCTACATATACTTTCCTACTGAGCACATTTTCACTATATTCATGCTATGTAGTCGAACTAAAATAAATGGAAGAAATCATATAACAAATCAACACATATTACACTGAAACCCACCCACACACAAACATGATCTGCTACATTCTGCAAGCAATACTAAAGAGTTGTTCCTAAAACTTTGAGTTCCAAATTCTCCCCATCCCTCCCTCCCCACCCATTCCTTTTGGGATGGCAGGCAATTCAATATAGGCCATATCTGTGTAGTTTTGCAAATGATCTCCCTGATAGTCGTGTTGTGTAAGACTAACTGGATTACCATCCCTCCTAACCTGCCCCTCATTGTTTCCCTTCTGTCTTTTGATCCTGTCCCTCCCCAAGTGTTGACTTCAAATTGCTCCCTCCTCCCTTTGCCCTCCCTTCCATCATCCCCCCCCTTGCAATATCTCCCTCTCCCCCACTTTCTTATACTGTAAGATAGGTTTTCATACCAAAATGAGTGTGCATTTCACTCCTTCGTTTAGTCAAATGTGATGAGAGTAAACTTCTTGGGTTTTTTTTGTTTTTTCTCAGCTCTCCTCTTTTTCCCTCCACTAAGAAAAACTCCTACCTGCCTCTTAAATGACATATAGTTACCCCCTTCCATTTCCCCCTCTTTCCTCCCACTACATTTCTCTCTCACCATTTACCTTAATTTCTTTTAAGGTATGGTCCCATCCTATTCAGTTCAATCTGTGCTCTCTATCTCTGTATGTGTGTGCATGTGTGTATGTGTGTGCATGCGTGTACATGTGTGTGTGTGGTCCCACCAACTACCCAGATACTGAAAAGTTTTAAGAGTTAGAAATATTGTCTTTCCCTGTATGAATGTAAACAGTTCACTTCTGGTAAGTCCCTTAAGACTTCTCTTTGCTGTTTACTTTTTCATGCTTCTTCTCATTCTTGTGTTTGAAAGTCAAATTTTCTTTTCAGCTCTGGTCTTTTCATTAAGAATGAAAGTCCTCTGTTTCATTGAAAGACCATATTTTCCCTTGAAGTATTATACTCAGTTTAGCTGGGTAGGTGATTCTTGGTTTGAGTCCTAGTTCCTTTGCCTTCTGGAATATCCTATTCCACGCCCTTCAGTCCCTTAATGTAGAAGCTGCTAGATCTTGAGTTATCCTGATTGTATTTCCACAGTACTGGAATTGTTTCTTTCTAGCTGCTTGCAAGATTTTCTCCTTGAGCTGGGAGTTCTGGAATTTGGCCACAATGTTCCTAGGAGTTTCTCTTTTTGGATCTCTTTCAGGTGGTGATCGATGGATTCTTTCAATACTTATTTTGCCCTCTGGTTCTAGAATGTCAGGGCAGTTTTCCTTGATAATTTCATGGAAGATGATGTCTAGGCTCTTCTTTTGATCATGAGTTTCAGGTAGTCCCATAATTTTTAAATTGTCTCTCCTGGATCTATTTTCCAGGTCAGTTGTTTTGCCCATGAGATATTTCACATTCTCTTCCATTTTTTCGTTCTTTTGGTTTTGTTTGGTGATTTCTTGGTTTCTCATAAAGTCATTAGACTCCATCTGTTCCATTCTAATTTTGAGAGAACTATGAAATTCAGTGAGCTTTTGAGCCTCTTTTTCCATTTGGCTCATTCTGGTTTTGAAAGCATTCTTCTCCTCATTGGCTTTTTGAACCTCCTTTGCCAATTGAGTGAGCCTATTTTTCAAGGTGTTAATTTCCTCAGCATTTTTTTGGGTCTCCTTTAGCAAGGTATTGACCCGTTTTTCATACTTTTCTTGCATCTCTGTCATTTCTCTTCCCAGTTTTTCCTCCACCTGTCTAACTTGCTTTTCAAAATCCTTTTTGAGCTCTTCCAAGGCCTGAGCCCACCCACCACTCCCCTGGGGTGTCTGGGGTACTGAGGCCCTGCCCTCCACGTCTTTCCCTGATGGCAAGAATACGTCCTTGTCATCAGATCCGAAGGTCGGGATCATTTGCATTTGTTGGAAAAAACTCTCTATAGTCTTATTTTTCTTCCCTTTTCTAGGCATTTTCCCAGCCAGTTACTTGACTTCTGAGATTCCTTTCCACCTCCGCCTGGATCCACCCAGCTAGTGCTTGGCCTCTGAGATTCAAATGGGCTTTCCACGGCAAGCTTTAGTTCTGGCGCTGGGGTGGAGGCAGGGCCACCTCCCAGGCTCAGTTCCCTCAGGGGCTTTATGCAGAGACTTTCAGGAATGGAGCGGGTGGGGGCAGGGCCGTCTCCCAGGCTCAGCTCCCTCAGGTTTTATGCAGAAACCTTCCGTAATGAAGATCCTGCCTGCTGCTGGGGGATTCCTGAGTCCCGGGCTGCTGCCGCCTCAGCCACCGCCCACACCTCTGCCTCCGCCGCTTCCTGCCCCCGTCTCTGCCGCAGCCGCTTCCTCCCGAGGGTGCCCGAGTCACGGAGACGCTCCGCTCCCCTCCTCCAGCCCGGCCTTCTCTCTCACTGACCTGTAGCTTCTGTGGGCAGAGGGACTTTCCCGGCTGCCGGAGCTTCCGTCTCTGAAGCCTGCTCGGATCAGCTTCTCTGGGGCCGCGGCCAGGGCAGCGCTGGGGGTGGGGTCCGCTTTCCGGCGACGGACCCTGGGGATGGGTCTCCAGGGCTCCCTGGAACGTAAATCTCTTCCACTCTGTTTCTGCACACCTTGTATTGACCCAGAAGTTATGGGGGTCTCTTTTTACATTAATTGTATGGGCTTTGGTTTCGGAGCTCGTAAACGTGCATCCTTCTACTCCGCCATCTTGGCTCCGCCCCCTAAAGGTCTCTTTTCTCCAACATATAGAGAACTGAGTCAATTTTATAAAAATAAGAACAATTCCCCAGTTAATAAATGATCCAAAGATATGAACAGTTTTCAGATGAAGTAATCAAAACTATAACCATATGAAAAAATGCTCTAACTCACTCTTGATTGGAAAAATGCAAATTAAAACAATTCTGTTTTATCTATTAGATTAGTTAATAGGACATAAAAGGAAAATGACAAATGGTGGAGTGGATGTGTGGGAAAATGGGGCATTAATGCACTGTTGGTGGAGTTGTGAACTGATTCAGCCATTCTGTAGAGCAATTTGGAACGATGACCAAAGGGATATGATACCATGCATACCCTTTAACCAACAATACCACTACTAGGTCTGTATTCCAAAAAAGATTTTTTAAAAAGGAACCTGTATGTACAAAAATATTTATAACAGTTCTTTTCTGGGGAGCAATGAATTAGAAACTGAGCAGATACTCATCAATTGGGGAATGGCTGAGCAAGTTGTGGTATATGATTGTGATGGAATACTATTGTTCTGTGGGAAATGATGAGTGGGATACTCTTGGAAAAGCCTGGAGAGACTTGCTTGAACTGATGCAAAGCAAAATGTACTGGACACAAAGTAACAACTATGTTGTAAGATGATCAACTGTGAATGGCTTAACTATTCTCAGCAATACAATGATCCAAGACAACTCTGAAAGACTTATGAGGAAAAACACTATCCATTCCCAAAGAAGGAACTGATGGTGTCTGAATACAGATTGAATGATACTTCTTTGCTTTATTTTTCCTGAGGGTTTTTTTGGGGGGAAGGGTCTATGTTTTCTTTCACAACATAACTTATATGGAAATGTTTTGCATGACTACACATTTATAACCTACACTGAATTGCTTACCTTCTCAGTGTGGGGTGGGGGAGGCATGAAGAGAGAGGAAGGGAGAGAGTTTGGACCTCAGTCTTAAAAATGAATGTTAAAAATTGTTTTTACATGTAACTGGGGAAAAATAAAAGACTAAATAAAAAATAACATAATGGTTTTAAAAGTAAAATTGGCCAAATGGAAAAGGAGATATAAAAGCTAATTGAAGAAAATAACTCTTTAAAAACAACTCACCTGGAAAATAGATTCACAGGAGATAATTTAAGAATTATTGAATTATTGGACTATCTGAAAACCATTATCATACAAAGAGTATGGACAGCAACTCTCAAGAAATTATCAAGGAAAATTGCTCTGATATCCTAAAACTAGATGGTAAAATAGTCATTGAAAAAATCCACCAACCACCTCCTGGAAGAGTTCCCAAAATGAAAATTCCAGTTCCAGAACTATCAGGCCAAGCAGTCAGAAAAAAAGAAATTCAAATGTCAAGGACCCACAGTGAGGATTACACAGGATTTAGCCACTCCTACATTAAAGTATTGGAAAGCTTGGAATATAATCCTGCAGAAGATCAAGGAGCTTGGATTACCACCAAGAATCAACTACTCAGCAAAACTGAGCATAATCTTTCAAGGGAAAAGATGGAGTTTCAATGAAATAGGGGTCTTTCAAACTTTCCTCATGAAAAGACCAGAGCTGAACAGAAATTTTAATCTTCAAATACAAGATTCAAGAGAAGCATAAAAAGGTGAGCAAGCAAGAAAAAAAAATGTTATTCAATAAGGTTAAACTGTTTACATCCCTACATGGGAAGATGATAACTTGTAATGCTTAAGAACTGTATATCAAGATAGTTAGAAAGAGTGCACTTAGATATAGTGTGTGGATATAAGTTAACTTTAATGTGATGGTAAAAAACATTAAGGAATGGAAAAAAAAGGATTGTGCTGGGAGAAGAGGAAAGGGGCAGGCAGAATGGGGTAAATTATATCATGTAAAAAGGAACGAAAGGCCTGTTACAGAAGAAGAAAAGAAAGGAGGGAATGAGCATTGCTTCAACCTTTCAAACCTTTGGATTTGACTCAAAGAGGGATATATACATATACACTCATTTCAGTAGAGAAATCTATCTTATCACATAGGGCAGTAGGAGGGGAAAGGAGAAAGAAAAGGGAGGGGGAGACTGATAGAAGGGATGGCAGATTGGGGGAGATGGTTATCAAAAGTAAAACACTGGTAAGAAGGGACAGGGTGAAAGGAGAGAAAAGAATAAAAATGGGGAGGGGAAAATGGGATGGAAGGAAATACACAGTAATCATAACTGTGAATGTGAATGGGACAAAATCTCCCCAAAACCCAAAGTGAATAGCAGAGTGGATTAAAACCCAGAATCCTACAATATGTTGTTTGCAAGAAACACATTTGAAATAGAGAGAGACACACAGAGTAAAGGTAAAAGACTGGAGCAGAATATATTATGCTTCAGCTGGAATAAAAAAGCAGGAGAGGTAGCAATTCTGATATGAGACAAAGCAAAAGCAAAAATAGATCTAATTAAAAGAGACAAGAAAGGAAACTACATCTTCCTAAAATGTACCATAGACAATGAAATAGTATCAGTATTAAACCTATATGCACCGAGTGGTATAGCATCCAAATTCTTAGGAGAAGTTAAGGGAGTTACAGGAAGAAATAGCAAAATTATACTAGTTGGGACCTCAAACCCTCTCCTAGAACTAGATAAGCCTAACCACAAAATACACAAAAAAGAAGTTAAGGAGGTAAATAGAATTTTAGAAATGTTAAATATGATACACCTCTAGAGAAAATTGAATGTGGATAGAAAGTAATGTACCTTTTTTCTCTATGGTACATGGCACCTACACAAAAACTGATCATGTATTAAGGCATAAAAATCTCACAATCAAATGCAGAAAGGCAGAAATATTAAGTGCATCCTTTTCAGATCATGATAACAATAATTTTTATTATTTTGTTTTAATTTAAATATATTTAATTTAATTTTAAAAAATTTAATAAAATTTTTATTTTATTTTAAATATATTTATTGTATCTAAAGGGCCATGGAAAGATGGATTAAAAATTAATTGGAAACTAAATAATCTAATCCTGAAGGATACATGGGTCAAACAATAAATCAGAGAAACGATCAATAATTTCATCAAAGAGAATTTAAAATAATGAGATACATATGAAAATTTATGGGATGCAGTCAAAGCAGTACTTATGGGAAATTTTATATCTCTAAATGCTTACATCCACAAAAATAGAGAAAGATAAGATCAATGAATTAAGCATACAAATAAAAAAACCTAGAAAACAAATCCCCAAAACAAGTCTCCAGTGAAACACCAAACTGGAAATCCGAAAAATTAAAGGAGAGATCAATAAGATTTAAAAGAAAACCATTGAATGAATGAATAACACTAGGAGTTGGTTTTGTGAGGGGAAAACAATAAAATGGACAAACTTTTGGTTAATTTGATTTTAAAAAAGAAGAAAACCACATTACCAATATCAAAAATGAAAAGGAAGAATCCAACACCAATAAAGAAAAAATTGAAGCAGTTATTTTGTCCAATTATATGCTAAATAAATCTGACAATCTAAGTGAAATGGATGAATATTTGGAAAAATATAAGTTGCCTATTTCTATATGAGTTAAATACCACTGATCTAGCACATATTCCCCATGCTGTCTACAAGGATAGCATGAGATTTTGCCAAATACTTTGCCAGAATTCAGTTATGTTACGTCTATTGCATAGCAGGTATGCTATGTCTGAAACATATAAACATATGCTATGTTTATAGACTTTTCCTAACTTAATCAAATAACCTTGTCAAAGAAGAAAATGAGATTAAAATTAATTTTACTTTTAGATGAAATCATTCTAGCTCTTAATTATCCTCACTTCAGTTTCCAAATGTTTGCAAACAAACTATCTTCTTATTAATACATTTTACTGTTTTTATAGGACAAGTTCACTTAGCCAGAAAATTCCACCCTTATTTTGAAAATCAGGATATTTTTCTTCTTCTGCTTCTCTTCATAGTAGCTCAACACTCATATATGCCAAGTTCTTTTAGTATCAAGAAATATTCTCCAGGCTCAGTGAACTGATGCCACTGACCTGGCTACTCTCTCCTAGCATCTTTTCATTTATTTTATGTGCCAACTCCTTATTAACCATTTTTGTCCTGACCGCCCTCCTTTAAATGATCTTTTAAATGATCTTGTCCTTGATAGAGAAAGCATAAGCAAAGTAAGTGTTGATTATTTCTGCTTTCTATTATTCATTACAGTTCCTCCAATTCACCAGGAACAGATCTAGCCTCACAACATCAGAAAATCATGGAAACCCAGAGCTGAAAGGGATACTAAAAAACCACATAGTTCAAGCCATGTCTGGACAGGAATCTCTTTTCCAGAATAAGACAAGTGCTTTATCATTCATTCTAAGATGTAACAAGGACAATTTTTCTTCTTCCAAACAAGAAGTCTCCAGAATTTTCACCTTGGGGGCAAAACATACTCCTAACTTATAGCTTTTTTTTTTTTGCCGCTGTCTTAAAAAAATTGAGTAGCTGAGAAATTGACATATTTAGGGCCCTCTGCTGGAAGCAACAAGAGATGGGGAAGTAACCAGGGCAAATGAAATATGTCCCTGGAGCCACTGAAGACAGAGAAAGGAGAGAAAGATAAATAGACAGAAGAAGCTGCATATTTAAAGCATAAATGTAATATGCCCGGCCCCCCGTATAAGTCCCTGGAAACTTTGCACAGGTTCAAGTGATCCACTATTCCAAATTCCATCTAGTGAGCTCACACCAAGTGTTTATCTTTTACCAGGCAAGACTGAAGAAAACATAAAATAAAAGATGTTTAAAATAAACATACACAGATTCACTCTTAATCACAGATTCCTCACCGCTGGCGGCAAAACAAACTCACTCTCCTCTGACTGCAGATTTACTTCCCCAAATAGCTCTCAAGACTGATTAGCTGCTTTAAAGACCCCTTCTATCAAACCACTTTCTCTGATCCCTCCCTGGGTAAACCTGCCTGTTGTTCGCTGAGCTCCTGCTGCCATCTCCTGGTCTCCTACATGGTTGCAATCGCTGTGCTGCCCCAGAAGGGGAGCACTTCTTTGGGCCAGTGTAGCCCACACTTCAGTCTTTGGACAGTAGGCCACACTTGTTCAAATTAGAGAAATTCCTCTTAAATCAAACCTGTCTTTTGAACTCCTTTACTTCCACTTCAGCCGCATGGTTTCACTGTGCCAACCTTCTAGCTCATTTGGTGTGCATTATTATTGTCAATCTCCATAATGCCTCACTAACAAATACCAAAACCATTTACTTAGTCTTAGAAAGACTAGAGAAGGCATAGTGGTGCTAAGGGTCTTGTCTTGCATTCCTACAAGTGTCTGAGATCCACCTATGTCTCTGGGAATTTTGTGTTCAGGCTTTCATTTGTTTTTAGGAGTTCTACTTCATTGTTTTTTTTTTCCATAAAATTTGCCTTCTTTGATATTACAAAATATATGTTAATGGTATTTGTCAGTCCAATTAGTGATCTAATTAAGTGATTTTTCTCAGATATTTTAGGTAATTATGTGATAGAAGTAAAAAATGCCAAGTATACCTGTACCCTTCTTTCCATGAATCTCGGACACAAGGACATTATATAATACTTATAGACATTTGTAATTAAGCTTGTAGAAATTGAGGATAAAATGAAAATCTTCAAAAATTCTAAGATTTATAATGCTATTAAAACTCATTTTTTTATATATGTAACAATAGTCTATGCTAAACCATTTTAGAGAGACAGAAAGAGAGAAGACAAGACTTCAAATTAGATTTCTCAAATAAGTTTTATACTTTTTTGGTTTAGAAAATACATAATTTACCTTGTGTCCACTGATTAAAATCTCAGTGTTTGAAGGTTTTACCACATAGATCACCACAAGATATAATGATTTTGCCACTGTAGATCATAGACTTCAAGTTGGATTGGATCTTATGAGGTCATCTCTTTTCAAGATGAGGAAACTAAGCCCCAAGAGTGACTTTTCCAAGGACACATACATAGTAAGTAACAGAGTTGGGAACTGAACCCTAGTCCTCTAATTCAAACACAATCTACTTGTCGCTGTCTCATAGTGGAGAATTGTCCTCATTCAGCAAGCCCCAATTCCCTGACTAGCCCCTAGTAACAAGAACTGGTTTTATTTACTCTTTTAGAAAGAAATATTAATGTATTTTAAATATTTTAAAATAAAATATGAAATAACCAAATATTTAAAATCATTGTATGTCTAATTTGTAAAAAAATTTACTTGTTAAATTTGTATTTCATTTTTTGAACACTGAACACAGGAGACAAAATTTTTCAAATTTTTTTTTTCTCTTCTAGGTGAGGTACTTAAAATGAGCAATAGAGATTTATTAGTTATCC
Organism: Bettongia penicillata ogilbyi; assembly: GCA_023548195.1. Taxonomy (NCBI): domain Eukaryota; kingdom Metazoa; phylum Chordata; class Mammalia; order Diprotodontia; family Potoroidae; genus Bettongia; species Bettongia penicillata. The sequence continues at coordinate 1,496,007 of JAJHZJ010000243.1, read as the reverse complement.
TAGTACAAATATAGTACAAATTACTCATTAATGATCAAACACTCAAAATATTGACATGGATCTATGATCTCATTGCTGTAGCTATTTACTCTAACAATGTAGAACCCAACCCTTCCATGTCTGCCTGTTTCGTAAACAGGAGATTCACTCACCTATTGGGATACCTTCCTCATTTTCTCGTCATCAGAATGGATCATTGATCATACCTTATTCTTGCCACATTAGTAGCCCATCTTTTTCACCCATATTTACCATTTATGACGTCCTTTTTTCAGTAGTTTCCTTTTAAAAAAAAAAAAAAGCATTTCGTTCTACCAATGCCCACTAGGCAACATCCATTACTCCTTTAAAAGAAAATGATTTTTGGTTTTCTGGAGGCTATTATGTCTGATGCCTTGCAGTCATTTAGCAATTCACATGCAAATTTAGAATCTTTCTGAATTGACCACAGAATTGAATATAGGGTTTTGTGGTACATATAGCCTGCTGTTGTTACTGTGCCAGTAACATTGCAATACGTAATCTGACCAATGCAAAAAGTTTACAATACTAGATGAATAGTTTTCTTGTATTGCAATGTTTTTTCAATGTGTTATGAGAAATGACGTTTCTAAGCACATAGGTATTATCTTTATTAAGTTGCTACAACTTTTAAAAGCCCCTAATAAATGCCTTTGGCATTCTAGGGATTATTTGCTTCTTATTTCCATATCATTAACTTGAATAAGAGTTAGTAAACTTGTAGAGAAGGTTTTGATTTTATTTAAATATGTTATGATACATACATTTGTTGATTGAAATGTATGTCTTTCTATTCATAATAACATTTAAAGAAGTAATAGAGGAAATTAGTCTCTATTCTATTCATGTAAATCCAACAAGAATCTTCTGCTTCAGTTTGTTACCTCTTATTTGAGGTTTTGCTGTAGTAATTGGTATACTAGCCTGCAACCAATTGTTAGGGAGACAATATAGCAAAGATACCACTTATATACTAAAAAGATACAAAGCTATCATAGGGCATTGAAAATTCATAATAGTACAACACTGATATTCCTCATGTACTGCTGTAAGGTGAATGTTCTTACACTGGCCCAATTAAACATCATGGTCTTATAGTCATAACAATAGCAGCATTCACATACTAAATTTATCTAAAATCAGCTTATCTACACAATAAACTCTGCAATAAAATGTGAGTACAGGGTTGTTTTTGTGTGTTTATACACACACTTTTTGATTACTCCTGACTAATACGTATGTGTGTGTCTATATTGATTGATGCTGCCTCCTCCTCTACTCCTAATGCCCTAAAAGAATAAAAAGTATACATGGAAATTTGAGATATAATTACTGTTTTAGACAGTAGATAGCAAACTAATACTTAACTTTTCTGACTTCAGTAAACAATTCAGTAAAACCCTTATCAATCTGTGCTCCATTGATTTTGAACTTTTATTTGACTCAGCTTTAAAAAAAGATGGTTAAGGAAATAATTTTTTGTAGCAGACCTATTCAATTTTATATTGGAAAATATTTTTTTCAATCCTTTAGTTTAGCAGCAAAGCTTACATAAAACCATCCATTCATTTTTACTAAAAACTAAGCACATTGTCTAATATGTAGTAGCCAATATTTCTTGTATCAGTGAATAAGTAAGGGTGAAATTGACATTTGCATCATGATCAACAATACACCATGCTAATGCAACAGAGGCCCCATTTAGCTCTTGAACCCCTAGATACCTTAGGTTCAGTGTGCTGGTTTTATTTTTGTATTTGTTGCTGTTACTCAGTTGTTTTTTTCAGTGGTGTCTGATTGTAATCCCATGTGCAGTATTCTTGGCAAAGATACTGAAGTGGTTGGAGGCAGACAGGGCTAAGTGACTTGTCCAGGGTCACACAACTAGTGAGTGTATGAGGTCAGATTTGAACTCAGGAAGGTGAAAGTTCCTTCCTCCAGGCCCAGCACTTATCCACCATGCCACTTATCTCTTTTAGATAACCATAACTATGAATATGTGGCTCAAAATCCCATTCTAGTATACCCTATCTATTCACAGGCACTTCTGGATCTGAAAATAATTGAGTTAATTAAAATAGAAGTAAGATAACCCATTCAGGAAAATGAATGGACAAGAGCATTATTTTCAGACCCTCTCCTACACAAGACACAAAATGGGCATCATCTCCTGCAGGCTTATGGAGCAATGGGGAAATGATAAGTTTCAAGAGAAGTGGAGACACTAGTGGTCAGTAGCAAAACTTCGGTTTAACTGCCCAGCATTAAGATCTGATATAGCTTCTTGGATGCATTGATTTACTTTAAATCATACTCTAGCCTGCTTTCTCCATCTTCTAGGTTCCCCTCCTAAAAAGTCTCTAGAATCCAAACTCATTTAGTATGGGCTACGGGCATCTCATGCTCAGCAAAGCATGGGTGCCCAGAGTAGAAGGTTATTGCAGGTTTTTTTCTTTGTCTAGCAAGCTCTCTATAACCAGTGATAAAGTTATGTAACCCCCATCATGCCTAGTCCTGTCTTCTTTGGCCAAGCCCATGACAGCCTGAATTCCCCACATCCAGGCATAAATCTTGTAGGATTCCGAGTACTAGAGCTTCACCAAATGAATGGTATAGGTTAGAAAAAACATCTTAAGGTTACAAAGTGTACTATGTCTAATACTCTACTACTATGCACCATCTCAAGACATAAATAATTTCTTCATCTGTTACCTTAGAGCATCATATGTCAACCTGGTCACTAGTCAGATAGATCTGGTCTTTATGAAGTGATTTATCATTTATTCTGCATCCTCAATATCCTTAAAACTATGGTCAACAGGTACAGATCTGAGTTACCTCATACTGAGTTCCACTGCCTTCAATGTCTAATGGTTCAGACTTTTAAAATGGCCTCAATTACCTTGATGCCTGCAACCTGGAATAGGCAGTAAAAGTACAGCCTTTTGATTCATACCTTCCTCCCCAACTCCAACAACCCCGAACCTCTACTTGGGGAGAAGTCCCTTGACCCTTAAGGAGGCAAAAACAAGCAGTATCTTTTCCATTTGAATTATGACTTCTCTATGTGGGCTATTGTCTTACTCCATATTTGAATTTTGCATGAAGACCTCTAGTTAGTGGGAACTCCCAACTTCCCAATGCAGCTTATTCCACTCTCGGATAGTTTAAATTATTAGGAAATTTTTCCTTACATCAGACCTAAATGTTTCTTCTTTGTCATCTTCCATTCAGTGTTCCTAATTCTGCCTTCTGGAAATGAACAAAACAAACCTATGTCCCATAGCAACCCTTCAAAACCTGAAGGCAGCTCTCCTATACCTGCTATTTTTTTCCCACCAGCTGCACTCCTTGAATTGGACTCTACCATGCTTCTGTGTTGGGTTTCTTCTTCCTTTCATCTCCCCATCCTTTTCAGTTTCCTTTTATGTGTAACATTCCTCCAATTCCGTTATAAATTCATTAAGATGGAGGTTGTCTTTCCCTTTCTTTAGGATTAGATTATTTAGTTTCAAAATAATTTTTAATCTATACTTCCACAGGCCTTTGTTCAATGTAATTTTTATTGCATTATTGTCTGAAAAGAGTATATTTAATATTTCCACTTTTTTACATTTGTTTGTGAACTTTTTATGTGCTAATCCATGGTTAATTTTTGTGAAGATGCCAGACACAGCTGAAAAAAAGGTATATTTCCATTACCATTCAATTTTGTCTAGAAGTCTATTATATCTAACTTTTTCTAAAATTTTATTTATCTCCTTAATTTATTTTATGATTAGATTTATTTAGCTCTGAGAAGGGAAAGTTTAGTTTTACTGTTTCCACCTGTAACTAATTTAACTTTTCCTTTAAGAACACGGATGCTATGTCATTTGGTACATATATGTTTAGTATTGATATTACTTCATTGTCTATGATACCTTTCAGCAAGATGTAGTTTTCTTGCTTATCTCTTTTATCTCTTATCTCTTTTATCTCTTATCTCTTTTAGCTAAAGCATATTAGATTCTGCTCCAACCCCACGTCTTAGCTCTGTTTATGTTTATTTCAAGTGTGTTTCCTGTAAATAACATATTGTTGGATTCTCATGTCTAATATGTTCTGTTCTGCTCTGTGTTTCTGATTTATGGATGAATTGATCTATTCACATTCATAGTTACGATTACTAGCTATGCATTTCCCTCCATCCTATTTTCTCCTACCTCTTTCATTACCCTGTCTCTCCTAAAAAATCTGCTTTGCTTCCACCTACCTAATTCATTCCTTTATCCATCATATCCATTCCTCTTTTAATCCATCCTACCTTTTATCACATACCCTCCATACTTTCTCTTATCCCCTTCTCTTCCTATTTCTCTGCTGAATAAGATATATGTCTATACTTAACTGAGTATGTATGTAGTCAGTCCTCAGCATTCACATGTTTAACTTTCGTTATTTCAAGCATTTATATGATTTTATTAGTAACCTCATTTTCACCTTCACATTGGGAACCACACACATTTGCAGCTATGAGCAGTGGAGAAAAAAATGAAAGATGCAACACATGCAATTTTGTGGAGTGGCTGGTATCCTATTAGATATTTCACTGGTCTTGGCTATCGTACCACTGTATAGAGATACCCGAGCATTTGTTGCATATTTTCATTATTTACTTTTAAAACTCAAGTTTTGTGTTGCAATTATACCCCCAAAGCATGGTGCAAGTCCTTTGAGCTTAAGGACCTCACCAGTCTAGGTGTTTTCCATCTGAAACACTAAAGTCCCAGAAACTTTTGTCTTGGTTTTCAGAAGGCAGTCAAGGTAGAAAAGTTTATAGCAGTATAGTATACAGTACAATACCCTGATACAGTGAGAGATAAGATTCAGATTAAAAAAATATTTTGGTTTTAAGAATTTTATTTGATGTACAGTATTTATGGTACTATAGATTTCATGTTATGAAAAATGAGTGAAATATTTTTAATTAACATGTTAGCACAAAAGATCACAGAATTCTAGGGAAATATTAGCAGGAAAAATGTTTTGCATGTTAATTTTATTTCACTTAGTGAATTTTATGAGTTATTTCATGGGTACTGTGTTAGAAAAATATATATTATCCAAATTAATTTTTTTATAAAGAATTGTGCACAAAAAATTTATTTTCAGCAATCTCTAGCAAAATATTACAGTTTTTGGTGGTTATGGTGACCTAATTCCCCTATTTTGCTTTCATCTTATTTTCTAGAAATGTTACCCCTTCAACTATAAAAGTGCGTTCTTGCATGCCTCTTTCATGTAATTTTCCTCATTGTTCCTCTGCCTTCCCCCTTTTCCCAGTGCATTGCTTTTGCTTACCCATCCATTTTTTTTTTGTATCATCTCAACATAATTGGACCACTCTTGTGTCCTCTGTCTATGTAGAGTCTTCTAAGTGTCCTAAGAATAAAGTTCTTGTGAGTTACAAGTATCATTTTCCAAGTAGGAATTAAGCATTTTAAGCTTATTGAGTCCCTTATGATTTCTTTTATGCTTACCGTTTAGTGCCTCTCCTGAGTCTTACATTTGAAAGTCCTTTGTTAATATAATATTCCAGCCTTTCTGCCGCTTTAATGTTGTAGCTTTTAAATAGTGTGTGATCCTAAATGTGACTTCATGATCTTTGAATACTTTGTTTTTTGCTGTTTGAAATATTTTCCCTCTGATATGGAACATTTTTGCTCTAACATTTCCAGGGGTTTTCCTTTTGGGATTTCTTTCAGGAGGAGATAAGTGGATTCTTTCTATTTCTATTTTACCCTTTGTTTCTAGAACATCAAGGCAATATGATGTCTTGAAATACGATGTCTAGGCTCATTCTTTGATCATTGCTTACAGGTAGTCTGGTAATTCTTAAATTCTTTCTCCTTAATCTATTTTCCAAATCAGTTTTTTTATAAGATAATTCATATTTTCTTCTGGACTTTTTGTTCATTCTTTTGATTTTGTTTTATTATTTCTTGATGCCTCGTAATCATCTTCCACTTGCCCAATGCAAATTTTTCAGGAATTATTTTCTTCAGTTCTTTTTCCATTTGACCAATTGTGTTCCTTAAGGTTTTATTTTCTTCATTATTTTTTGCACCTCTTTTACCAAGGAATTGCCTTTTCATATTTTTCTTGCATTGATCTCATTTCTTTCCCCAATTTTTCCTCTCCCAGTCTTATTTGATTTCGTAGGTAACTTTAGCTCTTTCAGGAATCCTTGTTGGGTTTGTGTCCATTTCATATTTTTCTTTGAGGTTTGGCTTGTAGTTTATATATATATATATATATCATGGTCTTATTCTGGGTTTGTGTTTTGATGTTCCCTGTCTCTATGGCAGATCTTTGTGGTCAGGTCCTTTTCTTGTTGTTCACTAATTTTTCCAGGTTGTTTCTTGACTTTAAACTTTATGTTTAAGTTGGGCTTTGTGCCTGGGGTGTTATTAGGGTGGACACTATCCCAAGCTTCAAGCTTTTTTACGTTGCTATTTTTTAGAGCTAGTTCTAGGGGTTTGCAAGTAACCTGTGGTTATTGCTCTCCTTGTCTGCATTCTGGTTTTTACCCAGAAAGGGTCCTGAAACCTTTGTAGTCACAAGTACTATTGCTCCTGAGGGTCCTTGCTCCCTTGGGACCAAAAGCAATATGGTTTCTCAGGGGTCCTGCTCCTTTCCACCCTGGAACTGTGACCTGGAAGTGGATATGAGCAATGGAGTAGCCAACAGTGCCCAGTGCTAGTACAGGGGCCCTCTGCAATCCCTTTCTGACCAGTTACCATATCCCCTTACCTCTTATTGTCTCTTTAGAAGCTGTTTTCTGAAGCAGTTGCTGCTGCTGTAGCTACCTCTAGAGTCCACAACTGGAATTACCCCATATGTGCTCCAAGCTAGCTCCTTCCTTAGTGTCATAAACTTCTCCTTCCAACCTCCTAAGTTACCTTGAACTGGGGAAACATCTCACTCCGATGTTTTCCTGGCACTGCCACTCCAGAATTCTATTTGAGGCATTATTTTAAAGTTGTTTTGAGGGGAATGTTGGGAGAGCTTGACTGTCGTTACTTCCTCTACTCTGCCATCTTAGCTCCACCTCCATTCTTTCCCTTTCTTATTTTTATTCCCTGGACAGACACACAGTATGTACTTAATAAATGTTGATTGAATTGAGTTTAAATTCTCTAGGCTAAGCATCCCAAGCTCCTTCAAATGATACTCATATGTCTTTATCTTAAGGCACTTAACTAGTTCAGGTGCCTTCTTCTAGACAATCTAGATAGCATATCACGTGCCTTGAACTAGACACAATATTCCAGATGTGGTGTGAGCAACGAAGAATGCAGTGAAAGTATCACTTCCTCAGTCCAAAATATTCTGCTTCTCTCCATGTACTTTAGCTTTTTGGCTGCCATATTACACTGTTGACTCACTGAACTTGTAGGTCACTAAAACATTTTTTTCAGGTTTACTTTTTTTAACCACACTTTTCCTCTTCCTCTCCTCTGTACCTTGGAAGTTGATTTTTTGAATACAAATGAAATACATTACATCTATCTTTACTAAATTTTATTTTCTTAAATTAGCCCAACATTCTGGCTTATCATTAGTTTTGGTGATCTGGATAATGTCATCTAATATATTAGCTATCTCTACCAGTTTCATATCAACTGCAAGATTGATAAGTGTGCCATCTATATTTTTATTCATCACTGATTGAAAATTACTCTTTGCTCTTCAAAAGCTATCAATGGCACATTTTGAGGCAGAAAAACAAATCTTTAAATGCTTGCTCACAATTCTCATTTCAATGATTTTCAAATGATGTGAAAGGGTTTATTCCATTTTGCCCCTTTTTGCCTTTCTAATTTTGGTCCTTGACAACCAAATGTTCACAGATGCAATCACTGAGAGGTTTAATGATTGTATAATTATTCAGCTACCTCTAATAGTAGTAAATTTGTGAATGTCATCTCTCAAATAATTTGTCAAATGAAGTCAGATGAGGAGTGTTTATCTCTTCTCAGGATTTACATTCTTTATTGAGATATTATGTGATGTATAATTGATATAATATTACTTGCCTTCTCAATAGGTGGGGGAGGGGCAGGAGGGAGAGAGAATTTGGAACTAAAAATCTAAAAAAATGTTTAAAATAATTTTAATTTGTTTTAAAAAAAAGATACTCTGTGATCCATGTACTCAACCAAGGTTCTGCTGAGTTGTCCACTCACAGTTTCAGACCAACAGCTTTGTTTTCCTCTGTCCAAAATGATGAACTTATCCAGATACAGTAACACTTGCAGGTAGTTCATGTTATCAAGCACTCTTTTGGTGAGCTACCAAAAAGTAATGGGATAGACTTGACTGCTGACCACCAAGATGGCAAAGTATCAGGAATAATTACAGCTGAGTTCTCCCCAACTACTCTGCAAAGACCTAAAATAAAAAGGCACCAGATTGGGTTGTATACATCATCATGGTGCACAAATAGAAGACTATAAAAGCAAAAAGAAAGGAGTAAGGGGAGTAGGCAACACTAGAACCTTATTTTTATCTGAATTGGTGAAGGGAGGGAAGAATACACAAATAGTTGCATGCAGAAATACATTTTATTCAATAGGGAAAAAGGAGGAAAAAGAGAGGGCTTATGAGGGGGAGAGTAGGTAAAGGGAGAGAATAGTTCTAAGCAAAATAAACTCTAACTATGTAGGATAGATTCCAAAGAGAGTTTTATAAGTGAGAAATGAAGGACAGAAGACTGTTATTGGACTTTGAGTGAGTAAAAGATAAGAGAGACAGTGGAAGCATATTGTACCAGATCTAGAGCGCTGGAGCTCAGCACACTTCTATATAAAAAGAAAATGGTAAGTGAAGAGAAGAAGTATAAGAGAAAGGAAATGGAGGGAAATATATGATTCATGATCATCACTGTGAATGTAAATGGGATTAACTCACCCATAAAACAGAAAGGGATAGAAGATTGAATTAAAACAGATTCCAACAAGATGATATTTACAAAGAATCATTTGAAACAAAGATTCACACAATTAAAATAGGAAATAAAATAAGATTTATTATGTTTTAGCTGAAGCAAAAAAGTATTGTGGCCCATAAATCCCTTGTGACATGCATTAAAATGGTAGAATCCCACAGGACAAATGAAGGACTCCTTTTCCTTACCGTTCTCTACCACGGAGGGTTGATCACATTCACTCTACAGCTCCAACACTGAAAACTACTGTTTGTTCATCAGACAGTCCAGCATATTTTGTACTCAAGCATATTGTTACTGCTTTACATTAGTTCTTTCTCAAAATCTAGTATCCACACACATGCAGATTTTCCCATTCTTCTATTTCTACAACCATGGGAGAGAGATGGGGATTCTGGAACTTCATGTCATCACTGAATAAGATCGAGGTCCTGTAGTTCTCCATCCCTCATAAGACAACTTTCAGAGACAGTTATCCTCCAAATACAGGATTCTTGAGTGAAATTCTGTGTGCTACTCTTTTGGTACAGCCTGCATCCCAAAGTGAAAATAAACCAATTCTCAAGTCAAATTTCCTTTTTAGATGATCTTCATATTCCTTAGACATTCACAATGTTCCTAAATCAAACTCCTCTGCACCTCCTTGAGCTGGAAAGTTGGTTTACTGCTTTGATTCTCTGCGACCAGAATGTCTCCTCTCTACTATCCAGCTTGGTGTCTGTGATCCTCTGCTAGTATTTTGAATAAACTGCACTTGATTCTAATCAGCCCTGAGAATCCTGAAATGAACATAACCAGGTCATTTTGATACTCAGGAGATGCCTAGGAAACTCCATATTCACAACCTTTCTTATCTCCTGAGTCCATTTCTCCATCTCCTCCTTTTCCTTCCCAAGCATCCATTGCCTTCGCCTACTCTCCCATCAGAATCCCATATTTGTAAATTGACCTTTTCCTCCTCTTCATTCTACATTCCTATTACCTCAGAATAGTGAATTTCACCTAAGTACTGAAGAAGGAAATTATTACTATTACTATTAGTATCACTATTATTAGACAATTGCTACATGATCTTCCAGTAAAGATTAATGTGGCAAGGATGAAATTCTTTGGAATTCACAGTGGCCCATGTTAATAATACTGTTCTCTGATGTCTAGCCAGTGACCTTTAGATTCTAGCATTTCTGGTTTGTTTGGTTTTTTTATTTTTATGGCTATTATTCACATTAAGATGTACATTACTTACAGGGACATTTGTATTTTTAAAACAGTAGATCTTAAAAGATTCTCTTAACTATGATTTTTTTTTTCCAGAAGGAGAGACTGTTCACAGCTCCTTGCCTATTTAGGGCCACAGGCAGACTCATTTCCTGCCCTAATCCACCAAGAACAGAAGTTTGTAACTTGATCCCTTCTGAAAGGCTGCAGATTTGTGAATTAGAATCTCTTATCTTACCCCACTGTTAGAACTGCTTCTGCTTTTTTGCATATTATTAACCTCCATATTCTAATTTTGGTTTAGCTCTATTCTAGTCATGCTTTGTCATATGATTTTTCCATTGCTTAGACCATAGCACCACACACTTCAGCAAGCCCTCTTTGTTCAAGGATGCCTTAAGATTATTCTTACTGAGATATGAAATGGTGATTTAAAAAAATTCTTCTCCTTGTCAAAGCTCTTTTCTCAACTCTTCCTAACCCTCAAACCCAAATCCACCACAAAGCTATCTTGATTTGTAACATTTTTAGTTAACTATGGTTTTATATATCCTGTCTGTAGTTTGCTCATCATGGTTATTCAAATAACAATTGGCTGTTAGAGTTTTTAGGATGCATGAACATGCCTTCTAAATTTGATTTGTATTTGTCCTTTGCAGCACCATGTATTCATACATAGTTATTAAATGATACCTAATAATAGTGATGAGAGACTAAAGGATACAGGACATAAGCAGATATATACAAAGTAAAAATAACAATTAAGTGTATATGTGAGCATGGTGCTGTTTAGGTGACGCAGAAATTAGGTGTTATGATTATAGAAAAAGAATAGACGTAACTCTAGGCCTCAAGGAGATTATAGTCTAAAATGGATCACACATTGAATACAGAGAAAGAGGAAGAAAATAGGAAATTTTTGTATTTTAATTTGTATTTATAATATTTGTTTATAGTAATTTGCATTTTAAATTTTGTATTTTAATTTTTTTTGCTCTTTTTCCATAGTTCCATTGATGTATATTGCATCTTTAGTGTTATTGGGATTAGGGAACCAAGTGGAAGGAGAAAAAAGTCAACAAAAGAAAGACAGAGGAGGGAATTTAGGAATGGAGAAATAAAACTTTGGGAACAATTAATGACAAGGGAAGAAGCAAGGAAAAAAGATTTATTTGTTGGAACAATTTCCAAGAATGATCCTTTAGAATTACGTTAGAGCTGAAGGTATCTTAAAGATTATCCAACCTTTTCCTTTTGTAGACAACAAAAATGGAGTCCAGAAAGGTGAAGAGATTTTTCCATCACCGTATCCTTAAGGCAAATCCAGGACAATAATAATGAAAAGAACCACAACACCTCATATCAATATAGTGCCTACCGCATGGCAGGAAGTATGCTAAGCATTTCACAAACGTCTCACTTGATCCTCACAACAACCCTGGGAGGTAGGTGCTATAATTATCCCCATTTTACAGATGAGGAAACTGAGGCAGGCAGAGGTTAAGTGACTTGCCCAGGGTCACACAAGTAGTAGTTGTCTGAGGCTGGATCTGAATTGAGGTCTAACTGCCTTCAGGTCCAGCACTCTATCCATTAAGCCACTAAGGTTTCCTATATTACGCTTTTTTGCTGTATGTAAGAGGCATACTAGCTAGGTCTATTAAAATGTCTTTTCTCCTTATGCAGAAACAACTGGCAATGGATCCCATATGCAGAATCCCCAGGTATCTGAGAAGCCATTCTAAAGTCTGAAAAATGTTGAGAAGTAGAAAGGGGAGCCCTCACAAAGATGTATGGTCCCCTCGTGCTGGAAGGTCTTTTTAAAAGCCAAATGCTTGATGAGAAACAGTAGGGAAAATAAGCTCCATCCTACACTGCTAAAATTTCCATTCGTTTAGTCCCAAAGAAGTAACTAAAACCTTCGTATTAACCAAGTTTTTAGTTAATTGCAGGATACATGAAGCCTTTCTGTAGGGAAATGGTAATATTCTGTGGAAAAGAAAAAAGAGTGAATCAAGGTAGATTTGTTGCTATAGTTAAGTCCTTTTTTCTTAACCTCACTTTTATTTAATCTTTTCCTTTTAAGTAGTTTTCTGTGATTTCTTTGAAAGCACTTTTTCTAAAGATATGAATGATAGAGCTCGATGAATAAAACAACGTTTCAAATACTATGCAGATGGAACATGAGTAACATGAATAAATTAAACTCACAGATGTTTTCTAAACCTCATTTTTGCCAATAATTTCAAATCCCCCATCACAAATCAGAACCTGTTAGCAATTAGCCAATTGATTTATCTGAATTTTAGTTTATTTCTTTATCCTCTGATAGAATTAGAGAAATGCTTAAGGAAAAGAAGGAAGAATAGCCTGGAAAATTCACAAATTGGATAATGAGTCATTAAATAATTGAGGGTTGACAGTTTACTTTTTTCACATTTGAATGTAATAAACCCATTATAAACAGTCCTTGGACTTTTTAAAATTCCTTTAAGGAATATAGCTTACTATGTTGTCGTAAACAGTATAATTCTGAAAAAATGAGTAGTTAATAATTATTGGGATAAATAACATCTATGAATAGGGATAAAGAAGTACACCTACATTTTCTAAGAAGAAGTATATTTTTAAAAGGAAGCCATTTCCATTTATCCATAACTTGTTACCATGTTTAGTCTAAAATACGAAAGAACTCATTAATAAGACTTGACCTAAATCTGCTCCTTCCTAGTGTGGACTACTGTGAAATAAAATCACAGGTGACACAGATCAGTCAGAGAAGATATATCTTGACTAAAAATAATAATTACATGGAGGGAAAACAGGGAAACTTTTGAATAATTATCTTTATTAGTGTACTTTAAAAGGTACATTATAATCCTGAGCTACTGCATTTGTACATTTATCATCATTTACTGTTTGAAGTTTACACTTTACTGTATTCCAAATTATCTTGAGTGTCTTCTTGACCAAATTAGGAACAGAAATATTTTAAAATATTTTCTTATTCCTGCACTATCTACCTAACTTACTACAACTCCCATTACTTAAAAACTATTAGCTTAAAAAGAGCTCAGGACATTCTCTCTCAATTTTGCAAAAAAATTTGTTTTCAAAATTGCAAAGATGGGCAGTGTGAGAGCTGGTCCCTTAACCCTTGTGAATTCTTAGAAAACTAAGTTGCTTCTTGTTGCTTATTCCACCTTAAATAAAGTGGGTATCTAATTGACCAGCTATATTAGGATGGAGTGGTAAGACAACTGTATACTCATCCTTTTAGCTAGCACAAAATGTCAATAACTCCCTTTCTATATGACCAATATAGAATGGCCCCAAAAGGAAATTTTGCCACAATCAAATGACAAGAAGCAAACCAATGTAGCCCTACTTCTTTTTCTACAAGATAGCTATGTATTACAAAACATTATATGAAACACTTTCCTCAGGTTGGGTAAAGGAACTCCTACAAATTATTAAAATTAAGTCCATGAATCTAGATCAGGGCTTTTTTAGGACAGACAAAATCAGAAAAAAAAAAAAAAAACAACTTCTGGGATCCTTAAGAAGAGACATTTATCTAACATTTTCTCCCATAGTGGACAAACGATTATTTTATCATTCTATTTCAATGCTACCAAAATATTATTTCTTTCTACCTGAAAAATAAACATACAGTGTTTGCAAATGTTTTCCTTCTAGTAATAGTGTCACAGTATTCAAAAGTAGATTCAAACATTGTGTTTTGAATAAGGTCACTATGATCTTCTGTAAAAGTTACAGTAAGTTCAGGCAGAATGCTTATTGCTTAGATCTTAAAGCAAGCCACTTTGATACAGCTGTAATTAAAATCTAAGTATGAGTATGAGGTTATTTTAGAAACACTGACTAACATTTCTTGCTCTTAAACAATTAGATCATAAAGTAATGCAACAAAAAAAATTGAAAATAATGAAAAGGAGATGTAAAACCTAAACTGTGAGTGAAAAATTTTAAAGTACCTTATAAGATAGGTAAATAAACATGTAAACATAGCTTTATTATTCAGAGCTTGGAAAGCTAGCAGCAAAACAAACTCTTTGCATATAATGCAGTGCAATGGATATTTACTTTTTAAAAGGACCCTCCCCCCAACTTGGAACTACTGTACCTAGGATGGAATCCATCAAGGAAAGTTATTTTTAAATGTCCACGTGTTTTATCCAGAACTGCTAAAGATTCTCATCTCCAGTAATCTTATCATTAGAAGCAAGCTTATGCAAAACTGTGTTCTGGATAACTGACTTTGATGGCTCCCCAGTAACAAGCTCGGATAAGACAGATCAAGCCTAAAAGATAAGCAATTGCCCAAGAAACATAGGTTGCAGGAAATCGCCTGGCAAAATCTTGTGTTCCAACCTAAAATGAAAAGAAAAACAAAATAACTTAGAGTTAGAAATTTGAAGTCCCTTAAATGATGAAAAACTACATATTACTACTTAGAAAACTTTCCCATTCTTACTTAGTATCTAAAAATATATCAACAGATAACAAAAAATAACCATCCTCAAACAATATTTACTTCATATGAGGGTAAAATATAGTCAACCTAATGTAGATGTTCTCAGATCTTTATTCATTTATAAAAATATCTGCTAGCAACTAGCTTTATAAAATTGTTAGACACAGACAAATTCTAAAAACCATCTAGTCTTGAAATGGACAGACCGAGAATAATTCACAGGCAAGTCAATTAGGAATTTCCAGACGCTCTCGAAATTCCTAATTGACTTGCCTGTGAATTATTCTCAGTGTGTCCATTTCAGTCTATCTGACCAGAGAGGGTGTAGGTGAACGATACCAAATTGAGTGAATTGTCCTTGAGAGACAGAGGATAATAAAAGTTAAAATGGTTGCAAAAGGACTAATTTACTTCAGGTCTTTGAGCCTACTCTCTGTGCCTACTCAGCTGTGTTCTTTTCTCAGAACAAATCCTCCCCACCCTGATGTGGAATATTTCTCTCTTAGCATACATTAGGAAGAAAGAAAATTATTTTCTGCACCCCATACTGATAGTCATCCTTTCTCATTAGGAATGAGTCATAGGACAGTGGCAAAGTTAGTGCTAGCATGACGTGGAAGCCAACTATTAGTTCCACAGCAAAATTGATGAGACAGTAGATAGGTCAAAGAACTCAGAAATGGAGGTGACTTTAGAGATCATCTAGTCCAGCTCCTTGTTTTACAAATGAAGAAATGGAGGTCCAGGAAGTGAAGTGAATTGCTAAGGTCAGACAAGTAGTTAAGGACAAATTTAAACCCAGATTTCTAAGACCAGAACTCTTTTGGCAATATTGTACAGCTACGACTATGTTGTAGAACTAAAAACAAAGAATTTTATTAATCTCACCATTAATATAACACTTACAGTTAATCCAACTCCAATGAAAATACATATCATTCCAATGGTAATATATGCACAGCAACGTCTTCTCGGAAGTGCACTACCCACTGAGGAACTGTGTGCACATAACAACAAGAGATATTCAACATCTAGGTTAAAATTCTTTTTAATCTGTTTTCTTTCGTATATACCTTTCATCTATATGTCCATGTATCCAACCCAATAAGCACTTATCAGGTGCCCACTGTGTGTAAGGCACCAAGTAGTCAGCATAGAAACAAAGGGGGAAAACATCAAGAAACTTAATTGGGAGAATATAACATGTAATTAGGTAAGCATACATATGGTCATGTGAGGAAGTAGAGAGTATTAATTACTAATCGGATAAATTTATAAAGACCTTGTTCCCTAGACTAAAGAAATATGCACTACCACTCACAAAAGGGCAGAGCTAAAGGACAACTGTAAACTTTGGAGAAACAAAGAGGGCTTGGTATTTTCTTTGAATGCTCTCTGGTACTGGATACAGGTTCAAGCACAGGGGCACCAGTGGTACCTGGTGACTAAACACAGAATATTAGAACTGAAAGAGAACCCAAAGGCCATCTCATCTAACCTGTACCTGAAAAACATACATAAACACACACACACTCACACATACACACCACCTCTTCTTCAATGTAAAGACCTAGTTATCATGAAACCTTTGCTTTAAGACCTTCACTGAAGGTGGTGGGGAGGGATTGTGCTGCAACCTCAAACCCTGCAAGGCATCCCAACTGCACTCTTGGATGACTTTAATTATGAAGAATTTTTTTTTTATGGTTTCGGACATAAATTTGCCGTGGGTTCAAATCCCACTTCTACCTTTCTGTGATTCTGAGCACGTTACTTAACTTCTCCCTATGTGTTTCCTGTAATGTCGTAGGCCCTACCTACTAATTCACAGACAGTTGTACCTATGAAAGTCAAGGGAGAGAAGGACTTGAGAAAAGGAGATTTGATTTAGCAATTAGGCCACTTCTCACCCTGGAGAAAGAAATTTCAATATAGTGGAGATAGTGGAATTCAGAATCTAGGGCTTATACCAAGAATGACTTACAAGAGAATAAAGAGTAAATAAACACATGAACAATTTTGATAGCGAGAGGAAGAAATATAGGAGAATAACTAGAACGGAGAAGGTTAAGGTAGGATTTCTCACAAGACAGAACTTGACAAGTTAAGAAAAAAGAGACAAAGTAAAGAGGAAGGGAAATTGCAGAGAAAGGATGTCAAAGAGCAGCTATTTTGTAATGTGAACTTCTTAAATATTTTTAATATTTTATGGAACCAATGCAGTATTGGACTATTATATTCCTCTAGTTCACCATGTGACTGGTTAATTTCCTTTTTCAATCACACATATGAACAACATATTTCATATCTACTTATTGAGCACAAGTCTCACGTCTCACTGGCAGTGAGCCAAATTCTGTGCTCGTACATTGTGCATTTTTCCATTACTTTTGGGTTTCACCTGCAATTGGGATTCTACTGCAGTTTTGGCTAGGATATTAATGGAAGAAGATGGGCTTTTTCAGCATTTTTGAATGGATGCCACACTTTTTCATTGAAATTCCTTGAAACTGGAACACTGGCTTAAAGCTTAAAGCTAATTTTGGGGGCTAGAGATGGAATGATGACCCTAGAAGATAACGGGAGGGACATGCAGACAACAGAAGTCTTGAGGACAGAGAGCTTTGTATTCCCTTCTTGAAACACCAAGACTGGAGAAGTTTTGTGACATGGCAAATAGATACCCAGTGTTTAAACAAACTGATTTGAACTTTGAACTTGGCACTATATTTGACTGTCTTGTAAAGGGGCAGGAAAAGCATGAAGCTGTAGTTTCTAATGAATGAATATAGTTTCTAATGAGGATATAAAGACAATGCTCTGTGTGTCTGTATGTATGTATATGTGTGTATATATATGCATATATACACACATATACATACATATATATGTATAAAAACACATTTTTTGCAGTCTCAAGACCACATATCAGCAAACCACACTACAAAAATATATTTGAAAACTTGACAATTCAGAAACAAAATGTTTTCTTAATGTAATCAGATCTCTGATTTTTAAATAATTGCAAGTCAGTAACTCTAACCTAGGACGTAATTATTACTGCTTAATATTTTTCCAAAGAATTACTATCTGACATATTTTCATAAGGCAGAAGTTCAGTATCAGGTCTCAACCTGCCAAGTGCACATCCTTTTAAAATAAGGCACCAATTATATTGCAAAGCTGCCTCAACTTGGCAATTCTCGGACATAACCGAGGGCTTTTCATTTGAAAAAGTGCTTAAGTCCTTGTCTGGTTACTACGGAGGTTTTAAGCTGAGAATACCTTTACGCTTCTAAATTGTTTGGCTGTTGTTTTATTTGAGGGGGGGGGGTCTGTTCTTGTATACCAGGGCTTAAGTGTTTCTATTCTGAATTATAAATCACAGACAAGGTGATGACAATCTGGGCACTACTTGCTTTTTTCTATCACTATCAGTTTCCATAAGCACCTCCTCAAATCCTCACCTAAACCCCCTGCCCCAAATCTCCCCCTTATAACAAGACAGTTGAGCAAAAGAAGCTATTATAGCAACTCTATCTAATAACATATACAACATTATAAAATAAATCTTTCAATGTACCATTAGACACATTTTTGGGTGGCAAGACTCTAGCACATATTCAGATAAATTAATTCCTCTGTCATTACTGGATCCTATCTCTACTCCTGGCTTAAGATCAATGTCTTGAACTCTTCCTCTATTGGTTGGTAGTTTACTCCAATAACAATATTGACTGCATTTCTGTTGACTTTCACTCAAATATTTTTCTGTTTTCTTCTCTGGGTCCTGGATGTCCTCACAAGCATATTTTATATATACATCTAATATGTATATGATGTATTATGTATATATTATATATTTTATTATGTACATATATGTTATTATGTATGTTGTTATGTATATATTATATCATATCATATATCATATATATATATAAAATGAAGAGTGAAATGAAGAAAATAAAGAGAAAAAGAAGACAGATACACACACAGCTCTTTCCTCCTCTTCCTTTTCAGTTTGAACACCTTTTAAAAAATTAAACCTGTATTATTCCATGTAAACACATCTTTAACTTCCCTTGTTAGGTGAACTCCATCCCTGACTGAGAGTCCATCACTACTATATTTTAAGCCTTAGTCCACAAATCCCAATCTCTAATTTGCTGTTGGGTTGAACTAATCATCTCTGTTTTGATTGTTCTTAGATAAATATCAGTGAGAGTAACTGCACAATGTGGGGTCCTATAAGAAGTCAAAGAGATTGAGGAATCAACATGTGATTCAAGGACTGAAACATCATTCTTCTACTCTTCAGACAATGGCAAAAGTGGTAACTATGCAATAGAGTACAATAGCTGACAATAACTGATCTCATACTAGGCATGAGAAAAAGTGATTGGCGATATGTAGGATCTTCATGTATTTTAGCTATGCTCAATGATACTGATATCTAACTTGATATGTGTCTCTATGGGAAGGAAGGAAGACAGGATGGGAATGGAGAGGATCATCTGTTATTTGGACATAAAAGTACTACATAATAGTATTTATATATTATATTTAGGTAAGGAGAATTCTTGAACTGATACAAAATAGATTTTGGTGGCCCAATATAGTAGCAAATATGTATAAGTGTGAGATATACTTAATGTATTTAAAGGAAAGGGCTATCAACTAGTTCTGTTTATGTGAAAAGTATGCCAGTTAGTCACTAAACATTTATTAAACAACTACTGTGTTCCAGGTACTTTGCTAAGAACAGGATACAAACACACACAAAAAAAGACGGTCTCTGCCTTCAAGGAGGTTACAATCTAATGGGGTAAGACAAAACACAAAAGGAAGCTGAATATAAAAGGAGGGAGTCAAGGGATCAATACAGGGGCATGGTGGAGAAGTCAGCCAGAGAAGTCCTAGGGTTGTGCAGCCATGTAAAGGATGAGATGTCTGAGCTGAACTCTCTCCTTAAACAGAGGTTCAGAATTCATGGCCCCATCCTCCAATCAGAGAGATCAGAGTACAGGCGGTGGAGAACCAAGGCTGATCCTACAGGATGATGAGGTTATCCCAATAATAAGCTTCCTCAGGGTATGATGGGGAAGTCAAGTAGTAGCAAGTCTTTGGAGATTATGTGTACAGACTTAACTCTGAAAGAGATAGGAGAAATGTGAGCAACATCTAGGTAGAGATGATTAGTCTTACCTAGTAGGCAGGTGCCTGCTGAAGGGGTGGAGGAAACTAAAGTGCTATGAGAGCTCTCCTCTGCGGCGGCTCACCTACCAGGGTCAACTCCAACCAAGGCTGAAACTTGAGAGGAAGTTACTCAACAAGAATACAAAAGATTAGAAGTGTACTTTACAATCCTCAAGGAGGCCTGAAGGATTTTAACCATTTACTACTGAACCTGCTGAAGATTCAGAAGCCCGAGCAGAAGGTTTAGAAAGGTCAACAAGCATTTCTCACGCTTGCATACAAAGTTACTAGGAAAGATGACACAGGCTTTACAATCTAATTTCTGATGCTAGAGTGAAGGTTTACTATAGCTTTGTCCTCTGGAATCTGGGAAGAGATATGAGAAAATTCACAACCAAGACTCCTAAGCTTACAGGTCAGCTAAAGAAAGTTCACTGTCTGCCGCTCTATTCAAAATCCCTTCAGTGGAACAAAAAATGATATGCTTTAATTCTGCCTGGAACCCTAACTAAGTGATAGAGTACAGCTAAGATATCTTGGTGTCTTAAGTCAATTAGTGTCTTATACCAATTATCATCTAATACAAATTAATTTAGATATTGGACAAACTTCCAGGCTACAAAATAGTACAGAAGAAGTAGTCAGGGCTCAACTACAACAATACATCACAACCATTTGTTGAAGACAAGACAATTAGTTGAATTCCCTGGTAATCAGAGGGAGAGAACAATGCCAATTCAACCTAACAGATTTGAAGAAGTACTTGTCCACTGGCAGAAGATTGGTTGTTAGGGCTAGAGGAGAGTTCATATGGAGTGCATTTGACAAAAATGTAGATGAAGGGAAAATTACATTTTTGTATTCTCCTGAGGGTCAATTAGAAACTCTATAAAGACTTTCAGTGCCAAGATGGCACAGTGAGGAAAGAACCTTCTGAAGCTGTCCCAAATTCCCTTCCAAATAACTAGAAAACAGCCTCAGAATCGGTTTAGGAGCAGGGAAGAAGCTTACCAGCCCATCAGAAAAGTCTGTCTTACTAGGATAGGAGGGGAGCGGGATCCAAGAGCAGCAGCCTCACAGCAGGGGGACTGCAGCAAGGCTCCAAGCTTGGGGCAACCAACCAATGTGGCTCCACCCTCCTGCAAACCAGCAGACCCTTAGGCAGATGAGCAGTCTGTGCAACTCACTGAAGAAAATAACTCTTTAAAAATTAGAATTGAAAACATGGAAACTAATGACTCTATGAGACAACAAGATATGATAAGACAAAATCAAAAAAGTAAAAAAGAAAATAGAAGAAAATATGGAATTTCTCATTTTAAAAAACAACTGACCTAGAAAATAGAGCCAGGAGAGATAATACAAGAATTACTGGACTATCTGAAAGCCATGATAAAAAAATAAACAGACAAACCTGGAACAAATTTTCAAGAAGGTATCAAAGAAAATTGCTCTGATATATTAGAACCAGAGGGCAAAACAGAAATTGAAAGAATCCATTAACCACTACCTGAAAGAGATCCCAAAATGAAAGCTCCTAGAACATCATAATCAACTTCCAGGGCTCAGATATCAAGGAGAAAGTATTGTGAGCAGCCAAAAAGAAACAATTCAAATATTGTGGAGTTACAGTCAGGACTATACAGGATTTGGCAGCTTCCATATTAAAGAACTGGAAGGCTTGTAATACTGTACCAGTAGGCAAAGGAGTTAGGCTTACAACCAAGAATTGCCCAGCAAAATTGAAAATAATTTTTCCAGAGAAAAAAATGAAGGAGAACTTTTAAGCATTTCTAATGGAAAGATCAGAGCTGAATAAAAAAACCTGACCTCGAAATACAAGACTCAAGGGAAACATAAAAAGGTAAAAAAGAAACAAGAAAGAGAAAACATAAGAAATTAAATAATTAAATAATGTCATATTTCTATATGACAAGTTAATATTTGTAACTCTTAACAACTTTATTGCTATAACAAGTAATTAGAAAGAGTTTATGTAGACAGAGGGTATGGATATAAGATGAATTTCATGGGATAATACCCCAAAAACAAAAAAAAAAGGAGTGAAAAAGAAAATTTCACTGAAAGGAAGGGGGAGATTAAATGGGATCAATTATCCCTCATAAAGGAGGCATTAAAGAGCTATTATTAATGGAGGAGAAGATGTGAGGGGGGGTGGCAGGCAAAGGCTTGAATTCTACTCTCATTAAAATTGTCTTAAAGAGGGAATAACATACACTCTCAGTTAGATATAGAAATCTATCTTATCATCTAAGGAATTAAAAAGGAATGGCAATAATAAAAGGGGGAAAAGGTGACTGATAAAAGGGAAGGTATACTGGGGAAGGCAGTGATCAGAAGTAAAACACTTGTGAGGAGAGAAAGGGTAGGGGATAAGAGAGAGAGAGAGACAGAAAAGCAAAAAATAGTGTGGAGGGAAACATACCAGTAGTTATCATAACCATAAATGTGAATAGGATGAACTCACCCATAAAATAGATGGGGATAGCAGCATCCTACAATATTATGTTGTTTATAAGAAATGCATTTGAAGCAGAGAGGTAAAAGGCTGGAGCAGAATCTATTTTGCTTCAGTTGAAGAAATGGGTAGCAATCATGATCTCAGACAAAGCAAAAGCAAAAATTAGATATAATTAAAAGAGACAAGAAAGGAAACTATACTTTGCTGGAAGGTACCGCAGATAATGAAATCATATCAGCATTAAACATACATAAACCAAATTATATAGAATCGAAATTTTTGAAAGAGTTGAATGAATAACAGGTAGAAATAGATAATAAAATTATACTAATGGGGAATCTCAACTTTCTCCTCTCAGAACTAGATAAATCTAACCAAAAACATAAACAAGAAAGAAGTAAAAGAGGTGAATAAAATTCTGGAAAAGATAGATGTGATAGATCTCTGGAGAAAATTGAATGGGAATAGAAAGAAATATACCTTTTTCTCAGCAGTACGTGGCACACACACAAAAAGTGACCACGTATTAGGACATAAAAACCCCACAATCAAATGCAGAAAAGCAGAACTAGTAATTGCATCCTTTTCAGGCCATAATGTAATAAAAATTACATTCAATAATGAACAATGGAAAAAAGATAAAAAATTAATTGAAAATTAAATTATCACAAAAAAACAAGTGAGTCAAAGAACATATCATAGACATAATTGGCAATTTCATTAAAGAAAATGAAAACAATGAGATAACACACAAATTTATGAGATGCAGCCAAAGCAGTAATTACTTAGGGGAAAATTTATATCTATAATTGCTTACATCAATAAAATAGAGAAAAAGCAGATCCAAGAATTGAGAATGTAACTAAAAAAACTAGAAAAAGAACAAATTAAAAATCCCCAATTAAACACTAAATTAGAAATCCTGAAAATTAAAGGCAAGATTAATAAAATTGAAAGTAAGAAAACCATGTAACTAATAAAACTAGAAGATTATTTTATTTAAAAAAAGGTAAACTATTGATAATTTGATTTTTTAAAAAAATAAAGTAAAAAAAATTACCTGTATCAAAAGTGAAAAAGGTAAATTCCCCAATGAAGAAGAAATTAAGACAATTTTAGGGTCTATTTTTCCTAATTATATGCCAATAAATTTGGCAATCTAAATGAAATGGATTAATACTTAACCAAAATAATTTACCCAGATTAACAGAAGAAATAAAATACATAAATAACCCAATCTTAAGAAAAGAAATTGAACAAGCCATCAATGAACTTACTAAGAAAAAAATCCCCCAGACCAGATGAATTCACAAGAAAATTCTACCAAATATTTAAAGAACAATTAATCCCAATATGATATAAATTCTTTGAAAAAATAGGCAAATTCTTTTTATGACACAAATATGGTGCTATACCCAAATCAGGGACAGCCAAAACAGAGAAAGAAAATTATAGATCAATTTCCTTAATTAATATTGATGCAAAATTTTTAAATAAAATACTAGTAAAGAGATTACAGCAATATATCACAAAGATCATACATTATAACAAGGTGGGATTTTATGCTAGGAATGCAGGACTTGTTCAATATTAGGAAAACTATAAGCATAATTGGCTATATCAATAACAAAACCAGTAGAACTCATATGATTATCTCAATAGATGCAGAAAAAGCCTTTGACAAAATATAGCCCCCATTCCTGTCAAAAACACTAGGGAGCATAGAGATAAGTGAAACTTATTTTATATGATAAGCAATATTTATCTAAAATCATCAGTAAGTATTATCAACAATGGAGAAATGCCTCCCACAACAATCTGGATGAAGTAAGAGTGCCCATTATCACCTCTGTTATTTAATATTGTACTAGAAGTACTAGCAATAGTAGAAGAAAAAGGAATACAAGTAACTAGAATAGGCAATGAGGAAGCAAAACAACCACTCTTTGCAGATGATACGTTATATTTAGAAAAGCTCAGAGATTCAACTAAAAATGTGCTTGAAATTATCAACAACTTTAACAAGGCTGCAAGATCCAACTTCTTAAGGTACTTGGGAATGGGTAGCTGTAAATGCTGAGCCAATCTTAGTGACATTTGAAAGATTATTTAAAGTGCGAGAGGTGCCAGGAGATAGGAAAAGGACAAATGTTGCCTCAGTTTTAAAAAATGGAAATAATGTAGTCTAAAAACCATAAGCCAGGGAACTTGTCTTTTGTTCCTGGAAAAGTCACTGAAGTGCTCTAGAAAGGAAAACAGTGATTACAAAGAACCAACATGATTTCATTACATAAGCAGCTAGGCAGCACAGTGGCCTGTTGTCAAAAAGTACTGAGTTCAAATCCAGCCTCAGTCACTTACTATATAAATGCTTATTCCATCCCATGAAGGACAAGTCATGTGAGATCTCATTTCTTTTTTTGACAGGATTAGTAAACTAATAGGTAATGGTTATGCTAAGGATAGAGTGTATCAAATATTATAATCTGATATATTATACAATTTTTTTAGAGAAGATGAAGAGATGTAAATTAAACAAGAAAATAACAATATTGATTCAGAGCTGGGTAGACAACTGAACTCAGAAAGTAAGCTTTTAATGGTTCAGCGTCAGTCAATTTGGTAAGAGCTCTGCAGTGAAGTACCTCAGAGACTGTGCTTCTTATCATTTTTATTGGTGATTTTAAAAAAGCCACAGTGTCATGCTTATTGAATTTACAGAAGACAAAAAGCTGTGAGAGCTACACAAAGCATGATAGGATCCAAAAAAATCTTGACAAGCTAGAACACTGGGCTTAATCTAAGAGTAAACTAGGGGGTGCAGTGGACAGAGCTTTAAGCCTGGAGTCTGGAAGATCTGAGTTCAAATGTGACCTTGGACACTTATTAGCTATGTAACCCTGGGCAAAATCTCTATTACATGGAAACTTGACAGTATTATGTCCTCATTAGACCTCATCTGGAATATTGTGTGTAGAACTGAAAATCACAGTTTGAGGACATTAATAACCTAAAGAAGGGAATCAAGATGGTTAAGGACCTTGCATTCACATCATGATGATTAGCTGAAAGAACAAGTCATGTTTAGTCTAGAGAAGAGAAGGCTCCATGGGAACATGATACTTATTTTAAAGTATTTGAAAGATTGTCATGTGAAGAAAGAGATTGGGCCTGGAATCAGGAAGGCCTCAGATGCTTACTAGCTGTGTGACCCTATTTGCCTTAATCCACTGGAGAAGGAAGTAGCAAACCACATCAGTATCTTTGCCAAGAAAACCCCATGGACCCCATACTGTCCATGGGGTCATGAAGAGTTCTACATAGCTGAACTACAAAATGTGGAAAAGTTATTAGACTTGTTCCATTGGGTCCCAGAGTTCAGAACTAGGAGCAAAAAGTGGAAGTTATGAAGAAGCAAATTTGAGACCAAAATTATGGAAAACTTCCTAAAATTCAGAACTAACCCAAAGTACATTGGACTGCTTCCAGAGGGGGTGGAACTGTCTCTTTGAAGAACTTAAAAGTAGAGATTAGAGGATCACTTGTCAGGTACATTATTATGGGGATTCCTCTAGACTGGATGGGTGCTGAGGTTCCTTCCAAGGAATCAGACAGTCTTCTCCTCCCACAACCTTTTAAAATTATTAAGAAAGTATTTTAAATTATCTAGTCTGAAGGCTTTGGATAAATTTGTAAGAGAAATCCTTAATAATGAAATGATGTCCTGCTCTCCTCTCTTTAAGTCATTTTGGAAACACGTCTCCTTTGGAGCAGTGAGGGCTTGTGACCCATTGAGGCCAAGACCAAGGGGACCCTTGATTGATCCAAATAAGAGGAGTAGACTCTGAAGGGATAAGAATAATGATCCACCAAAAAAAAAAAGAAAGAAATGAGTCTTTGATTACTTTTGTGACCAACTGTCCAGGAAGAACTCATGAAGCGATTAGTCATAGAGGAATTGAGTGGTTTTAAGAAAATGATTTTTCAAGGGCATGACCAAAAGACTAAGTGATTATTTTACTGTTCATGAAGAAAAATGTTAATCTTTACCTTACTCTCAGTTATATAATGATGTTTTATCATATTTTGAAATTGTTCTGTGTGGTGCTATATCTAAAGGCATGGGGGCGCGCAGTTCAGATATTTCTCACTCTAATCTAGAAATGCTTATATTCTGACTACTATTGACATTTTTCTTCAATACTTCTCTCACATAATGTGATTTTGTGAAATGAATGCTCCTTATTTATGTAACACTGTGCTTGGCATTATGAGGATTTTGAAAAGCATAGAGATGACTGTTTCTCTGGGATCCTAAAAATAATTTCACTATGTTTTCAATTTGACTTTGAAGAAAGAGGATTCTGATGAAAAATGTGTATTTTCTTCATTTGTAAACTGTTTTGTTCTAAAATTTTAGAAGATCCACTAGAGAAATATTCATACCAGCAATGAATAATCATATGATATGAACAAAATCTTGCTCAAATGAATCAAGAACACGAGCCTAATCTCACATGTTTAGTATGTGATTAGAATGCTACAAGCATTTTTTTAAAATGGTGCCAAATATTTAAGTATTTTTCATTCCACTGGCATTTCTCTGCAAGGTATTACAACACCCCAAGCTTCTCTCAGAGTTCTTTTAATTAACATACTGGCTTATGATTATTATTTAAACATTAACTGACTAGCCAGGGCTTATTAATGACTTTTTAGAAATAATTGGTAAAACAAAGACATTGTCTTTAAGAAATAATCAAAACCATGCCAGCATACTGTTGTACAGGAAAAAAGGAATGACTTTATGAATATCTATGGAAGAATTTTCTTGAAATATCAAACTCTTTGCTTAAATTATTATTAGTCTGTTTTGTTTGTATGTCATTCTGGTTATTTAAAACTATAAAGCCATCAGCAAATACTGATTGTTCTCAAAGATTTTACTTCACCAAAGAAATAGAACTAAGATCAAAATAAGCCTTTTTTCTTTCCTTCTATTTATTTATTTACTTTTCATTTGTAACAAAATTCATATCACATAAAACAATTCCAACTTTTGGTCAGTTTAAAGCATTTACAATATAGACCACAAACGGATTTTTTTTAACATTATCCAACTGAGACACAAACAATAACTATGTATGCTAACCTCATAAGCCCTTGACCTAAATGTCTCCACACTATTACTAAGAATTAAAGGATGTAACTCATTGTTGGTCTAAGGTCCTAAGCCTAATAGCTTAATTTTACACTTAACCTCAAATGTTTCCCTACCAACAATCTAAAATTTAATGAATCTGGTATTAACCTTACAGACTATAGGAAATTGCCACTAAGAGTAGGGACATTGCAGGGAAACAATATCTCCCCAACTTCATGTCAATTCCAGGCAGGAGTAGACTGTCAACTTGCATTCAGTCAGGCTTAAAGTCAGTCAGGTGTCAGTAGGGAAGTTGAGTCAGCAGAATCCTACCTCAGTCCAGGCTGAACAGCCACTCTCCCACCCTTCCCATGAGATCACCATTTGCAGGTCATACCAGCATCTCACAGGCTTACTGGTATCATGGATTGGAGGCTCAGACCACCTCTGTTGCTATCTATACCTGGAGTTGGACTCAGAAGAACAGTGAACAGTCCCATAGAATCTTAAAATAGCAAGTTGCAATAACTAGGTTTCAGATATGACTATAATTTCACATTGGCTAAGGAACATCTTTTGAGTAAGTCTTAAGTGGCTTACATGCCTTTCTATATATGTTCTAGTTCCTGATTAAATAACAATCATAAAATCAAATTTACCATTGAAACCTTAACTTTTCCATCAATGCCAAATTTTACCCGAGGTTACCTGCCTCTAGGAAACAGACTAAAATTCTTTTCCCCAAACTAAAGATGTCTCTGATTTAGTCTCAGTAATTAATTCAGTCAATTGTTTTAATGCTAATTGCTTTTACATCACTTTGTAACATGTCCAATTTTTGTCCCCATCTCTCCCCTCTCCCCACCCCCTAATACCTTGCATTCTGATTACTCCTTCTCTCAATATGCCCTACCTTCTATCACACCCCACCCTTCCCTTATCCCCACCTTCTCTCGTTTCTTGTAGGGCAAGATAAATTTCTATACCCCATTACCTGTGTTTCTTATTTCCCAGGTACATGCAATAATAATTCTCAACACTCATTTCTAATACTTTAAATTCCACCTTCTCTCCCTCCCTCCCTCCCTACCCATCCCCACTTCCATAATAATCATGTTGTGTAATACTAAGTATATTGCTCTCCATCCTACACTATCCCCCCTTGTTTTCTTATTCCCTCATTTGACCTTGTCCCTTCCCAAAAGTGTTTATTTCTAGTTACTCCCTTCTCCCATTTGTCCTTCCTTCTATCATTCTCACCCCATTTGTTGCCTCCTCCTCTACTTTCCTGTAGTGTAAGACAGATTTTCATACCAAATTTAGTGAGCATATTATTCCCTCCTTAAGTCGTATGTGGAAAGAGTAGCTTCACTTTTCCCCTCTCCCCTTCTCCCTTTTCTCCTCCGTTGAATAAGATTTTTCTTATCTCATTTGTGAGTTATAGTCCACCCCATTCCATCTCTCCCTTTCTCCTCCCAGTATTTTCCTCCCTCACCCCTTAATTTTTATTTTATTTTTGTTTTTTTGTGGATGTCATCTCTTCTGATTCAACTCAAACTGTAGTGTGTGTGTGTGTGTGTGTGTGTTCAATCCCTCCACCTACCCAAATACTGAGAAAAGTCTTAAGAGTTACAAATATTTTCTTTCCACGTAGGAATGTAAACAGTTCAGCTTTAGAAAGTTTTTCATGAATTCTCTTTCCTGTTTACCTTTTCATGCTTCTCTTGATTCTTGTGTTTGAAAGTCAATTTTTTTCTTCAGTTCTGGTCTTTTCATCATGAATGCTTAAAAGTCCTCTATATCATTCAATGATCATTTATTCCCTTGAAGTATTATACTCAGTTTTGCTGGGTAGGTGATTCTTCGTTTTAATCCCAGTTCCTTTGACTTATGGAATATCCGATTCCAAACCCTTCAATCCCTTAATGTTGAGGCTGCCAAATCCTGTGTTATCCTGATTGTATTTCCACAATACTTGAATTGTTCCTTTTTAGCTGCTTGCAGTATTTTCTCCTTGACCTGGGAACTCTGAAATATGGCCACAATGTTCCTAGGAGTTTCCCTCTTCTGGTCTCTTTCAGGAAGTGATTGGTGAGTTCTTTCAATATTTATTTTGTCCTCTGGTTCTAGAACATCAGAACAATTTTCCTTAATAATTTCACGGAAGATAATGTCTAGGCTCTTTTTTCGATCATGTCTTTCAGGTAGTCCCATAATTTTTAAACTGTCCCTCTGAATCTATTTTCCAGGTCAGTTGTTTTTCCAGTGAGATGTTTCACATTATCTTCTATTTTTTCAAACTTTTGCTTTTGGTTTTTAACTGTTTGGTTTATGTCATAGTCATTAGCTTCCCCGAATTCAATTCTCTCTTTTAAAGAACTATTTTGTTCAGAAGGTTCGGCTGTTGAACCTTCTCCCCCTGTTTGGCTGATTCTGCTTTTAAAAGCCTCTTTTCTCCTGATTGGCTTTCTGGATCTCTTTTTCCAATTGAAGGTTGGCCTGTTTTTAAAGGTATTACTTTCCTCAGTATTTTTTTGATTCTCTTTTAGTAAGCTGCTAGCTTGCTTTTCAAGCTCTTCTATCTGAGCCCAATTTAAGTTCACTTTGAAGGCCTTGGAGCCAAGGGGCCTTGACTTCCTGTGACAGTATGTCTTGTTCTTCCCCATCTGGAAGGATGGGAGGAGACACCTCTTCACCAAGAAAGTAACCTTCTATGGTCTTATTTTTTTTCCTTTTTTTGGGCATTTTTCCAGGCAGTTACTTGACTTCTGAATCCTTTGTCAAGAGGATGGTACTATTGTATCCCCAGTATCATGTTCAAGGTTGAAATTGAACTCAGCCGTTGGATTCCCTCCAGGGCTTTGGGTGGGGGTGGGGCTGTCACTGAGGGCTGAGGTTTAGATCAGCTGCTCCCTACTGCCAGAGACTTAAAGCTGAACTGCCTGGACAATGGACACAGGTTGCTTCCTGGCCACCACAGCTGCCTGCAGTCTGCGGCTGCTTTTGCTGCTGTCAAGAACCCCAGTCCCCTCTTACCCTGCTAGGAAAGCCCTCCCACACTGACCTTTGGAGTTTTCTTTGTCATTTGTGGGTTGAGGCATCTGGGACCCTCCCTGCTGGGAATTTTGCTCTGGAGGTCTGTTCAGGTCCTGTTCCTCCCAGTGCTGCATGGCCAGGGCTGGGCTCCATTCAACATCCTGCGAGATAGACCTTTCCTGTCGGCCTTCCAGGTTACCTTTGGCTGGAACCCTCTTTCACTCTGTTGTTCTTGGCTAATGCTGCTCTAGAATTTGTTGAAAGTCATTTTTTATAGGCATTTTGTGGGCTGTGCGGGAAGTGCTAGAGTATATATGTCCATCTACTCTGCCATCTTGGCTCCGTCCCCAAGCCTTTTTTTTCTTAAGAGTTTTAGTGGTTCCAATAGCAACCTAACATTAGGTCAAATCCATTATTGTCACATAGCAATAAGCAAATCAACATTGGTTAAGTTCTGCACCAGGGCTCATAAGGAAAAAAAGGCATTTGTTATTTATCACCAATAGAAATAACATTCAGAATGATGGTGGTAATAGTCCTGTACTCACGTTGGGGCTTTTTGCTCAGTTTGCACACAGGACATTTCAGGAAGGATAATGACAAGGTGGACTGCATTTCAAAATAGCAGAGAATATATTACATGAATATTGACTGAAACAATGGATAACTAATAGTTATTGTGAGCAACAATAACAACCAGCATTTACATAACAGTCACACAGTGACTTACAAATCTCATTTGAGCCTCACAACAATCCTGGAAGGTAGGGGTTATTATTATTCCCATTTTACATAATAAAACTGAGGCAGACTGTGGTTAAGTGATTTACTGAGAGTCAACAGCTGGTAAGCAATGAGGTTGGACTTGAACTCAAGTCTGACTCCAGTGCTTTGTCCACTGCACCATCTGCATGCTTCTAGGATAAGATGCGTGTGTTTGTGTGTGTGTGTGCGCGCATGTGCGTGCATGTACATACACACATGTGGGTATATATATCTTGTATATATTATATATATACACATCTCTGTGTGTGCGTATATATCTGTGTGTGTATATATGTATACATATACATACATATTTACATATATATGTGTGTATATATATATACATGATGGAGGAGAAGGGCAAGAATCATAACTACAGAAATATTTGAAGGGCAGTAATGTGAGAATGGCATGAGGGGCAGCACTAAACACAATGGATGGAAGTTGTAGAGAGGCAGATCTCAGATAGTATGAGGGGGTAAAAAACCTTAAGAAAGCACTCTTAAAGTTGAATAAGCTGCCTCTGAAAGCAGAGCATTTCCCTTAAATGGAAGTCTTGAAGAGGAGGCTGTATGGCTACTTGCTGGGAAGTAGAGATTCCTGTTCAGTTACATGGGGTATTAGGTGAACTTTGGCATCCTTCCTCACTCTAAGGTCCTGTGATTCTACACTGAGCTTTGAGATGTTATCTAAAAACATTCTTCATCATGATAAATCATCCAACCACAGTCTGAGGGCTAGATGGAATATTGTGGGCCATTAGGGCAAGTTGCTTATTTTAGAAATGAGGAAACTGAGATGTAATGACTACGGATGATTACTAAACCTACATGTCCAAATCTGAAGGTAGCTAGATAAAGAGAATTCATTCCCTGACCCAGAAATTACTAGGAATTAAATAGGGACAAAAAGTTTGGGGGACAAGGTTCTTGATTCACATATGTGGAATAGATACAGAGATATACAGTCTGCTGCATCCAAATTAATTCGCATTATGTTTGTCTATTGTGTATAATCATATCATGTTCTCTCACGGCAACCTTGACATTTCACATACAGATAAGCTACACTGGGGTATTTGAATAGTAAGGTAAACATCTTGTAGGGAGAAAGAAGAGAGACAGGAAAGCAGGAGGATAAAGACTGAATTTTGTGAACTAGTCACGTTTTTATATGAGAAGACAATCACAGGACTTTCCAAGACACCCCATCCAATTCCTTCATTTTATGGATGATGAAATTGAATCCAACAAGGGTAAAATGACTAGCTCAAGGCCATACAGGTAGTGCCACAGTTGGGATATGAACCCAGATACTCTGACTCCAAACCCAGTGCTCTTTCAGTGGCTAGCTAAAGGGGGCAGAGAATTATCAGTCAGGTAAAAGGAGAAAAAGAATCAACAAATCAAAAGGGAGAAGCAAGTGAGAAGGGCATTATAGACAATAGTGTCAAAGCCTGCTAAGAAAAATTAAGAAGAATAAGTATTGGAGAAATGTCACTGGATTTGACAATGAGAAGGTCATTCTTGACCTTTGAAAAAACAGTGTTAGAGACAGAAGAGAATCAAGGGATTAAGGAGAGAATCAGTATTAAGGAAATGGAAGCAGCTAGGTGGTGTAGTGGAGAGGCATCAAACACATGGCTGGAAAACATCCCCAAATGTGACTTGAAACAGATTAAACTGTAACTTGGAAATAGTTAGCAAAATAAATAAAAATGAAATACAACATAGGTAACATTACATTTTAAAACTAAGTCAATAAGCAGACTGCAGTGATCCTTATGTATAGATAAATCATTTTTATTTCAGTTTGACACCACTAGTATAAGCAGACAGAGTGCTGAACTTGGAATCAGAAAGACTCAAACTCAAATCCAGCCTCAGATATCTGTTAGTTTGTATGACCTTGGATAGGTCACTTAACCTCTGTTTTCTTTAATTTCCTCAACTGCAAAGTGGGGAATGATAATAGCACCTACCTCCCAGGGTCATTGAGAGGATCAAATGAGATAATATTTGCATTATTACTGTTGTGGTGGATTGGCAGTTGTTTCTTAGAAAAACCATTATATCATTGTTCACTGAAATCTGGGAAGGGAAGAATTTGTAAGAGATGGTGTCATACTAGCAATTTACATATATGTGAAGGGATTCCACACGGAAGGGAGATTGACTTATTTTCGTGTGGTTCCAAAGGGTAGAACCAATCAACAATGTGTAGAAGTTATATAGATACTATGTATGTAAATAAAAGAAAATGTTTACAGCACTTAGAGCTATCCACAGATAGAATGAAATACCTCTAAAAGGAGTGAGTTCTCCATCACAGGAGGTCTTCTCACCTCACTTCTGACTCTTAAATTCCCTTGTTTCCTTCAAATCTCTGCTCAAGTGACATCTAAAATACAAAATCTTTCTGGACCCCTCCAGCTTCTAGTGCCCCCTCACCCACATTTGCTTTGTATTTCGTCGTACATATGTATGTATTCAGAAGTTGTCTAGTCTGGTAGAACATAAGCTCCTCAAAGGATGAGACTTTTATTTTTGTCTTTGTGTTTCCCACTTTTAGTACACAGTAGGAACTTAAAAATGCTAGTTGCTCGCTTGTTTGATATCCATTCCCGAGATATGGTGGTTGGTAATTTCACAAGAAAAAGCAGCTTATAAGTTTTGCTACATACATATACAACCTACATAAGGTCTTTATCTCAAAATGACATCATAAATATGGAAGAGGGTAAAGGGAACAGAAACTAGCAATGCTCTATAGAATACTTCATAAAACAACTTTGCTCTTCTCCCAAATTCTAGTACATTTCAGGATGAATCTGGCTTATTTCAAAATATGGCAAATCTCCAAGATTACTGAAAAAGTCTCAGCTAGGTTACTGTAGATTATTTAAATTCCTTTTTTTCCCACTGAAATAGATAGCACCCTCAGAGAATGCTGATCAAATCAAATCACTTAAAATTCAATTCAGAACACATTAAGTGTAAAAGTATATTCCTGCAAGTTTTTCTAGGTTTGAAAAAGCACTAGGGATATCCTCCCATCTCTCTGTAGTCAGTATCTCCCTAAAGTGACAATTCTGAGCTCCTCCAATTGGTCTGGCATTTCATTTCCATTTTTTTCCAGTGGTAAAGAACTTACATTTTTTTGCAGTGTGGGCATTTTGCTAGAGTGTTGAACCTCAGTTCCATCCACTGTAAAACAAAGAAAGAAAATGAGAGGAAAAGAGTTGGGAAAAAAAATCAGACCTGAGAAAATATTTACAATACAACATCACCAGGGATCACTGCAAAAACATTCCACTTCCTATGCTTTCTTAAGGTCTGTCTCCCCTAACTCCCTACTTGTTCCTTAAATGGAACAGCTTTGGCGTTTTCCCCATGACACAGTTCCCATGACTTTCCCCAGGCTCTTTGACGTAATCCAGGTTCATTTTACAACCTAGGCTGAATGCTAGGCCATAATTAAGGTCATTTCTTTCAGTTTTGGGATTATGCTCACTCCCAGTGATCTGGGACAAATACCCTGTGGGACTGTCCTAAACAATGAACCCTTGCACCTATTGACGCTGTTCATCCTGAAGCTCCTTTTCCCCGTTCTCTGCACCCCTCCTCTTACAAACTCCTCCATAATCTTTATAGCCAGTATTTTACAGAAGCATATCTTTAGGTCCCCTACTACACTGCAATGACCCAGTTTACAAAGCCATGAAGAAAAATAAGCAGCAAAAGTCAGATTAGTGTAAGAGGAGGTCATGTTTGGCAAGGTCTTTGAGAGGAAGCTGGGACTCTGGTTTTAGTCCACTGTTCTTTTTAATAAGGTCAACCAAGAGAAATTTACTACATTCCTGTTTCAGGTTCTCTACCTGTAAATGCAGAGATTGGGATTTGCCACTCATCTTGCAAGGATAGTATTTAAATATCTAAATGATTTTTATTAATTAGCAATTTGTAAGCTTTAGAAAGAAGATAATATAAAGTTCCAAATAAATTATCATCACACCTAGAATATTAATCACCATTCCCATTTTCTATTATTCTGCCTTCCACTGAAGAGTTAACTTCATTTACATTCACTGGGGAAATTTTTAAATAGCTTAGAGTTCTCCTCCATCAAAGAAATTATTTGGCTTTATTGAAGTAATTATTTTAATTTGGATCCAAAATTCATTTATCTTTTTTTAGAATTTTTGGATCTTCATTTTCTCTAGTGCATCAAAGTTATACAAATTCAGATGTCTACATAACAGGGAATGTAATTGAAAAATGCTTTTTACTGGGTATTTGTTATACCCTTAAAGAGGAACTTTAAAAATAGGAACAAACCTGTCTTCATTTGCCCAGATTCTTTTTTTCTCTTTCAAGCAGTTAGCTAGCCCTCAAATGTTCTTTCTTCCTTGGTTACAAATGTAAGTCAACTGCCAGTAAGCCCTGTACCTAACTCCCCAAAAAAAGGCCTCTGTTTAACAACCAAGAACATCAAGGCAATCTTCATGACTGTAATGTTCTATTCCTATAAGAAGCTGTAATAATTAGTGCTACCAATTTTGCTCATATTACAGAAATAGTTTCACTAATGCTGTAATACAAATCCTCTAGATAATAAAATTAATCAACATTTATTAAGCCCCTACTATGTGTCAGGCACTATCCTAAGTTTTGTGGATACAAAGTAAAAAACATAATAGTCTGTCCACAATAAGCTTACAATCTAGCTGGAAGAGACAGTAAGTAGGTAGATACAAAATGGAATAAAGGTTATATAGGGTGAAAGGATGGCATCAACATCTGGGGAGATGGTGGCGTGTGAGCTGAACTTTGAAGGAAATTGGGGATTCTAAGGCACAGAGGTAAGGAGAAAGGGCATTCTAGGTGTGGGGACAGCCCGTACAAAGTAAGGATATGGGACAGGTAGTGCTATATATGAGGATCAGTAAGAAGGCCTGTGTGATGGGATAATATATATGTGAAGAGGGATAACATGTAGTAACAGTGGAAGTGAGATGTAGGAGGTCATAAAAAAAACTTTAAATGCAAATTAAGGAGACTATATTTTATCCCCAGAGGTAATAGGGAGCCACAGTGGTTCATCGAATAGAGAAATGTCATACACTTCAAAAAATACAGTTTGACAGCTATATGTATTATAGACTGAACTACGAAAAAATAAGTTAGGGAAACCTCTTGGCAGGCTATATCCCAGGTAATAAAGGACTAAAGTATAAGAATGGAGAGAAGGGTGCAGATGAGAGAGATGTTATGGAGATAGAAATGAAAAAGATTTATCAACTGACTAGATAAGTGAAGTGGGATTGAGGAGTCAAGGATGATACTAAAGTTATACAAGTAGGTAAATGGAAGGACAGGGGTACCCTCAATATGAACAAGGACATTCAGAAGAGGGATGGGTTTGAGGGGGAAGGATAACAAGGTCTGTTTTAAATATGAGCTTGAGATGCCTTGCAAAAATTTTTTCTGTAGCTCCTGTTCTTAGCACAATGCCTGACACATTGTAAGTGCTTAATAAACATTTGCATATGATTGGTAATCCACTTCAAAACGTAGAATAATAGGCAGTTGTTGAAGTAGAAATAGAGTTCAGGAAGAGACTCTGTGTGTGTGTGTGTGTGTGTGTGCGTGTGTGTGCGTGTGTGTATCTGCAAATCATCAGCATAGAAGAAATAATTAAACTAAGGTGGGCTGATGAGATCCCCAATGAGGAGAATAAAAGAAAGAAGAGAAGAGGGGCAAACTCTGGTTTAGAGAAACAGTTAGGAGGCACGGCATGGCTGATGTTCCAGCAGAGGTGGCTGAGCAGAAGCAGTCAGAGAGGTATGAGAAGAAGGTAGCCGACAGTCTCAAATGCTGAGGAGAAGTAAAAGAAAAAGACTAACTAAAGCAACAGAGAAACCACTGGGAACTTTGGAGAGCAGTTTTCGTTGAAGAAGTTGGAACCCAAATTGCCAAGGACAGAAAGGAGAGGCCAGGAAGTGGGAATAAGGAATGTAAAATAGCCTTTGCTATGCCATTTGGCAGATTGATCCAAAAGGCTAATTGATTTTTAATTGTTCAGTATGGCCATTTTATCTCGCTGGATTTGGAATATTACACTTCCCACTTTACAGGCCATGAACTCAAGTATTCCATATCTAAGAGAAGAGTGACCTGATAGGTCCATCATGGGACCACAGATCAAAAGTTGGGAGTACTACACCTGACATAGTTATCCCAATATGGAAAAATTTACTAATATCTGGAAAGATAAAT
This sequence comes from Bettongia penicillata ogilbyi, assembly GCA_023548195.1. Lineage (NCBI taxonomy): Eukaryota > Metazoa > Chordata > Mammalia > Diprotodontia > Potoroidae > Bettongia > Bettongia penicillata. Next base: position 1,458,378 of record JAJHZJ010000243.1, on the reverse strand, counting down.
TGAGTTCTAGAGTCAAAGGACCTGGGTTTACATCCCACTTCAGATGCTTGCTAATTATCGTGTAACTTTGGGTAACACAAACACAATGCTTAATCTCCTTCCTCATCCTTGAGATGAGTGCACTGAACTAGATGACCTCTAAGAACACTTCCTGGTCTAAATCTATAATCCAGTCAATTCAGGTCTCAATTTTGTTTTTTTAAAGGGTTACAACTCATTTAGTCTAACATCTTTTTTTCAGGTGATAAAATTGCAACTCCAAAATATTACAAAATTTGTTCAAGGTTACATAGCTTGTTAGTGCCACATTAGATTCTGAACTTCCGGATTCCCATTAAGATTTATAAAAGAATATACAAAGTGCTTCCAAAAAATATTTTCTCTCTAAAATAGATTTAAAATATGAAAAAGTCATTTATGAGCTAATATAATCAGTTAATATTTTCACAGTAAATACTTAATTCATACAACCAACCACTTATAAAAGCAATATCTTATATTACATTTTCCAAATACTTAAAATGTTGCATGACTTCATAGGTGAAGGTAATAACTGCATTGATACAAGCCTCAACCACTGTCATGCTTAAGCATTGACGGTTTAAGAGTTCTGGGGCCCAAAATAATCCATTATGCTGTGGGCCAGCCTTCTGGTGATGAGTCCCTTTGAATTCTGAATTTAAGCTGATCCTTAAAAGAAAACTTATTATCTGAACTATCCTTCAAATTTTTCTAGCTCGATATGACATTTCAGAACTTGTGTACTGCTGCCATCATCTTTGAGAACACCTAGAGTCACTTCTATATCACCATGTGACATTGGATTCCTCATGTTTCAGGAGATATTTCTTCCCCTGCCACCCCTTCCAGTCACTCCATCCACAAACCTTTACTGAGCATTTACTTTACTTCTGCTAGCCATCCTCCAAAACTGGAATGCAGTTCTTCCTAACCTCTTTCTCAGAGTCTCTTTATTTCATCAAGATTCAGCTCAGGAACCATCTCTAGCATGAAACCTTTTCTAATCCCCCAACTGCAAGTGCTTTGCTTCCCAAGTAATGTTGTACTGAACTGCTTTGTATGTAAATTCTTATTTATTCACTTCACATTTATCCTGTTTATATCTGTATATGTACTCATCGCCTCCATTCTAATGTAAGCTCATTAAGAATACAGACTGTTTCATTCTTTGCACTTGACTTGCTAGCACCTAGCACAGCACCTGACATATAATGGTCCCTTTATAAATAATTAGTCAGTGGTTGATCAGTTGACACTCTATGAGGCACTACACTATGTACCACAGATTCAGAGAAAAACAAAGACAATACCTGTCCTCAAAGACCTACTTTTCTAATGGAGAATCAAGATGCAAACAACCAAGTACATCCAGTGTGGATGAAGGAAGTTTCAGAGGGGAAGTCACTGGCAGTTCTGAGGACCAGGAAAGATTTCCTGTAGAAGATAAGATTTAAGCTGGACCTTGAAGGAAGCTAGAAAAACTAGAAGCTGAGGGGGCTATGGATGTTCAGTGCTGGATGTTCTCATGCCCCCCATATAATCTCTCATGCCTTCCAGCACACCAGGACAGGGGAAGCCCCCATCATTCAGCAACCTGTCTTCTTTTGAGGTTCATTCCATGTATCTATATCATTATACCTAGATTCTTGTTACTGAGCTCTAGGAATTGCTATGAAAAATTTCAATTTCTCATTCAGTGTCTAAGTCACTTCCCCGCCTCTCCCAAAGACGTCAGTACTACTTTCCCCCCTAATTCTTGTCCTCTATCTTGGAGGCTTTAATATCCATAATGATGTATCTTCAAACACTGTGCCATCCAGTTCATCCACACCCTTTTCTCCCATCATCAGGGACTAAACCCTATAGTGCTTCTTGTAAATGAATCACTGTATTTTGTTGGGTTAAAATGAGAATTGGAGAGTGTATAAAAGAGAGAAGGGAGGTAGACGATAGAATAAAATGAGTGATATGCTCTAATCAAACATATGGGTGAACAGCAATAGGGAGATAAGTCCTATAACCTTTGAACAAGAAGAACTATAAGGGAATGAGAGATGTGTCAAAAGGAAAGAGTGAATGAAATATCTCAACCCAATGAGAGAGGATATCCCAGGGAGTAAAAAGCGTATTCTTAATGGGAGAAGGGGATCTTACAATGAATTTAATATGCAGAAATTTGTGGTACTGGGAGATCACTTTATCTGAGAGAGTGTTGTATCTTCACAGACAACATTCTGCTTCAAGAGAAGGAAAATTAGAATTTTGGGGGGGCAAAACTGGCACCAAGAAGGGTAGGAAAACATGGTTTTAAAGAGGAAATATCATAACAAAGCAAAAAGAAAATGATGATGGAAAGGGTGGGGCAAAAGGAGGAACTGGAACAAATGAGTGGGGACATACTACGGAGCAATATCTCTATTCCCATTATTTCCCTTAGGAAAGGAAACTTCTAAAGGTGAAAAACAGAAAAAAAAAAGTGAGAGATCAAGATCCAGAAAGGCAATAACAGGGTTTGGCTAAAACACAGTATTTAAATGAGGTATTTAGTAGATTTTAATTCCATAAGAAACACAGAAAGATTGAAGCATGAATAATAAGTATGTTTGCAGACCACATTGAAAAGAATAGTAGCACAGAATAGAGAAACAGTAGAAAATTAGTGAAAAGAACAAGATAAAGAAATCTTATTTTAGAAAAAAGTACAGAAAAAGAGAAATAACAAGTAAAATAAATTGGAAAGGAGAGAAGTCCATGAACTTATGAAAATATTTTGAGAAGATAGCAGAGTAGAAAGAAGTTATAGTGAATTCTTTTCATGGTGACAGGAACACTCAAGACACAAATTCAAAAAAAGACACTGGCTCTAAAACAACTACAAGCAAAGTTTCAAAGAAAAACAAAGGGCACATTCAACTAGAATTCTTGGAAGACATCTTGATTAAACACTAAATTGGAACGGGGAAGAATTATTACTAATTTTTTTAAAAAAGAAAGTAATCAGTAAGTACTTTCCTGACAAAATGGCTACCTGAATAGATCAGTTCTCCAGCTCCTTTGCACATATTATAGAAAAACTTTTAAATTTCCCCTAAATTGAATAATGATCAAGAATTCCAACGAGAAACTACAGTGACAGCTTCTACCCCAGAACTGCACTAAAGTCAGAAAGAAGTTCATAGAAATAGGAAAGGGAGTGATGGAGTGACCAAAGAGGTTTATAATCTGCAAGACTTGGTGTCCAGAGACAGTAAGAGTAAAGGATTAATCTGAGGACAAGCCCAATGAGATCAGAAAAGTCCCAGGAATGAGTTTTTGGAAGCCCAAGGGAAGAGGACCTAGTACTACCCTGTGCATCAGTGCTCAGACTCTAACAGCCCACGCTCAGCGTTCCTAACACACTATCTTGAGATACCAGAGAGGGCTCTAAGGATCCAATGCTCCGAAATTTAATCCAGGTAGGCACAGCCCCATTAACAGAACCCTGAGTGAGATTCAGCATGGTAAACCACTCCACCCAAAAGTGAAGGAGGGGGAAGATCCTGGCAGTAGTTCAGAGCTCTAATTCAGGAACTAAAGATGGAGAAAGGAGCAATTTTTTAAAAAATGACACACATTATCAACCTCTTTCCATATCTAACTCTATAACAGCTGCAAGCAAAGACTCAAAGGAAAAATATTTCCATAAAGGCTACATTAATCCCTAGGAGAAATGAAGCAAGAGATCAGAAAGGAAATTAAGGTCCTTAGGGCAGAAACTGGAAGGTGAATAAGTTGTTTAGATGAGAAAGTAGTAAGCCTTACCCAAGAAATGAGTTCCCTGAAAACTAGAACAGGCCAAAAAAAATCAATTAACTCCATAAGATAGCAAGAAATATTAGAACAAAATCAAAAGACTGAAAAATAGAAGAAAAAATATATATGAAAAACAACCAACCTGGAAAATAGTTCAAACACTAATCATTTAAGAAAAGTTGCAATCTTTGAAAATTATGATTAAAAATAATGAGTAGGCTCTTTTTTTGGTCACAGCTTTCAGGTAACCCATTAATTCTTAAATTATCTCTCCTTTATTTCCCAAGTCAAGTGGATCTGCTAGGGGTTGCCTTAAATTTGCTATTTTTTCAGCCTTAATATTGTTTCTTGTCTCATGGAATGAATAACTTTTATCTAGTACATTGTAATTTTCAGAGAGTCTGCTGTTTGGGATAGGTTTTAAACCGCCTATACCAAGTCACTTATTCACTTTCTAATTCTTTATCCTATAGCTCTAATTTCTTTTCCAATTTTTTTCCTGTATTACTCTCATTTGATTTCCAAAAAAAATAACTTTTTTTTAAACTCTTGCTTCATCTCTTTCCGGAAACCTAGATTTTCTTTGAGACTTTGCTTGTAGATGTTTTAGAGCCAACATTCCTGTCACCATAAAAGAGTTTGCTATACTTCTTGCTCTGCCACTTTCTCAAAATAGTTTTAAATTTATAGATTCCAAGTTAAGAACTGATGTCTTAAATAATTCAATCTCATAAAGGAAACAGAATTAACTGCAAGGGAACTACAGAAAGAAGAGGAAAAATTTCTGGCCTTTATGGGCTTATGTAAGGATTCTCTCAAACTTTTAAAGAACAATAAATATCTATACTACACAAATCATTCTCAAAAATTGAGAAATCATTCTACCAGACTTCTTTTGGAGAGAGATTTAATACTTAAACTAGAAAAGGAAAAACACAGAAGGAGATCTATAGACCACTATCATTAAAGAATATCAATTCAAAAAAATTAAATAAAATCCAACAGACTATAGGATTCCTACCCCACCCCACCCCCGCAAGAAATCATTCATTGTGACCAAGCTAGATATATACCAGAGATACAAAGATGGTTCAACATTAGTATAACAACATAATAAACCTTATAACAAAACACCTAAAACCACATGCTCCAAATCTGTAATAATAAGAGAAATGCAAATCAAAACAAGCCTGAAGTTTTACCTCATACCCAACAAGTTGATAAAGATAAAAAGATAGGAATATTCAGGTGGGGGTGGGGAGGAAGGGTTGTAGAAGACAAGTGCAGTAAGGCATTGATGATATGGATACAGATTACTTTAATCATTTTAGAAAGCACTTTGAAATTTTTCAGATAAAGTGGCTAGATCTTCAATAACCTTTAACCTAGAAACTCCACTGGTAAACACATAACCCAAGGAAGTTAGTGACAAAAAGAAAGGTTCCACATAGACTAAAATATTTATAACCATACTTCTTGTAGTGGCAAAGAACTGGAAGCAAAGTACATAAATGCCCATCAGTTGGGGAATGGTTAAACAAGTTACACTACATGAAGGTACAGGAGTATTACTGTGCTGTAAGAATGATGCACATAATGAATACACAGAAGCATGAAAAGACTTAGATTAATAGTTGCAAAGTGAGTAGAGCCAAGAAAACAGTCTACACAATGACTAGAACAATGTAAATGGAAAGAACAGAATAGTAAAAAAATCAAAGTTTTGAAATTATGAAAAACAAAGCCCCAAAGAAGAGATACATGAAGATACCTTATGCCATTCTTTTGCAATTCTACAGGTATGGACCATTGTATATAACTTCAGATTTTGTTGATGTATTAAAGGTTTGGCTGAATCTTTTTTCTTCTCTTCTTCCTCTTACTCTTTTTTAAAAATTCTTTGTTGTAAAGCATGATTCTCTGAGAGGAGGAATAAGGGGGACTACAGGGAGAAATCTAAGTGATGTTAAAAAAAACAAAAGATATCAAATAAATTGATATCAATCTTTTTTAAGAGAAGAAAAAGAACCCAGGACTTATGAAGTCAGGAGAGTTCGTTTCAAATCACTGTTCTGAGACCAAATATATGACCATGAACAAGTCATTTTACATCTCTAAGTCTCAGTTTCCTAATCTGTAAAATGGAAGGAATGCTACATGCACCACCTACCTCACAGGGTTGTTGTGAAGAGAGCACTTTGTAAACCTTAAAGAACTATAGAAATGTGAGTTGTTAATACAGAACAAAAACAAGAACTGAGGTGCTTTGAAATACACCTTTCAGACATTTTACACAAAAGGGATTCTATCATATGTTGTTGTCATTACAGAAGGCATGAGTACTTGTATGCATTTGTCATGTCTCCAGAAATTTCTGCTTCAAGAATATAATTCAAGTCATCCTGCCATTAGGAATGTCTTCCTTTTCCTGCCTCCCCAAATCTCTACCAATTGAAATCCTACCACCTGAGAAGGTTCAGGTGAAATACCACTCATCACACCTGCCAGAGTCACTTGATCCTTTCTCTTAAATGCAAAGGTACTTAATTTATCCCACTCTAAAATAAAACCTAGTCAATTCTGTACCCCTATTATGCTGTACATTTAGTTACATGAATGTTAAAAAAATTGGGGAAGCTACAAAGATTTTAATTCACTTATACTGAAGCTATTTATGTATATGCTTCAGTTCTCCAAAAAGGTGGCAAGTTGCCAGACAATAGGACTGCCTCTTGTATATCAAGCATAGTAGAAAAAATACTGCATTGAAAGCCAGAAGATCTAGGTTAATAACATTATCTCTGATACCTTGTTTTGTAACCTCGGCTAATCATTTAAACCCTTCAGTCCTGTATACTCAACTGTAAAATCAGGAGTTGGATTAGGTGTATGCAAGGTCCCTCAAATTTTAAGGTTACCTAATGTCCCCAAAATGGTAAAGTCTAAGATTCTATGACTCAAAGAATCTTCTGTGATTTTTGTTCCCCAAACAGCAGTTAGCACAATCCCATGTCCGATAAAGACATGCTGAAAAAATAATGGTAATGCACTTAGCTAAGAGTGTCTAGACAATTACAAGTTAAAACCAAATGTAGCTAGTAAAAAAAAAACAAAACACTCTAGACACTTACAATGATCCACAATTTCCTCATTGTGGTAATTCCCAATACAAATTCAGCTCACAATTGCTTCAAGCTCTCTCATAGTGTGAGATCTCATTGTCTTGCTCTCTCCTTTTTTTAAACTAGAGAATAACAGTGTACTATTTTGGTACATGTTATTACTTTAGCACTACAATTGAAAATTGCTTAAAAAATAAATCTAAAGTTCTGACTGTAGCTTGTTGACTTCCCACATTGCTCTCACATGCCAGCAGTTGTTTACTTTGGAGACCTATTGCAGATCTAGGTTGGTCAGTAAAGAAGCGTTTGTTAAGCACATGTTATGTGGCAGGCACTATGCTAAGTGATGGTGATACAAAAACAGACAAAAACAATAGCTTCCCCAAATGAGTTTATATTCTAATGGCAAAGACAAATGTTAATAGGTAGGTGCATAAAGGAAATATGCAGAGTAGATGGAAGGTAATCTCACTGAGGAAGACACTAGCAGCTTAGGAGAACCTAGCAGCAAGTTATCTTTGAGAAACTGGAATATGAGATGAGATTGAAGGAAGCCAGGGAAGCAAGAAAAAAGAGAGACATCAGGGACAGAGGACAGCCAGTACAGAAGTATAGAGATGGAGATAAAATGTCCCATGAAGGAACAGCATGGAGGCCAGTGTAAAAATACGGTAGTGTGCATGGAGAGGAGTAATGTGTAAGAAGACTGGAAATGTTGGAAGAAGACAAGTTATAAAAGCTTTAAAAGTCAGAGTATTTTATTTTTAATCCTAAAGGTAATAAGAAATCACTAGAGTTTATTACATAAGGAAGATACCTATATATTTTTTAAATTACTTTTGTTGGCCAAGTGAAAGATGACTCAAAATGGAAGAGAGACTTGAGGCAGAAAGACTTAATAGGAGCCCAAGTAAGAAGTGATAGGGTGGTAGAGATATAAGTGAAGAAGAGGGGACACACCCCAAAGATTTGTAAAGGTAGAAAGGACAAGACTTGGCAATAGGTTGGCTATATAGGGTATGTAAAAATGATGAATCAAAGATGCCACTGAGGTTGGGAGCCTGAGGAACTGGGAGGATGGTGGTGCCTTTAACTTTAGAGAAGTCGGGAAGAAAGGAAGATTGAGGGGTAAAGCTGATGAACTGTTTTGGACAAGATGAGTTTAAAATGCCTCCAAGGTTTCCAGTTCAAAAGGTAGGAATGTGAGATTGTACCTTAGGAGAAGAACAAGAAGAATTAGATAGAAAGATCTGAGAATCATCAGCACAGAGATGATAAACATATTGTAGCTGATGAGTTCACTAGGTGAGATAATATAGAGGGAAAAGAGAAAAGGTCCCAGGACAGAGCCTCGGGGGATACCCACAGTGAATCTGAGTGATATGGGTGAAGTTGCAATAAAAGAATCTGAGGAAAAGTCGGACCAATAGGAAAATTAGGAGAGAGCAGTATCATGAAAACCTAGAGAAGAGGTGATCCTGGAGGAGAAAGTCATCAATAATGTCAAATAATGCAGAAGTCAAGAGGGTTGAGGATGAAGGAAATGTCATTAGAATCAGCAATTAAGAGATCACTGATAATTCTGGAGAGAGTGTGATGATATTAGAAGTAAGATTACAGAGGATTTACAGGACAACAAGTGTAAAGGAAGTGCAGACACACAGCGTAGATGGTTTTCTCAAGGAGTCAAACTAAAGAGGGTAATAGAAGGACGGCAGGATAGAAGGAAGGTTTTATTTTGAAGTATAGGTAAAACAGATGTGTTTGTAGGCAACATGGAACAAACACTGAAGATTAGAAAGACAGTGTGTATGGCAGTAGATGCAGTTTTCTGGAGATGACTGGATAGGCACATGTAGAGGATCTGACATTGGAAAGTAAACATGTCAAGTCAAATCAAGAAACATTTATTAAGCATCTTCTATTTGACAAGCATTCTGCTAATTGCTGAGGAGACCAAAAAAGGCAAAAAAAAAAAAAAACCCAAAAACCCAGTTCCTGCTCTCAAGAGCTTATTAAAACAATTACATACAAATGTGATATAAACAGAATAAACTGGAGATAATCTCAGAGGCAAAGCTCTAGATAGATTAAGAAGGACCTAGAAGGGTTTCTTACAGAAAGTGGCACTTTAACTTGAAGGAAACCAGGAGGCAGAAATGAGGAGGGACAATGTTTCTGGAATGAAAGACCGCAAGCGAAAATGCATTTGGGAGACAGAATGTGTGTTCAAGGAACAACAAGCAAGCCTGTGTCACTAGGCTGCAGAGCATGGAGAGGACAGCGTTAAAGCGTAAGACGAATGGAGAGGTAATAAGGGAACCGGTTATGAAGGGCTCTAAAAGCCAAACAAGATTTGATATTTGGTCCAGAAGGTAACAGAAAGCCACTGAAGTTTACTGAACAGAAGAGTGACGTGGCGAGATATGCACTGTAGGAAGATCAATGCCTACTGAGTGGAGGGTGAACTGGAGTAGGGGCAGGACGACCAACAAGCAAGCCACTGCAATAGTTCAGGAATGACATGATCAGGACCCGTACCAAGGTGATGGCAGTGTGAGACAACTAAAGGGTGCATTTATGAGAAATGTTACAAAATGTGACACCTGAGTGGATAAAGGGGATGAGACTGAGAAGCTAAGGATCATAGCTAGCGTGGTACCTTCAACAGTAACAGGGAAGACAGGAAAAGGGAAGTGTTTAAGGGGGAAAAGAATGAGTGGAGTTTTGGATATCTAGAATCTAAAATCTCTATGAGACATCCATTTTGAGATGTCTAAGATGCAAAGCTGGAGTTCAGGAGGGAAGTTAGGACTGCATAAATAGATCCAAGGATCATTTGCATAGATATAATATTAAATCCATGCTAGCTGAAGACATTGACAAGCAAAAGAGTATAGAAGGAGAAGAGGGCCCAGGACAGAATCTTAGGGGTCACCTCTGGTTGCTAGATATGGCCTGGATGAAGATCCAGCAAAGGCTACTGGAGAAGGAGTGGTCAGATAGGTAGGAAAAGAATCAGGAGGGAATAGAGATAAAGGAATATCAAAGAGAAGTGGGTGATCAACAGTGTCAAAGGTTGAAAAGAGGTCAAAAAGGATGAGGATTTAAAAAAGGCCATTCGATATGGTAATTAAAAGAATACTGGCAACTTGGAAGAGAGCTGTTTTGGTTGAGTAATGGGATTGGAAGCCAGGCTGCAGAGAGTTAAGAAGAGAGTGAAAGGAAAAGAAGTAGAGGCACTAATTGTAGAAGAGCTCAAGGAGCTTAGCCAAGAAAGGAAGGACGATACGATGATAGCTAGCAGGGATGCATGGATAAAGTGAAAAGGGGAAAACATCCGAGTCCAGAGTGAAGCTGGACATAGAATGTCTGAATGATGTGATAAAGAGGAAGAACATGAAGCTTGGCACAAAATTTGTGCCCTCTTCCCTAGATTGCCAAAGGCCAGGGAGAGCTCACCTGAAATCCCCAGAACAATAATTCTTTCCAAGACACAGATATTTGTCTTGGAGTGGAAGTTAGGCCATATGGCATAAGGGATAAAGAGGTGGCCTTGGAACCAGGAAGACTTGCTTTCAAGGCTACTTCTGACGCACACTGGCTCTGTGACCATGGTCAAGAACAAGTGTTGATTTGCAGAGGAGGGGAAAGTTACTCAACAAAGAAGTCATCATGCCAATGAAATGACTGATCTAGTCCCTATCCCTATGTGAGTGCATATCATTTTCCCCATATGTAAGTCCCTATAAGCTTGTAAGTAACGTTTTATTCTTTTTTTGCATTTGCATCCCCACAACCTAGCATAGCACTTTACACACAGCAGGCACTTACAAATGTTTGTTGATTTGAATTGTATTATTAGGAGAATTATTGTGAGCATTTAGAATGGGAAGCAATAAACACTAAGGTCCAGCATGAATTTGTCTAGGTTGTGCCAAACTAAATGAATTTTCTTTTTTGATAATGTTACAGGAAAGCAGTGTGGCATAACGAAGAGAGAACTGGTCTTTGAGCCAGGAAGACCCGGGATTAAACCCCACCTCTCACATACATCAGCTGTATGAGTCTGGGCAAATTACTTAACCTCTCTGTGTTCTAGGCAAATTTATTGGAATATAAGTTGTAGAGACGTGTCCAGCCCCACTGGTAGAAGGAGTTTCCTCACCTTGGAGTTCCCTGTACCGATGAAATCACAAGTTTAGTGTCTATTCCTTATCTCCATCAAATAGAGTTGGAAGACACTAATCTGTAAGTAAGGACTCCTGTGGGCTGCATATTAACTTCATTTTATTATATTTTTATTTATTTTGTTAAATATTTTCTAATTACATTTTAATCTGGCTTTGGCCACACAGGAGAGTATTGTGGGCCTCATTCAACCAGCTGTCATGTAGATAGGTAGGTGGAACAGTAGATAGAAGCTTGAGCCTATAGTCAGGAAGACCTTAATTCAAATCTCACCTCAGACTCTAACCAGCTGTGTGACACTGGGCAAACCACTTAAATCTCAGTTTGCTCAACTATAAAATGGGGAGAATAACCTGACCTACCTAACAGGGTTGTTGTGAAGATGAAATGAGGTCATATTTGTAAAACACTTGGCACAGTGATTGGCACATAATCAATGCTAAGTAAACACATTCCTTTCCTTTCTCCCCTTTGACACCTCTGCCCTACTAGATTGTTAGAATAAAGGAATGCCACAGTCAGCCCACATACTTATGCCAGTAAGTTAATAAACTCTCTCATGTTGTCCCTTGTGGACAAGTTGGAGCAATGGAGGCTTGATGAAAATACGTGCTTCAGATTGGGAACCGGTTTCATGACTGGACCCAGAGAGTAGTGATAATTAGTAGTGAATTAGTGTCAACCTGCAGAGAGGTCTTTAGTGGAAAGCCCCAGGAAGTTTTCCTTGGCCCAGTTCTGTTAAACATTTTTATCAATTATTTAAATGAAGGGGAAATGGCATTCTTGATAAATTTGCAAATAACATACAAATGGGGGGAGAGTTAACACAAATGACAGAATCAGGATCCCAAAGGATGTTGACAATATGAAATGACAGGCTGAATCTCCTAAGACAAAACTTCCCTTAATCCCAGAGGTGGAAGGGAGCTCAGAGGTCATCAAGATACCAGGAGTTCTTAACAGGATCCAGAATGACCCCAAGACGTCTGCGAATTTGAATGGGAAAAAGTTCTCTTTATTTCAAGATAACAGTGGCTACCATTTATTTAGTGCTTTAATGTTTGCAAAACACTGTATTAATATTATCTTAATTGTAATTGGTTTCCTTCATAATACTGCATACCTTATTTTATCCATTTAAAAGTATAATTCTAAGAAGGGGTCTATAGGCTTCACCAGAGTGCCCAAAGGGTCCAGGATACATGAAAAAGGTTAAAACCCCTGATCTAATCTAATGTGCACCCCTGAATAAAATCACAGAATTCTACAGCTGGAGGGCATGTTAGCACCGACCTGGTACAAACATATCCAGAAGGTGTTTCAACTCTTAATATACTCAACGGTTCAACATCCAGCTTCCATGTGAAGACTTCTGGTGAAAAGGAACCCATCACCCCTGGCTCTGCCAGACCTCTTTGGGCTCCAACAGTTCAAGTCTAAGCCCTCTTCTACATGACTACCCTCATGTTCTGAGTCTTTTCTTCTCCAGGTTTTACACTCGCAGTTCCTTCGACTGATACACATATGGTACCAAGGAAGCCTCTTCACTATTATAGGTACCATTCACCAACTAATCAACATCCTTACTAGAAGTAGCACCTGGAAACAAATGACATCCTTAACGTATTCTGACCAGAGTACTTTCTTTACTTGGAACCTATGTGTGTCTCTATTAACAGACTAAAATTACATCACACATTAACTCACATTGAGCTTGAAGTTCTCTAAAATTCCCAGATTTTTTTTTTGAGACAAATTGCTATCTAATCATGTCTCTTCCCATTCTGTAGTAGGGAAGCTGATTTTTTCAACCCAAGGGTCAGGGATATAGGGATATATTTATCCTCATAAATTCAGCTCAATGCTCTGGCCCAGAAGTATAACACTCCAGATTGCTGCCTGAACCAAATTAAAGTGTAATTGGAAAAAATTTAACAAATTAAAATACAGTACAACACAGACAAGGCTAATTTTTGGTTTTCTGATTCAATATAAGGTCTGCAAGAATCCATTTCTGTCTGATGATAATACTGGTCTACACTCGCTTCTTAACCTGTGGGTCTTGATCCCCAAGAAGTACTGGAGGGTTCATAAGCAGAAGAAGTTTAAGAAGCCCTGGACTCTACAGCATTCTTGTCACCATTGTTGTTGCTGATGCTCAGTCATTTCAGTAGTATCTGACGCTTCATGACCCCATTTGGGATTTTCCTGGCAAAATTCCTGGACTGGTTTGCCATTTCCTTCTCTAGTTCATTTTACTAATGAAGAGCTAAAACAAACAGGGTGAAGTGACTTTCCCAAGATCACACAGCTCATACGTGTCTGAGGTCACATTTGAACTCAGGAAGATAAGACTTCCTGATCCCAGGGCCTGCACCCTACCTACTACATCTACCAGTATAGTAATCCTGTCAAAACAAGGAAAGCTGGATCAACAAGAACTGACCTTCAGGAAACCATGAAACTTCATGGAGCTCTCTGCAATCACTACTAATTTAAGAGGGATGCATTGTAGGAAAACTGGATTTAAAATCAGAGGACCCTGGTTCAAACTCCAGTTGTATAGCACAGGGCAAGTAAGTTCACCTCTAAGGAGCTGAGTTTCTTCAACTATAAAATAGGTAGGATTAAATGATGTCAATAATCCTTTTTCTGCTCTAGATCCTATCATCCTATGAAACATAAAATTCTGAATTTTAATTTTTAAAAATCAGTTGGACATAATAAAGCACAGCTAGAAAATAACTTGTATCAAAATGAGCTAGGCCTTTTACCTAACTTCAAGGTGAATATGAATCAACAGGGTGAAATAGCATATCAATACACATGTACACAAGTGCACACATGTGTGCACACATATACACATACACACACTCATGTGCACGCACACACATGCATGCACACACACATACACATGCACGCATTAGACCACCTCAATGAAAAGCTTCAAATCCGTAATGAAGGAGGTGATCATTCCACTGTCTTCCGCTCTTTTCACGTCATATCTAGAGTATTCTGTTCTGGGCACTGAATTTTAGTAAGGATGTGGCCCAGTGAGAGCACATTCAGTGGAGGGAGAGCTGATGATAAGAGAATCAGGAAGAGCATTTTTTTTTTATAAAATCAGTTGAAAGAATCTGAGATGTTACCCCAGTGAATAAAATAATTGAGGGGAGTATATAAGGGCTATCTAACAATTAATTTGCATAGCACTTTAAGGTTTACAAAGTGCTTCGCAAATATTTCTTTGATCCTCCCAGCAATGCTGAGAGGTGGATGCTGTTATTATCCCCATCTTACAAATCTGTAAATCGAGGCAAACTCAGTTGTCTGAGGCCAAATCTGCTCTTAGATCTTTCTGACTTCAAGTATCACTTAGCTTCCTATCTTCAAGTATTTAACTGAAGGACTGCCATGTGGAAGAAGAATTACAATGGTTGTACTTGGTACTAAATGGTAGAACCAGGACCCACAGGTACAAAGCTAGCTACAGAGAGCTAGATTTCAATTCAACATAAAGAAAAACTTCTTAACAATTAGAACTATCAAAAAGTGGACCAGAAGCCCGTTTCACTTTTGAACAAAGAGACGTTATGTTATGGTAGATAGGGCCCTGGACCCTGAGTCAAGCAGACTTGGGTTCGAACCCCACCTTAGACACTGACTAGCTGTGGGACTCAGGTCAGGTCACTTAAAATTTATCTCAGTTGTTGCTTCTGTAAAATGAGAGAGTTGTACTCAGTGGCCTCTAAGGTCCCTTTCAGCTCAAACTATATATAATCGTAGGACTTTTAAAGTTAAAAATTCTTCACCAATGAAGGTGGTCTTCAAAAGGATTCTGTATAACCATGAATTGGATGAATGATAGAAAAGGTTCTTCTTTGATTACAAGTTGGACAAGATTATCTCAGAAGTACCTACTGATGCTATAAAAATTACATATGGCCATATGGAGTAGAAAAATGTAGATGAGAAGTAAAGAAGGAAGGGAAGGCATATTTTTGTCACAGATAAGAGGAAACAAAAAATATTAAGCAAGATGCAAGGATGTTGGGCAAGGAAAATCCCCAAATTTGATTAAAGTCCCTAAATTTAGGTTAAATTTGGATTATTTTAAATGTCAGTTTCATTAGGACACAATATATTGGAATAAGCAGGGGAAAAAAGGATTGTTGACTACAGATGTATGTGCTTTTTTGTTCAAATCAGTAGCTATTAATCTAGTGTCCATATGTTACATGGCAACAAATTCTACAAAGAGGAAAATAAAAACCGAATTATTAAAATAACAAAAATATGCGGGACCTTCCCTCAAAAATATCATCAGTCATTTACTTATTCACTCATTTCTGCATTCAAGTGACTCTGAACTTATATATACACACACACACACACACACATATATGTAGAATATACTTATATGTAGATTGGGGACAGCAAAAGGATTTAAATGAAATAGTAAACATAAAAAATGTTGCAAACCTTAAAATACCATGTCAGAGGTTCTTAACCTGGGGTCTGTGAATTTGTTTTTTTAAACGCTTTGATAACTTTATTTCAGAGTAATTAGTTTCCTTTGTAATCATAAGTATTCTATTTTATTCACTTAAAAACATTAAACTGAGGGGCCCATTAGTTTCACCAGACTGCCAAAGGGGTCCATGAAAAAAATAGTTAAGAACTCCTGTAACATAAAAATGCCACCACCATCACCATCATCACAGTTGACATCATCATCATCATATCCACCCCACCCTGTAAGATCATGTTGGATTGAGAGGTGGAAGAGACCTTAGAAACTGTCTAATCCAGCTCTTCACAAAACAGAAGAGGAAATTATTGCCTAGACAGACTCAGTGATTTGCCCAAGGTCACAGAGGTAATAAGTAACATCCGGTGTTTCAGTCAGGCTCTCTAACTTGTAATCTAATGCTCTTTCTAGAATATCACACAGGTTTGTTATGAAGCTAAAATGAAGTAAGATATGAAGATAAGATATTGATGAAGGAATGATAACAGAGGAAACAGATTCCCCTTTTCTGCCTCATGCACATGGAAAATAACTTTCTCCCCTCTGTTATGTTTGTTGTTCAGTCGTGGATGACTCTTTAGTGACCCCACTTGAGTTTTTCTCAGCAAAGATATTGCGGTGCTTTACCATTTCCTTCTCTAGCTCATTTTTCAGATGAGGAAACTGAGGCAAATAAGGTTAAGCAACTTGCCCAAGGTCACACATTTAGTCAGTGTCTGAGACCGAATTTGAACTTAAGAAGATGAGTCTTCCTGATTCTAAGCCTAGTGCCACTGTGCCACCTCACTACCCCCTCTAGACTTCCTCATCACTTAGTAGCAGCAAGGCCTCCTTTGTAGTTTTAGATCTTTTCCACTCTGCCTTTTTCTAAGAGAGGCTCTTTTAATAGTTTCGTAGTCTCCTGCACAATGATTTGGATTTTCTATGATTCAGTAAGATGTAAACTCCTTGAAGGCAAATATAATTTCATTTTTGTCTCTGTATCCCTAAAGCCTTGCACACAATAGGTGCTCATTTAATATTTGTGGAGTGGAATAGGAAGAGCAGATCATATTTATTGACAAGGCTAATCTTCATGAATTAATTTTTTTTTGTCTGGATTTGAGTGTTTTACAATAGAAAGTTACCTAACTTTTGGTCAAATAAAATTACCTTCCTCTTTCCTAACTTTGGATTCTAGCATTTGTCCAAATAAGGATAGCAGAAATACCTGTACTATATGTAAAAGCATCTTTTAACCAAAATCAAAATACATAGAAAGCTTTTGATAAAAAAAAACCTGAAAACTTCCCCTGTATTTTAAAGTTATTAATTTCCTCACAGAAATTAGACCAAGTTTTAATTGACCCAACCAAACTCAGAGCTAGCAACTCATATAATAAAAAAGCAAAATCTTCCACTACCCTCCCTCTCTGGAAAAAATAAATATAAATGTTTCTCAAAGCTGAATTGGCAAGTTACCATATGAAGAGTTAGAAGGGACGCATAAATGAACGAACAAGAATCCCTTTTACAACCACCAAACGGTCATCCAGCTTCTGCTTGAAAACCCCCTGAGACCGTGCAGCCATGGGTTAGCTTCTCTATGATCAGTTTTAGGTACCTACCAGGAATGTATTTCCACAGTGCCCACATACTACTCGTGTGCCTTCTGGTTGGATTGGTAACGCAGGCTGTGCAGGCTGTTCTTCAGGAATTAGCATTACTGGGCCCAGATTAATAATGCGTCTACTGTGGAAAGAAAATTAAACAGCTTCCTCATCCCACAAAGAGACTGATGAAGGAAAAGATTTAAAGACTCCTGTGTTGTATGGCATATGGCACCAACATACTTTCCACATATACAATTTAAAACTAAAAGCATTTAGCACTGAAAGGATATAATTTTCTTTATCACAAGAGTTTAGCTAATCTACTATAGGCCAGTCCTAATCCATCATTTACCAAGATCCTGAAAAATAATTTTATTGCTATTCCCAGGTTTTCTTAATTATAAAATAGGAGGGAAAATATCTAATACTCCCTGAAAGCACCAGAAGGGTACTCTCAGTTTGTAAGAAGACCATATAAAACACACTGTCAAGAGAAAAAAAGTATCAATATTAATTTTATGAAGGAATAAAGTCATACATTAAATGTTCCATTGTTGTAGTGCCTATATTTTTAAAAGTTGCAAGTATGACTAATGCTTTCCAACATTATAATTTATACCATGTCAACAGGAATTTCCATGCCATGAACATGATACAGTTCTATTAAGTTACAACCAAATTGATGGATAAGTGAAAAAATTGGACTAGTACTTTAATTAAATTGAATCTTCTCATTCGATAAACCCAAATTCAATTCAGTTATTTGTGGTAGTAGGGAAGATGGCATAATATGGATACCTATAAATAATCTACCAATAGCTTTTTGGCCAAGAAGTTCAGCCTTTTTTTTGCTATCAAACCTTTTTTCAGTGCTTCCAACAGTTAAGAAAGTGGAGTGTTCCCTCCTCCTTCAGTTTGCCTTGTGGTAGAAGTACAAGTGACCCATGAAATATTTCCAAAATTCAGGAAAGCAGAGAAAAAAGAGATTACACAAAGTCCTGATATGTGTGGATAGAATTATGCTCATAATTACATTTATCATGTCCACATGCATAATATTAATACTGATCAAGTATGTACAGCACATGTAGTATATACACACCATGGAATACATCAGTTAAGCACTTAATGCTTAAAAGTAATTGATATGGTAAAGGTGAAGTAATCTGTCATTTTTGAGGATGTTAACCTAATGAGTCAGAATGATTTAACTCAAGCCTTAAATAGTTATTTAATATATAGGAAATTGTCATCAGTTACTCAAAAATATTATGCACACAGAGGCACTTCCACCCATCAAGTCCACAGTTCACAGGTCCCACTTTATGTAAAAGAAAGATTAATTACTGAAGTTATGTATCTTTAATTCTTACCAGTTGGGTCTTGGACATCCTATTCGCCGAGATGTATCTTTACAGATGAGGAGACAATTACACGGACATCTAACATATTTCTTCCCTGTTGGTGGGTTTTTGATTGGCTACATAAGTGGGGCGGAGGAGGGGGAAGCCAAACATAGGTCATTAAAAAGAATAATAACAGTAACATTTATATCATGTTTTAAGGTTTACAAAGCACTTTATAAATATTATTTCATTTTATCTTTACAACAAATCCAATAGGAAGGTACTATAATTATCCCCATTTTATAGATTAAGAAACTGTGGCAAATAATCATTAAGTGACTTGCCCAGGGTCACACAGCTATTACTTATCTGAACTCAGGACCTCCCGACTCCAGGACATCTACCCACTATACCAGCTAGCTACCACGAAACGGAGAAGAGAAAATTACGCTTTTGTTCCTTCTCTTTGAATTGTATAAGGCATCTTCAAATCTGAGATTCACTTGGATACATCAAAGCTCAATTTAAGAAAGTTTCTATTTCTAATACTATCAAATCACTGAACACTTTAAAAATAGAAAACTTCTAAAAGAATGGAAAAGTCTTTTATCACTTAGGTGAAATTTAAACATCCAGAAGTTAGAGTACATTTTGGGAGTGGACAGAGAGGAGAATATGGGGTAAATGATTCATAAAATTACTATGTACAACTTCCTGTAATTCTGTGCACAAGCTATTTCATCTCCCAACTCTTGGAATTAGCAGACACTATCCCCTATACTTGATATATACTCCCCTTAAAATCTGTCTCTTAGAATCCCTAGTTTCCTTCAAAGTTCAACTCATATTCCCTAGTTTCTAATGGAGAGACAGAGGGTGGAAGAAGGGAGGGAGAGGCAGAGAGAGGGAGACAGAGAGACAGAGACAGACAGACTGAAACAGAGAAAGGAGGGAGGAGGGGAAGGAGAGATAGAGTATACTTATACATGTCCATGTGTCTACTCCAAGGAGAACATAAGTTTCCAGGGACTTTTTCATTTTGTCCTTGTAGTCATAGTCCTAGCATAGCTTCTGAAACATATTTTGTGTTTCATAAATGATTGTGGATTGAGTGTGGTATAAGAGAACAAGGGAAGGGAAGAGCATTTATCAAGCATCTATGATGTTCTAGGTACTGTGTTAAGTGCTTTATAAATATTTCATTTGATCCTCATAATGAACCTGGCAGGTAGGTACTCTTACGAACTGCATTATGCAGTTAAAGAACCTGAGGCTTCCAGAGGTTAGATGATTTGCCCAGGTTTATACAGCTAGTATTTGAACTCAGGTCTTCCTGATTCCTGGTCCATTGTGCCACCTCGGTGCCTTCATGGGAGTCAGGTGTCTTATATCCTAGTCCAACTACTGCCACAAACAAGTGATCCCGGAAAGGTCACTTAACTTGTCTGGGATTTCAAGCTCCTCTACTATGAAATGAGAGGATTAGATTAGGTAACTCCTAAGATCCCTATCAATTCTCAAACTCTATTATTCTTTAAATATTCTAATTTATATCTGTCACTTTCTGTCCAAACACACTGCAACCTTAATTCAGGCTCACATCACCATTCATCTAGACAATTTTAAGATCACAGGACAGGTCTGGAAGCTCAAAGGTACCTCACAGTTCATCTGGTCCAGATTCCACTCTTATTTTACAAATAAGTAAACTGAAGCCCAGACATGACATGACACAGGTAGAATGCAGCAGTGTTGGAAATGGAACCAGACCTTTAGACTTCAAATCCAACAAACATCTTAGTCTACCACGTTACCTCCCTGACCCCTAAGAGACGCCTTATTGATCTGCCTGCATCCAGTCTCTTCAATTCGTTCTTCACCAAAATTATTCAGACACAAATCTGATCATGACCAAGTCATTTTTCCATTTAAAAAGTCATTCTCCCATTAAAAAAGTGGGCTCCAACTGCCTCTCTTGTAAAATGCAAACTCCTTAACCTGGCATTCAAGGCCTGCTGCAATTAAGGTCCAATATCCTTTCCCGGGCTTATGTCACATTATTCCCCAAGAGGCTGTCCATTCCAAACAAAATTAATTCCTAATTACACCTTGAATTTGTTCCTCCATATTGTATTTCTTATACTTGACCCAAGCCAGGCCTGCATGTACCCACCTCCTACTCTCTACTTTTCAACCTCCCTATCTTTATGGGTCAGCTCCTACCACCTCCATGAAGCTTCAAATGATCCCTCCCAGGTATTACTGGCCTCTTCTTCAAATACACCTAGAACATTTTTGATCCCCTTTTGCTTCCATCACTTCCTCTCTCTTAATATATTTACATTATCCACCTACCATAGAACAAGTTCTTTGATGCCAGAGTCTGCTTTGTTCTTGTTCATTGCACATAGTGGGTATTTAATAAATGCTGAATTGAACTGGATTTCAAAAAGGCAGCTTCACAGACAGCACAGTAGATAAAGCACTGGACCCAAAGTCAGACTTGAGTTCCAGTTCAGCCTCAGACACTTCATAGCTGTGTGACCTTAGGCAAATCACCTAACCACTATCTGCCTCAGTTTCCTCATCCATAAAAATGGAAATAATAATAGTACCTACCATCAAAAGATGCTTTGAGAATCAAATGAGATAATATTTATAAAGCATTTTATAAACTTTAAGTGCTAGGTATTAATATTATTATAACCATAAATAAACTATAGCAAGCACTATTCAGGTTTTAATATATCCTGACTACTCTCTCTGGCCCATATGGTTAATACCTAATTATGAAATCTATACACAAATTGGTACCCCAAGTTATAGGTTATTGCTCTAATATCTCTTATCATAAAAAAAAACCCTATCCAAAGAAACAGGCTGCATAGGACCAAAGACTGATTTTCATAAGATAATATTTGTAAAACACTTAGCACAACCAACGCCTGTCTGGCACAGAACAGGTGCTTAATAAATGCTTAATTCTTTTCTTCTCCCTTGTTAATAAGGAACATCTTTTTTTGTCATTTATCATTTCTGATCTGGCTTCACATAATCACATACATTCTAGCCAAACTAGACCGCTTGCTGTTTCTCCAGACTAAACATTCCCCATCCCACTGCCATACCTTTGCTTAGGTTGTCTCCCATTTCTGGAATGCCTTCTCTCCTAATCTCTAATTAGTAAAATCCTATGTTTTCTTTAAGGATCAATTAGGGTACAATCTCCTACAGGAAGCCCTCCCTAATTGCCCCAGTATTTAATGAAATCTCTCTCTCTGTGTCACTCGCTCATTTTCATTCTCACTCTCTCTCTCTCTCTCTCTCTCTCTCTCTCTCTCTCTCTCTCTCTCTCTCTCTCTCTCTCTTTCTCCCCCTCCCCAATTATCTTGTATTTACATGTACATGGAATGTCCTTCCAATAGAGTATAAACTCCTTGATGGCAGGAATTGTTTCATTTTTGTCTTTAGATTGCCAGCATCTAGCACAGGACCTTGTACACAATCTATGCTTAATGCTTACTAAATTTCTTTCTCCAAGTCTAAATTATCATTTTTAAGATGGTGTATAGCCATTAAAATTCCCACAACTCTCCCCACCTCCCATCCCCTTGATTCAATGATCATGTAATTAAATGAGGAACAAAACACAGGTGGAGAATTTGTTAGGGCCAGTATTGAGACATAACTTTTCTCTCTTGGGACAAAAGAGCTATCAAAGAGTTAGGATATTACAGAGGGTAAGAATTATCTCCAGGCAAAAGTCTACCTTACTTGAAACCCTTATCATAAAACATTTTTTAAATATATATATAACTCATTCTTCACAGGGATTGACAATGCAAAAACCTGACATAAATATATTGCTTCCAAGTACAATGTTGATCCAAGCCTTTTTTATTTTTCAGTTTATTTCAACAAATGTTGATTACATGCAAGGTACTGTATTAGTCTCCACTGTTGAGGAGTTTACTGGGGTGCAGGGCAGAGGGAAGTACTGATAATGGCACTACAGAGAAGAGAGAGTGTGATAACGCTAGTGAAATAGTCCAGATAAAATATTCTAGCAAAACTTGGGGAAGAAGAAACATTCAACTCGGGATGTAGGGAAAGGAGAAAATTTATCCCTCACAATATGTGTTGTAAACCAATCAATCATTATCAAAGTGGATGTGTTTGAGTCACTAAACTACTGGTAAAATGAAGTGCATGAATGTCTACGCTAGTCAAGAAAACTCATCTGAGCACCAGATGAGTGCAAGAAACACATTTTAATAGTTTCACCCATAAAATGAAGCTAAATATACAACACTACCTGATAAAACCTTTTTATTATAAGAAACAGAAAATGGATTTAACTGTTATGGGAACAGAGTCTAACTGAGAACAATAAGTAATAATTTCACAAGCTACTATCGTTCACTGATTTGTTTCTGTTAGAAGACAAAATGCATTCCATTCAAAGCAATCACAAGGACTTCTTCATTGACTTCGCTTCGACAGTACACTTAGGTCATTACAAAGGGATCCCTGTGTTTGTATTCCTGTCCAACTACTGCTACTTCATTTGGAAAGGACTTACATGCCAATTTAGGCTTTCTTAAGCAAGGAGGGAAAAAGCCCTTACCGTAGCTTCATTGCAGATTGTACATTTCACTACATGCTGGTGAAGCTTGCCATCCAAATTGATTACAGATTGGCACACACGGCAGTTTATTATAGGAACACCACCGGCATCTGGACTAGCAATGGCTGTGTAAGGAGGTGGGAGTTCCGCTGAAAAGATAGGAATCAAGTCAATAAGTAAATAATTAAGTGCCGACTATATGCTAGGTACAATGCTGAGTGTTTGGGATACAAAGAAGGGAGGATGGGGGGAGCTCAGTTCCTGCCGTGGAGAGCTTACAATCTAAGAAGAAGAAGCATTTACTGTCTACTGTGCTCTAGGCACTGTGGTAACTGCTTTACAAATGTTATCTCATTTGATGCTCACAACAAAATCGCCAATTTACAGATGAGGACATGAACAGAAAGAGATTAAGCTATTTACCCAGGGTCACACAGCTACTAAGTGTCTAAGTCCAAATTTGAACTCAGGCCCTCCTGAGTCTAGGTTCCATGTTTTATCTACCATACCATCTAGCTACTTACTGTAAGGAGGCAAGATGCAAACCACTATGGACAACCCAGATCTATACAGCATAAATTGGAGGTAATCTTAGAGAAGATACCAGTATTTAGTGAAACTAGGAAAGGTTTCTTATAGAAGGTAGGATTTTAGATAACACTTGAAACAAGTCAGGGAAACCAGGAAATGATAAAGAGGAATTCCAGGTCTAGAGAGAAAAAAGTTATATGTTCAATCATATCTGATTTTTCACAATCCAATTTAGGGTTTCTTGCCAAAGATACTGGAATGGTTTGTCATTTTCTTCTCCAGCTCATTTTACAGATGAGTAAACTGAGGTAAACAGGGTTAAGTGACTTGTCCAGGGTCACATAGCTATTAAATGTCTGAGAACAGATTTGAACTCAGGAAGATGAGTCTTCCTGACTTTAGGCCATCACTCTATCCACTATTCCACCTAGCTGCCCAGGTATAGGAAAAAGATAGGGGAAATATAGGAAATACGTGAAGAACAGTAAGGAGGCAGGTGTTGCTGGATCATAATGTCAATATTAAGAGGCTAAAAGGGAAATTAGATTCTCAGAGAAATTATGCCTATTGTGAATTCAGAGGCAATATAAATGACTCTTAAATATTCTGTAAAGAGAGTCAAGGAACAGAAGTCTGCTATGCTTTTATTCTTGTTCTTCAAAGAAGTTATCTAGACTAGGTTCCCCCAAATTAGTTTCAGGAGATAAAGTCAAATATATGTATAATAAAATAATTCTAGATTGGAGTTCATGTCTGATTTTCTTAGGGCTCACCCACAATGTCCATTTCCAATGCCTGCTTATCAGATTTTATAGTCAAATCCAGTGAACAGATTCACTCCTTATTTCAAAAGGTGATTAAAATGTTATTACTACCATCCCTCTTCCCATTATATTGCAACCCCTATGACTATTATTAGACAGCTCCCTCATTGTTTCACTCCCTGACCCTTGTACACAATATCACCATCTAAACGTCAACCTTCTGCATAGAAGCCTCTCCAAACTTAGCCAGTTTTGTCCTTGATGGCTATCACAAAGTCTATATTGTCTGAGATGGTCATGGATAATAAAATGGTCCTAGCATTGAACTTACAGCTATTCCTGGGCTTCTACTAGAAGCTTTTCCAGCTATGATCCTGTAAAAATCAGTCTGGCTATTCTATACTTAATTCAAAAACCTTGGCCCAATATTAAAAGAAAATCAAAAATCGCAGAAAATGCCTATGAAAGAAAATCATTAAGTTATGATCTAATTTTGCAGTTGCAAATGTTCTTTTGTTAAGTAAAGAAGCGTAGAGCCTTCAACATACTACTTCCATGCTTATGTGGTAGATCTGTACATTTAGACAGTCTTTTAGGAATCAGCAAGCAAAGATTTGATGGGAAAAATGAGAAATTCTCTGATCTCTCTTCCCTTCTCACAAGTCTCATTCTGGCATCCTGTGTAGTCCTGCTCCCAAAAGGTGGACAAGTAGAGCATCCTTTTATAATCTTGGCATCTTGGCTCTTCCTCAATATCTCTCCCCACTCCACCCTCCTCTTGCCACACACACATATACACATTCACTTTAACATTTTTCATCATCTTATGCACACACAATCTTTCTATGGATTATGTACAGTTAATAAAATAAGGACTACAGGACAATTCATAAGAGACAGAGATCTGAGGATGCTCTTTTTTGGGTCACAGTGCTATATTACATTTGACAATATCCACAAACTGCGGCTTTGTGGGAGTGCCAAGTCAGGATGATGAAGGTTCTGGTAAAACTGCAATATAAGCAGCTTAAGGAATAGACACTATAGGGGCAGATATGAAGATTTGAACTTCATCCAGGAAAGGAGGGAATCAATATAACCATACTGGAACAAAATAGTTTCCTCTATCTCCAAGGAAATAAGGAAAATCAAGACAGACTGGGGTCCAAATGACCACTGACAGCCTAACACGATAAGGCAAATAGATCAGATGAGGCACAGTTTTAGTCGTAAGTATTCATCTTTATGCAATGGAGCTTGAGTTTGAGAATTAAGGAGTAGAAATGCTCTTGTATCCTTTTATCTATGTTATATTCACCATAACCAGGAGTTTTTAACCTGGATTACATGAACAAATTTCAGGGGGGTCATGAACTTGGATGGAAAAATATTTTGATAATTATCTTTCATTTTAATTGGTTTTCTTTGTATCCTTTGCAATGAGTATTTAAATTTTTTTTTTAAAAAAACTAAAATATCAGTTGGAGAAGAGCTTCATAGTATCCTCTATGCTACCAGAGGTCCATCACACACACACAAAAAAGTTAAGAACCTCATTTGTAAACTATTCTACTTTTTTGCATATAAAGTCCCAGGTCTGAGATACTCATGAATATATAGTTCAGATAGAAACCATCTCTTAGAGGTCTAAAACCTTTTTAAAATGCTTGAATTTTATAAAGCATGTGTTTCCTTGCAGCAAGGCTAGTGTTGTGTTGAGTTGGTAAAGAAGCAGAATGAAATAACCCTGGATTTATAGTCAGGAAAATCTCAGTTTGCATCTTGCATCAAAAACTTAATAGTTGTATAATCTTGCTAATAATAATTTGCCTTTATCCACCATCTTAAGGTTTACATAATACTTAACATATTATCTCATTTGATTCTCACAGAGTAGATGCTATGATTATACCGATTTTACAGATGAAGAAACTAAGGCTGAGACATGTGAAGTGACTTGCCCAGGGTCAACTAAATGTCTAAAACAGGATTGGAACTTTGATATTCCTGACTCTTAAGTCCACCTAGCATAATTACCAAATCTTCTCTCAGTTTCAGTTCCTCATCTATAAAATGGGGGTAAATATGAGCTGTAGTATTTAAATCTTTTGGTATACTGTGTATGCATGTGTAACCCTCACAAACATTAAAGTTCTATATAGTTACACTTTAATACTGTTAATATTAAAACTAAATGATATAGCATAAAATAGAGAAGTCTTAAATAAATAACACTACCCTAGACAAGAATGATATCCAAAAGAGTCTTTTAATTGCAAAATGCAATTAAAACTGCTTACAATAAAAAGAAATGGTGATGGAATAATTTCCTAGTAGTGCAGCAACTAAACCAGCTTCTAAATTTCATGATGTAGTAAAATGATTTCTATCTAACAGGGCAAGTAATGTTGCCTTAGGACTTGAGCATAAGTCACCATATCACTAAAATGAAAATGAGAAAAATAAAAAAAGTTAATTATAAAGTCCAGTGAGGATGCTATCCCCTGGCAACCTCAGATTTATCAAAAATACAATGAAACCCACAAAGACTTATTAACAAATGCTTTTGGGGGCAGCTAAATAGCTCCATAGATAGAGCATTGAGCCTGGAGTCAGGAAGAGCTGAGGTCAAATCCAGTCTCAGACATTAATTACTCTCTGTATGATTCTGGGCAAGTCACTTAATTTCTGTTTGCTTCAGTTTCCTCATCTGTAAGATGGGGACTAATACTAGCATCTACCTCCCAGGGCTGTTACGAGGATCATTAAATGCGATAATAACTGTAAAGCGCTTATCACAGTGCCCAGTACGCTGCATAAAGGGTAGTTATTATTTTCAGCAGTGGGAGTAGTAACATTCCATTTTGGTGTTATTCAGCCTTCATTCTTGAAGAGGACCATGACATCGCGGAGCTGATGCCATGATATACAAATGAACTGGATTGAAGTGAGGGAGGGCTGTGCAAAGTTACCAGCCATCTGGGTCCAGTGGCCAAATACACAATAGGATGCCTGGAAATGGCCCCCAATATTCCATTCCAATTCAAAATCAGCAGAACTTTTATCACCCCCAAAGCCCAGCAAGAGGGAAATGATAAAATGACATTGTAACATATCTCTGAGGCTTATAACAGACTTGTTGAAAGTCAAACCTCAATGATGACTGGATGAAGAAATGCTTCATGGGATCTAATTTCAGACCTGGAAGGGTCTTTAGGGATCATCTAGTTCAACCTCATTTTACAAATGGGGTAACTGAGTCCTGAAAAGGTTAAAACAACTTGTTCAAAGTCACACATGTCATAAGTAGCCAAAGTAGAATTTGAAAGTCTTCTGGCCCTAGATGAATCAGTTTCCACTGTATCACACTGTTTCTCTGTTTCTTGATGTGAGCTGAGAATGCCATATAATGTGATTTTGCAAAATGCAACATATGTTATTTGTTCTTATTTTTTACTATATTTTCTGGTTTTTTTTTACATATTTATTTTAATAGCCATGCCTCAAAACAAAGATTTAAAATGAAGGAAAGGAAAAGTTCAGCTAAAAAACAACCAATCTGTTAACTGTGTCTGACAGTATATGAAACATTCTACATGTATATTCACTCCCTTTGCAGAGAAAAGAGAGAGAAGCATTGCCACAACTCCTCTCATGGAACATGTTTGCTCAAAATAATTACACCAAGTCCAGTTTTGCTTTTGTTGTGTTTTTCATTTATGTTCTGGTAGTCCGTGTCTATATTGTTCTCCTCGTTCTGCTTTCCATAGTGCATCAATTCATGCAAACCTTCCCCATGTTCCTCTGAATTCATCTTTGTCATTTTTTAAAGTGCAGTAATTTTCCATTGTATTTTTATGCCACAGTTTGGTTAGCATTCCCTGATTAATGGGCATCTACTTTGTTTCCAGTTCTTGGGTACCAAAAATGGCATGGCATATTTGAAAGAAAAGCACAATCTTTAAAACTCAACGAATTCAATTCAATCTTTAAAACTCAACAAACATGTATTGATTGGTATGTTCAAATCATTACGCTAGAAACTAAAGATATTAAGGTAGAAACAAAATAATTTCTGCCTTATGGGGTCATGCATGCTACTGGGGTGGATAATACGAACACAAATAATATAATGCAGAATGGGAAATTAAGGGTGACGGACAAAGAAAAGATCAGGCAAAATCTTTGAGAAAAGAGAGTTCATCACCTTTCATTCTTTTTCTTTTATTTGAGTCTTCTTGAACAAAATAACTAATATATGTATAACATATATTGATTCCTTACTGTCTCAGAGAGAGAAGGATAGAATTTATAACCCAAAATGTAAAAAAAAAAAATGTTGAAATATTGTTTTAATATAATTGGGGTAAAAATAAAATACATATGCATACACACATATATGTATGTATATGTATATATATGTGTGTATGTGTATATGTATATATATATATATATATACATATACACCCACATATTTAAAAACTAATAGAAAGGGGCAGGACTTCTCACAGGAAATGGCACTTGAACCAAGTCTCGGAGGAAGCTTAGCAGAGTGCCTGGCACATCGTAGGCCTAAATAAATATGAATTGACTACGTAAGTGAGATCCAGGCAGAAAGGAGGGACTCTAGGAAGGCACAGAGGCAGCAGAACTTAGGAAGAGCAAGTTGTCCATGCTGGCTAGAATTGAGTAAGTGAAGATGAGCAGTAAGGAAAATATCATAGCAGAGGCTGGTTAGAGAAAGATTATCAGCAACCAGGCTGAGAGGTTTGAATTCTATCCTAAGGATTAAGGAAGCCACGGAAGACTTCTGAGCAAGCAAGGGGCACGGTCAGACTTGGGCTTCAGGAAAACTGCTTCAGTAGGCATGTGAAAGAGTGGAAAGTAGATAGAGGCGGCGGGGAGATCAATTAGGAGGAAATTATAATAAATCCTGGAAAGAAACATGAAAAGTCGTCCAATTCATCTTTCCTTTCTTCTGAACCCCCTGAAATCTGGATTCCATCCTTCAGCAGCCAGCTGAAATGCTGTATACAAAAATAACAACAATCGCTCAATGGCCTAATTTAGTTGCTTTTTAATCAATCCAAATGCTTCTTGACCTTGCTCCAATATCTGACATGGTCCCAGCTTCTCCTGCTGGGTACTCTCTGGATAAGCATGGCACTGAGCTCGCCTGGTTCTACCATCTATCTAACTGTTCCTTGTAAGTCTCCTTTGTTGGATCGACATCCATGTCATGCCTACTAATTGTGGAAACTTCCATGATTCCCAATCATCTTCTCTTTTCTTTCTGTACTCATTCTCATTAGCTCCCAAGGGTTTAATTATAATCTCCAGGCATTTGATTCCTATATCTTGAGGAAAATTAATATTATGCTATATTATTTAATAACCAGTACTATGTAATCCATCCTATTCCCTATTTTGTCAAACCCCCACTTCTCGTTCTAGCCCAAAAGGCAGTACACTCTCTCAGTCTGGTATAATCGCTTGCTAACCTGGGACCCCTGCTCTTATTTACTGATAAACAAAATACTATCTTGGGTTCTCTTCAAGGGACAATTCTCCTGTCCTTATGACTCCTTGTCAAAATTAGGGGTGATTTAGTCTCCAAGGGGAAGGCAAAATGGGGTGGGACCCAAGGTTCTCATTGAAATGGTTCTGATTTTCTAGCCAAGATTACTGGAGGCAATTAACATTCCTTAATTGCTAGAGAGGGATGTGATCAGCCACAACTGAAGGCCAATCCACTTTCCCCAACTGCAGACTAATCCTATCACTTGTGGATTACTCCCCCACAAGAAAAAAGTAACATGAAAAAGGTAAGGTAACTTTTAACCCAACTCCTCCTTAAATGTCTGTCAGTTGGATTGTCTTACCTTTTCCAGGAGAGGTCCCACTGATATACTATCAGGACAATAAGAAGTACAACACAACCAGGTTTAAAGTGCCCCATCGTGGTTACTGAGAGATGCCACTGACCCAATTTATCGATTATTGCTAGCCTAACTAATCGATCATGCTCAGCTCCCTGACTTTTTGGCCAAGAAAGTCAGTGACCCATTTTACTGAGAGTTTATATGTCATTGTTGATCACATGTTATCCTGCCCTGGAGAAAACTAGGTCTCAGCCTGCCTTTGCTGCAATTTTACCAGCACTATATATATATATATATATATATATCCTCTCTAAGCTTTTCTCCTGAGTTCTCATCCTCCTGTCTGAAGGTGAAAGAAAGACAGCTGGTAGGAACAGGGACACCTTCAAGTAGCAAAAATGAAAAGACAAAGTATTATCTTTATAGAAAAAAAAGAAACATAACAAAAACCCTAATTAAGGAAAAAATACAGGGGGTGGAGTCAAGATGGCGGAGTAGAAAGACTCATGTATACTAGCTCCGAACCCACAGTCCATATATTTCCTGCAAGAAGAACTCCCCACAAATTCTGGATCACTGCAAGGCACACAGAAACACAGTGGAAAAGATTTCCGTTCCAGAGAGCCCTGGAGAGCGGTCCCCAGGGGTCCGTCGCACCCCGGAAAGCGGAGTCCACCCCAGCACTGCCCCGGCTGCGCGGCCAAGAGGAGCGGATCCAAGCAGGCTTCAGCGATGGAACCTCCGGCGGCCGGGAAGGTCCCTCCACCCACAGACTCTACAGGTCAGTGAGAGAGACGTCTAGGCTGGCTGAGAGGGGAGCGGGGTGTCTCCGTGGCTCGGGCCCTCTCGGGAGGAAGCGGCGGAGGGAGTGGCAGAGGCAGGGGTAGGAAGCTGCGCAGGCAGCAGCAGCGGCCCAGGACTCCCCGAGCAGCAGGCAGAAGCTCAGGTCTCTGCATAAACCCCCTGAGGGAACTGAGCCTGGGAGGAGGACCTGCCCCTACCCCAGCACCAGAACTTAAGCTCACATTGAATAGCAGCTGCACCTGCCGCGGAAAGCCCATTTGAATCTCAGACCCCAAGCACTAGCTGGGCAGATTTGGCGGGGGTGGACAGGAATCTCAGAAGTCAAGTAGCTGCCTGGGAAAATGTCCAGAAAAGGGAAGAAAAATAAGACTATAGAGAGCTTCTTTGAGCAGGTGCAAATGTTCCTGCCTTTCAATTCTGATGACAAGGACATATTCTTGCCATCAGGGAAAGATGTGGAGGGCGGGGCCTCTGTATCCCAGACATCCCAGGGGGATGTCCGGTAGGCTCAGGCCATGGAAGAGCTCAAAAAGGATTTTGAAAAGCAAGTTAGACAGGTGGAGGAAAAACTGGAAAGAGAAATGAGAGAGATGCAAGAAAAGTATGAAAAACGGGTCAATACCTTGGTAAAGGAGACCCAAAAAAATGCTGAAGAAAATAACACCTTGAAAAATAGGCTCACTCAATTGGCAAAAGAGGTTCAAAAAGCCAATGAGGAGAAGAATGCTTTCAAAAGCAGAATGAGCCAAATGGAAAAAGAGGTTCAAAAGCTCACTGAAGATAATAGTTCTCTCAAAACTAGAATGGAACAGATGGAGTCTAAAGACTTTACAAGAAACCAAGAAATCACCAAACAAAACCAAAAGAATGAAAAAATGGAAGAGAATGTGAAATATCTCATGGGAAAAACAACTGACCTGGAAAATAGATCCAGGAGAGACAATTTAAAAATTATGGGACTACCTGAAACTCATGATCAAAAAAAGAGCCTAGACATCATCTTCCATGAAATTATCAAGGAAAACTACCCTGACATTCTAGAACCAGAGGGCAAAATAAGTATTGAAAGAATCCATCGATCGCCGCCTGAAAGAGATCCAAAAAGAGAAACTCCTAGGAACATTGTGGCCAAATTCCAGAATTCCCAGGTCAAGGAGAAAATCTTGCAAGCAGCTAGAAAGAAACAATTCCAGTATTGTGGAAATACAATCAGGATAACACAAGATCTAGCAGCTTCTACATTAAGGGATCGAAGAGCATGGAACAGGATATTCCAGAAGTCAAAGGAACTAGGACTCAAACCAAAAATCACCTACCCAGCAAAACTCAGTATAATACTTCAGGGGAAAATATGGTCTTTCAATGAAACAGAGGACTTCCAAGCATTCTTGATGAAAAGACCAGAGCTGAAAAGAAAATTTGACTTTCAAACACAAGAATGAGAAGAAGCATGAAAAAGTAAACAGCAAAGAGAACTCATAAGGGACTTACCAAAAGTGAACTGTTTACATTCTGACATGGAAAGACAATATTTGTAACTCTTAAAACTTTTCAGTATCTGGGTAGTTGGTGGGATCACACACACACATACACACACACATGTACACGTGTGCACGCACACACACATACACACATGCACGCACATACAGAGACAGAGAGCACAGAGTGAATTGAATAGGATGGGACCATATCTTAAAAGAAATTAAGGTACATGGTGAGAGAGAAATGTAGTGGGAGGAAAGAGGGTGAAATGGAATGGGGTAAATTATATGTCATTCAAGAGGCAAGCAGGAGACTTTTTAGTGGAGGGAAATAGAGGAGACCTGAGAAAAAAAAAACAAGAAGTTTACCCTCATCACATTTGACTAAAGGAAGGAGTAAAATGCACACTCATTTTGGTATGAAAACCTATCTTACAATACAGGAAAGTGGGGGAGAAGGAGATAAGCAAGAGGGGGGGATGATGGAAGGGAGGGTAATGGGAGGAGGGAGCAATTTGAAGTCAACACTCGGGGAGGGACAGGATCAAAAGACAGAATAGAAACAATGAGGGGCAGGATGGGATGGAGGGTAATCCAGTTAGTCTTACACAACACAACTATTATGGAAGTCATTTGCAAAACTACACAGATAGGGCCTATATTGAATTGCCTGCCTTCCCAAAGGGAATGGAGGGAGGGAATGGGGAGAATTTGGAATTCAAAGTTTTAGGAACAACTGTTTAGTATTGCTGTTGCTACTAGGAAATAAGACATACTGTTAATGAGGAATAGAAAGTCATCTGGCTCTATAGGACAAAAGAGAAGAAGGGGACAAGAGAAGGAGGGATGATAGAAGAGAGGGCAGATTGATGATAGGGAAAATTAGAATGCTCGGTGTATTGGGGTGGGGGGAGGGGATAAAAGGGGAGAAAATTTGGAACCCAAAATTTTGTGAAAATGAATGTAAAAAGTTAAATAAATAAATTTTTATTAAAAAAAAAGAAAAGAAAAAATACAATATTAAAGACAAATAGAGGAAAATATAAACCTGGCTCGTAAATTAAAATGGGAATGGGTTTAGCAACCCAAGAAAATAAAAAAGTGACAGTTTGGATAAGAGAATAAAACCCTACACAATACTCTGCTTAGCAGTAACACAACAAAAACACACAGAATAAAAAGTAAGGTCTGAAAGAAAATCTAGGATGCATCAGGAAAACCTGAAAAAATAGGCATTCTAATCATTCTACCACAAAAAAGGAAAAAAACAAAGATTCAAAACAAAGAGATAAATAAGAAAAATATTTTATCCTGAAGCAAACATACAGTAAACTATTATGAATATCAGACTAACATGCTCTAAGCATGTGAGCATCTAAATTTATGAAAGGAAAATAAAGCAAACTACAAGAAAACAGACAGTATTACAGTAATAACAGGAAACACTGGTTTTTCAATTTTAGACAAATTTAACAAAGATAAACAAGATGCAAAACACAAAATTGAAGAAATTATTGGAAAATCTGGATAAAGTTTCTGAATGGAATTTTGGCAAAAACACTGTATTAGGACACAGAAATATTGCAAGTAATAGGTACAAATAGTCATCACATCCTTTAGAGACTATCACTCAGTGAAAATAGTTTTCCGTTCAAGGAGTACAAACAAAAGACTGGAATGGACACTTAACGATGAAAACCTAAATATTGAGTCCAAGAACAAATCATAAGAACAACTAAAAAGTATGTGGAAGAAAACAATAATGAAGAAAGCACATAGGACAATTTCTGGGATGAAAAATACCCCCAAAATATATATTTACAAAACAGAAAAGCGAAAGATTAATGAACTGAAGATTCATTTTTTTAATTAGAAAGTCAACAAATAAACAAACTTGAAACGAATAAAAGATAGGTGTTAAAATGAGAGAAAAAATGAAGTGAAAATCAAAAAAGAGCTATAGAAATGATAAATAAAACTAAAGGCTGCTTCTTTGAAGAGACTAACAAAACTGATAAACCTTTAGAAAACCTGATTAAAAAGAGAGTAGAAAATCAAACCAACAAAAATAGCAAATGAATAAGGTGAAACTAAAAGCACTAGAAATCTTAAATAAACCAATCTCAGGACAAGAAATAGATTTTGTTGTAAAGACACTACCAAAGGAAAAAAAAATTATCCTAACATATTCATAGGAAAATTGTATCAAGCTTTTAAAAAATAATTAGCATCAATACTGCACAAAAAATTCTCAAAAATTGAAAAAGAAAATAATTCACTTGATTCCTTTTATGAAACAAACGTAGTCCTAACACCTAAACCAGTAAAGGATAAAGCACAAATGAAGAATTACAAACTAGTGTCATTGATGAATACTAATTCAAAAATTTTAAATAAAATTCCTTGAGACTAGAGCAATTCATCCAAGAAATCATCCCTTATGACCAAGATGGCTTTATACCAGGGATACAAGGAGAGTTCAACATTAGGGGGGAAAGACAATCACATTAGAAACAAAAACATATAAAATCACATCATTACTATATCTCAAAAGATGCTGAAAAATCTTTTATTTATTTCAAACATCCATTTGTGCTTTTGAAAAACCTACAAGCTATACAACATACAAGCTATACAACCTATGCCCTCCACAGAAAGCTACAATTAAGTGTGTGTGTATATATATATGTATGTATATATATATATATATATTGATATATACATACACATATACACATGCATATATTCATAGACATATACTTTCTCTGACAAATTCTATTCCTGATCTTGGTTTTAATGTTTGTGTATATCTCTTATTTCCTTTCCCTCCTGACTCCTCTACTTTACTTCTACCTGCTGCCTTGCCCTCCTATTACTTAACCTACCCCCCCCATAGGGATGCCACCCTTATCCTCCCATTCCTATAAATCTAAATACCTTTCTATACTCCCCTTTGACCTATTCCATCCTCTTCCCTCTAAAAATCCCTCTTATCCTCTCCCCACTCCCTTTCCCCTTAGTGTTTTATTACTTTCTGAATTTAGAAGACTTTTACAGTCTCATATGTGTGTGTATGTATGTATGTATGTATTATTCCTTCTTGAAACCATTCCCAATGAAAGTAGGTTTCCAGAACTAGCAGCCCTCTTCCTCCATCTAATTCCTCTGCATGGGTTCTTCCTCTTGCACTTCCTTTGTATAAGATAGTTACTCTTTTTAGCTGTTCCTAAACAGTTTTCTTTTCAGTCATATTACACTGACGTCTGTGCCATTCTTTCATAGGAACTATTCAATTACCACTGACAATCTTAGACACATAAATAAAAGATAAATATTTATCCTTATTGAGTCTCTTGTAATCAGTCTTTGGTATGCATCTTATATTTCTTTCAAACTTTGTGCATCAAATCTTTTATTAAGTTCAGGTTTATTTGTTTGTTTGTTTTCTCAACGAAGTCCTGAAAGTCTGACAAAACATAAAATTTTTTTTTCATTCAGGATTATGCTTAGCTTTACTTGGTATGTTATTTTTAGCCAGAAGCTCAGTTGTTTTGTTCTTTGATATATAGTGTTCCAAGATTTGTGGTGTTTTAATGT
The DNA here is from genome assembly GCA_023548195.1 of Bettongia penicillata ogilbyi. NCBI lineage: Eukaryota > Metazoa > Chordata > Mammalia > Diprotodontia > Potoroidae > Bettongia > Bettongia penicillata. Next base: position 1,422,097 of record JAJHZJ010000243.1, on the reverse strand, counting down.
CTCTGCTGCTAGATCTTGTGTGGTTTTGTTTGTGATACCACCATATTTAATTTTTTTTCTTGTTGTTTGTAGTATTTTACCCTTGAGCTAGGGGTTTTGGAATTTGACTATAACATTCCCATGGGTTTTCCTCATAGGATCTCTTTCAGGTGGCGATCAGTGGATTTTTTCTATTTCTATTTCCCCTCAAGTTCCAACGCTTCAGGACGATTTTGTTTAATTGTTTCTTGTATCATTGTATCAAGATTCTTTTTTTAAATAGATAACTTTTTTATTAGCATATACATTTACTTGTCTTCTGGCTTGCTGCAGAAGTAGGTTAGACAACACTTGCCACAAATATGTCAAAAATAGTCAAAATGACTAGCCTTAAAGACTTCAGTACCCCATTCATCAGAAGGGCACTCTCATCAAAGATGGCTAATTTTGCCATTCTCACCAAGCTTGCTGTACTTCAGAGCAGCAAGCTTAACCTTCTTTCTCTTATGGTTGTTCTTTTTGGGAGTGGTGTCAGACTTCTTTCTCTTCTTGGCACCACCATGAAGCCTCAGAGTAAGATGAAGGATAGACTCCTTCTGAATGCTGTAGTCAGACAAAATACTTCTTCCAATTGCTTGCCCGCAAAATTCATCTTTGGTGATGTGGGGAAAGTCCCTCGCATGACTGCCACGTAAGAAATGTAACAAAGTTGATATGCATAACTGGGAGTGCAACAGGAAACAGCACATATATATTGGAAGAATTAATGAACCATGTAGCTGGGGCAAGAAAACCCTTATCTTAAGAGTCATGAAACTCTTTAAAGGAGGAGGTGTTTGTGTTCAGGGATCTGGTCAGTCTTTGGGCACATTCATCAAAGTAGAGAACTGGAACTTTGGTCAAGGTTCCTTCTTTAATCTCTCTACTCTAATGGGCATTTTTCCCTGAAGCTACATGTATAAAGGGACTGAGTGGGAGAAGGTTCTTTGGAGGTCTTTGCTTCAGAAGTGGGGATGTCTGCTTCTGTTCTCCCAGTCAGAGACTTTGCTAGCTGCTTTCCCCCTTTCCACCTTGCTGGTCATGCCAAAATGATGAAACTCAGACTTGACTGGTGATGTATTTCTTCTCTTTTTCTATACTGTCTTAACTATTGTTTTGGATTATATGTATATACTTGCTAACTTTCACTATTTGTATCATTAAATAAACTTAGTTGCCTGTTAAGCTTATTTGAATGCGTGCCATTGTATCGGAAGATCCAAACCTAAAGTGAAAGTACTGCACAGTCCATAATCTCTTTCAATTACAGTTGATCAGAGGAAATACCTTCCTTATCTCGTAACTTGGCCTTAACATTTTCAATAGTATAAGAAGGCTCAGCTTCGAGGGTGATGATCTTCCCCATCAAAGTCTTTATGAAGATCTGCAAAGTGGCACTGGGTTCACCCATTGATGGTGGATCCAAGATTCATTTTTCGATCATAGCTTTCAGGTAGTCTGATTATTCTTATGTTTTCTCTTCTTGATCTCTTCTCCAGATCAGTTCTTTTTCTTATGAGATGTTTCACATTCTCTTCTATTTTTTCATTCTTTTTTTGTTTTGTTTTGTTTTTTATTTCTTGATCTCTTATAACTTCACTGGCTTTGTCTTACCCAATTCCTATTTTCAAGGAGTTATTTTCTTCCTCAAGATTCTGGATCTCCTTTCCTAACTGGCTGCCTTTCTTTTCATAATCTTCTTGTTTTTCTTGGATTGTTCTTTTTTTTATTTTTCTTCAACCTCTCATTAGATTTTTGAACTTTTTTTAAGTCCTTCTATGAATTCTTTTGGAGTACGTGACCATTTGATGTTACTCTTTGGGGTAGAAGAGGGTTTCTTTGGTTCAGTATTCTTGTCTGAAAATGAACTCCGGTTTTCTCTATTCTCACAGTAACTCGCTATGGTTATATTCTTTCTCCTTTGCCCGTACATTTTGTTTTATTTGTAGTAGCTTAGTTTTTGTAATCATCTCCAGTTCTGGTGTATGAGAGATGGTGCCTCTGACCGCAGCGCCTCCTTCAGGTCTCCCCTCTGACCTGGAACCAAAACTAAAACCTCTAGCCTCCTCTAAGTACCCACAGCCAGCAGCATCCCTGCCCCACTGCTTCTGGACTCACTGGTTTTTTCTCACTCCTACCCACATCTCTGCAGCATAGCTGGGTCCTTATCAGCAGAGGTTCCCTAGATCTACCTCACTCAGATGCCCAATTCCCCTCACTGTCTTGGGAGTAAAAGTTCCTATGACTGGAGCTGAGGCAGCCTCCCAACCCAGCCAACCCCAGGGCTTGCTGCCTGTTGTTTAAAGGGACTTAGAACCTAATCTGGAGGTGTTTACCCTTCACAGGGATGAAACCTCATCCTGAAATTTTTCTTCAGATCTTTTCTGATTGTTCCAGGTGGACTCTTGTTCTGCCTCTATTCTTATTTATTTTTAACATTCTGTGTTCACCCTGAGGCACTATTTTATCACTTTTGGGGGGAAATCTTGAGATCTTGGAATTTTCTGACCTACCCTGCCATCTTTCTCTCACCTGCATACATTCTAAGGAAGAAGAAAAGGCTTATATGTCTTTAACATGCATAAACTACTTTACAGAAAGGCAGTACAGTGACCTTCATCTTAACAAGCACTTCCATTAACTGGTCTAGGCATAAAGATGATTCTGCTGAGCTTCTTAGCAAATTAACTTTCATTAAATATCAGAAATTATGATGCTATCTGAAAGTTCAAAGGGGACTATTCTATAATGACTGAGCATGTGTTTGTGCATAGCTAAAAATTCCTAGAGACTTTTTGGGGGGTATAGGCAGTCAAATCTGAGATTTTATTAATGTAGGAGACTCCTGGTAAGATTGCTCTCTTCACCACTTCAGAAAAATACGTTCTCTTTCACTTAAAGTTTCAAGGAGTTACCTAAGGCACCTTGATTAGGGCAGTTCAGCAAACATGTTTCAGAGACTAGACTTGACAAAACTCTTCTTGACTCCAACGTCAATTTTTTTATCAACCACACCACTGTTGCTGCCTCTCATTTTGCACTTGGTTCTTAAAAATCAAATACAATCAAATAAAAAAAATCAAATATACTTGGACAAAAATTTAAAAACAAATTGTATTGGGATTATGTTTTCAGGGAGGAAGGATGTGTGGAAGAGGCAACATAGTACAGGGGAAAGAACACTTCTGGCTCTAAAGCAAGATGATATGATTTGAATCCAAACTCTTATCACTTACTATTTCAGTGACATTGGAAAAGGCCCTTAATCTGCCTGGGCCTGAATTTCCTCATCTTTAAAATTATGGGGTTGGACAAAATGACTTCTAAAGTCCCTTTATATCTGTGACCATATTATATAGAGCAACCTCAGGATTTGGGTGCTCAAAATAGAAAAGTCAATAATTATACAGTTTGGGGATTTAGGCAATATATGTATATATGGATATATATATACGCATATATATATATTTACACATATATATCTATTTACGCATATATATACTTATATATATCATAAATCAGGGCATAGTGGGTTTTTTCTCCAAATTGTCTGTAAATCAGCTCAAATAATATAATAGCAGTTACCATTTATATCATGCATTAAGATTTTGCTGTTGTTCAGTTGTTTCAGTAATGTCCGGTGCTTTATTACTCCGTTTGGGGTTTTCTTGGCAAAGATACTGGAGTGGTTAGTCAGTTTCTTCTCCAGTGCATTTTATAGATGAGGAAACTGAGGAAAAAAGGGTTAAATGATTTGCCCAGAGTCACACAGTATCTGAGGCCAGATCTGAAATCAACAAGATGAATCTCCCTGACTTTAGGCCCAGCTCTCTATTTACCACACCATCTAGTTGCCCAAAGATAATAAGAATCATTTCTTTTGCTACAAAGTCAAATGTTCATTATAAAGATAGTTGCATACTGCAACATCTCTTACAGAGGATGAACAGAAATTCTTAGATAATTGTAATGAGATCCGTCAAATTAAGTCACCATATAATTCAGTTCTTGATTATTTCAGTGCAAAGGTGGCTACAGAATAGGCTTATGGGAAATATATTGGAAAAAAACAGTTTAGAATGAAGAAATGAAAAAAAGAAAAAAGTATGTAGATAATTCCAAAGTCTCATCCCCATATATTATGAATATTTTCTTCAAGAAGAGAGTCGGAAAGTGATATAAATGGTTGACACCAAACAACACAACAAAAAATAAGTATATCTTTACAGAAGGGAAATTATTTTCTGTATGCAGTCAGATTATTAACTAGATGAGAAAAACTCAACACCCAATTCAAAGAAACGGTAACAATGAGAAGATATTCTATGAAACAGCAATAATTTCATTCTGACTTGCTTAAACAAACAGCTAACTGAGATATGCAGAGTATTTTCTATAGCAGCCCTCACCATTACAAATATACAGCTGACAAACAGAAGAAGATGGAAAATCCCGCTGTTTGTTGATGACCCAAAAAAGGCATTTGATTTGTTATACCAGAAAAACAACCTACAAATCTTAAAGTGTCTCCTCCAGCAAGCTGTCTCCCATGCATTTAAGATCATGATAGAGGTATCAAAAGAAATCATTTTACTCAACAGTGTTTTGAATATCAACATCAAGTGAGGCACAAAATCTTACAAAAACAATGCTGCCAGTTAGATTTACCAGAGTCATGAGGATAAGAATATCTTTACTGCCTCCCTCACTGGGCTATCATGAGGGAAATGCTTGCTAAATTTTAATGCACTATACAAGTGGGAGATACTTTTCTTCCCCAAAACAAATATATTTCTAAAGAAGTCTAGCATTTGGATCAGAATCCCCCAAATTCTCTAGGATTAAAAATAGGTGACCATCCCTAAATTTCAGGCATTTATACTGGGGGAAGGCTTTGAGAAGTAGGGAGAATGTCAGAAGTTAGTGCCAATCTTTTCGAATGTTAAAATGTCTCCCCTTTACCCTGCACCTCCCAACCCCATAAAGGCCAATTTAAGCACTAAGGTCCTGCTGCTTGATCGATGCCTTCATCTCATCATTCAATCAGTTCTAAACCCTACTGTACTAGTATTTAATCCACTTTCTCCCATTTTATCTAGGATGATATTATGAGAGGGATGATGCTTGTAGGTAGGAATTGGAAAGAAGAGAGGTAAGACTGTTTAGGAAGCTACTGAAATACTAATCCAAGTGAATGTGAATGTGAACGGAGAGAAGGGGATGAATGAGAGAAACAGGGTGAAGCTACAAAAGATAAAACTTAGCAACTTGTGGAATACAAAAGAGTGAAGAAAATACTGTTTGGGAAAATGACAAGAAGGAAGGAAGGAAGGAAGGAAGGAAGGAAGGAAGGAAGGAAGGAAGGAAGGAAGGAAGGAAGGAAGGAAGGAAGGAAGGAAGGAAGGAAGGAAGGAAGGAAGGAAGGAAGGAAGGAAGGAAGGAGAGAGGGAGGGAGAGAGAGGGAGAGGGAGGGAGAGAGAAGGAGGGAGAAGGAAGGGAGGAAGGAAGGAAGGAAAAAAGGGAGGGAGGGAGAGAGAAGGAGGGGGGAAGGAAGGAAGGAAGGAAGGGAGGGAGGGAAGGAGGAACTTAGATCACATACTTGGGGAGCTAAGTGACACAGTGTTTAGATAAACTACTGGGCCTGGAGTCTTCCTGAGTTCAAATGTAGCCTCAGACACTTATTAGCTATGTGACCCTGGTCAAGTCACTTAATCGTATTTGCCTCAGATTCCTCAACTGTGAAATAAACTGGAGAATAAAATGCCAAAAATATCCCAGTATCTTTGTTAAGAAAATCCCAAATGAGGGCGGAGCCAAGATGGCGGAGTAGAAGGACACACATTTACGAGCTCCGAAACCAAAGCCCATAGAATTAATGTAAAAAGAGACCCCCATAACTTCTGGACCACTGAAAAGTGTACAGAAACGGAGTGGAAGAGATTTCCGTGCCAGAGAGCCCTGGAGAGCTGTCCCCAGGGTCCGTTATGCCCCAGAAAGCGGACACCACCCCAGCGCTGCCCTGGCCGTGGCCCCAGAGAAGCTGACCCAAGCAGGCTTCAGGGACGGAGGTTCCGGCAGCCGGGAAAGTCCCTCCGCCCACAGAAGCTACAGGTCAGTGAGAGAGGCTGGGCTGGAGGAGGGGAGCGGAGTGTCTTCGTGACTCAGGCCCCCTTGGGAGGAAGTGGCGGAGGCAGCGTGGGCGGCGGCTGAGGCAGCAGCGGCAGCAGGCAGGATCTTCATTACTGAAAGTCTCTACGTAAGCAACCTGAGGGAGCAGAGCCTGGGAGACGGCCCTGCCCCACCCCGCTCTATTATTGAAGTCCTCTGCACAAAGCCCCTGAGGGAACTGAGCCTGGGAGGCGCCCCCCCACCCCACCCCAGCACCAGAACTAAAGTTCACATTGATTAGCGGCCGTGGGCGGGGAAAGTCCATTTGAACCTCAGACCCTAAGCACTAGCTGGGCAGATCTAGGCAGAGGTGGACAGGAATCTCAGAAGTCAAGTAACTGGCTGGGAAAATGCCTAGAAACGGGAAGAAAAATAAGACTGTAGAGAGTTTTTTCGAACAAATGCAAATGATCCCGACTTCCGGATCTGACGAGGAAATATTCTCGCCATCAGGGAAAGATGTGGAGGGCGGGGCCTCAGTACCCCAGGCACCCCAGGGGGATGTCGGGTGGGCTCAGGCCTTGGAAGAGCTCAAAAAGGACTTTGAAAAGCAAGTTAGACAGGTGGAGGAAAAACTGGGAAGAGAAATGAGAGCAATGCAAGAAAAGTATGAAAAATGGGTCAATACCTTGGTAAAGGAGACCCAAAAAAATGCTGAGGAAATTAACACCTTGAAAAATAGGCTCACTCAATTGGAAAAAGAGGTTCAAAAAGCCAATGAGGAGAAGAATGCTTTCAAAAGCAGAATGAGCCAAATGGAAAAAGAGGCTCAAAAACTCACTGAAGATAATAGTTCTCTCAAAATTAGAATGGAACAGATGGAGTCTAAAGACTTTATGAGAAACCAAGAAATCACCAAACAAAACCAAAAGAATGAAAAAATGGAAGAGAATGTGAAATATCTCATGGGAAAAACAACTGACCTGGAAAATAGATCCAGGAGAGACAATTTAAAAATTATGGGACTACCTGAAAGTCATGATCAAAAAAAGAGCCTTGACATCATCTTTCATGAAATTATCAAGGAAAACTGCCCTGACATTCTAGAACCAGAGGGCAAAATAAGTATTGAAAGAATCCATCGATCACCACCTGAAAGAGATCCAAAAAGAGAAACTCCTAGGAACATTGTGGCCAAATTCCAGAACTCCCAGCTCAAGGAGAAAATCTTGCAAGCAGCTAGAAAGAAACAATTCCAGTACTGTGGAAATACAATCAGGATAACTCAAGATCTAGCAGCTTCTACATTAAGGGATCGAAGGGCGTGGAATAGGATATTCCAGAAGTCAAAGGAACTAGGACTCAAACCAAGAATCATCTACCCAGCTAAACTGAGTATAATACTTCAGGGGAAAATATGGTCTTTCAATGAAACAGAGGACTTTCAATCATTCTTGATGAAAAGACCAGAGCTGAAAAGAAAATTTGACTTTCAAACACAAGAATGAGAAGAAGCATGAAAAAGTAAACAGCAAAGAGAAGTCTTAAGGGACTTACCAGAAGTGAACTGTTTACATTCCTACATGGAAAGACAATATTTGTAACTCTTAAAACTTTTCTGTATCTGGGTAGGTGGTGGGACCACACACACACGTACACGCATGCACATGCACACACATACACACATGCACACACATACAGAGACAGAGAGCAAAGATTGAACTGAATAGGAGGGGACCATATCTTAAAAGAAATTAAGGTAAATGGTGAGAGAGAAATGTAGTGGGAGGAAAGAGGGTGAAATGGAATGGGGTAAATTATATGTCATTTAAGAGGCAAGTAGGAGACTTTTTTAGTGGAGGGAAAAAGAGGAGAGCTGAGAAAAAAACAAAAACAAAAAACAAGAAGTTTACCCTCATCACATTTGACTAAAGGAAGGAATAAAATGCACACTCATTTTGGTATGAAAACCTATCTTACAGTATAAGAAAGTGGGGGAGAAGGAGATAATGCAAGAGGGGGATGATGGAAGGGAGGGCAAAGGGAGGAGGGAGCAATTTGAAGTCAACACTTGGGGAGGGACAGGATCATAAGACAGAAGAGAAACAATGAGGGGCAGGGTAGGATGGAGGGTAATTCAGTTAGTCTTACACAACATGACTATCAGGGAAGTCATTTGCAAAATTACACAGATATGGCCTATATTGAATTGCCTGCCTTCCCAAAGGGAATGGGTGGGGAGGGAGGGATGGGGAGAATTTGGAACTCAAAGTTTGAGGAACAACTGTTTAGTATTGTTGTTGCTACTAGGAAAGAAGACATATAGTTAATGAGGAATAGAAAGTCATCTGGCCCTACAGGAGAAAAGAGAAGATAGAGACAAGAGAAGGGAGGGATGACAGAAGAGAGGGCAGATTGGAGATAGGGAAAATTAGATTGCTTGGGGTATTGGGGTGGGGGGAGGGGATAAAAGGGGAGAAAATTTGGAACCCAAAATTTTGTGAAAATGAATGTAAAAAGTTAAATAAATAAATAAATTTAAAAAAGAAAAAAAAAAGAAAATCCCAAATGAGGTCATAAAGTCAGATATAAATGAAACAAGTGAATGACAATACCACATACTACAATAAATTCTAAATGTGTAAAACACCAAATATAAAAGGCTAAATAACGACAAAAATTGGAGAGAACAGTTGAAGGCATCTTTTACAACGATTACTGGTAGAGCATTCATTATCAAAGAAGCGATAAAAGGTCCTTCCCTGATAGAATATAAGCTCCTTGAGATTAAGTAATGTTTTTCATTTTTCTTTCTAGCCCCAGTGCTTAACCCCGTTCCTGGAACATGTCAGTACTTAATAAATGTTTGCTGGTTGAATGGCGATCAAAATAAATAATTTCAATATTGTGAAATGCATGCGTTTTTGCACAAACTGAACTATGTAATAGACAAGAAAAGAAATCTTCTATTGGCTCTTAAAATCAATACATCAAATAGCATTGATACAGTATCTAAAATCCAAGAAATGCAGGGAATTAACACAAATATATGACTGAGAGTCATGTTTCAATAGAAAAATATTCCAAAGGCATCTAAGTGGTGCAGTAGATATAGCATTGGACCTTGGATCAAGAAAACGTGAATTCATATCTGACCTCATGCTATTAGCAGTGTCTCCCTGGGCAAGTCAATTCACCCAGATTTGCCTCAATTTTCTTAACTACAAAATGGCACCTCCATCACAGAGCTGGGAAGATCAAATCAGATAATATTTGTAAAAAGTACTTAGTATAGCACTTGGCACATAGTAGGCATTATACAAGTACTTATTCCCTTTTCCCTTCCTTTCTTTTCAAAAGATGAATTGTTGATTACTAGTAATCATATGAAAGATTTCTCCAAATTGACATAAATGTAATTTAAAAACAACTCTGAGGTTTCACCTCGTTCCCAACAAATTTTCAAAGATAACAAATTTGGAAATCACAAATGTTGGAAAGGTATTGCACACTAATTGTGTGGATCTAACAATTCTGAAATTCTCAGAGTCCAATCATTCTAAAAAACAATTTGGAATTATGTGGACAAAGTAACTAAAATGTCCATACCTCTTTATAAGAAATCCGTCCGCTATACTTAGATCCTATGGAGGTCATGGACAAAAAACAAGTTCCATAAATGGCAAAATATTGATAGCAGCATTTTTTTTGTAGCAGCAAAAAATTGTTAAAAGTGGGAGTTTCCTGACTGGTGAATGACTAAAGGAATTATGGGACATGAAAGCACCAAAATATTATTGTTCATAAGAAATGATGAATATGAGGTTTTCAAAAAACTTGAAAGACATATATAAACTGACCGAGAATGAAATAAGCAGAACTATGAAAACAATATACACAATGAATGCACAAGAAACCTGAAGGAAAAGAAAACAGAAGAGAATGCTATGTAATTATAATGATCAACCTTGACTCCAAAGAAGAGTTAAGAGAATACTTCACCCTCTTTTTAATGGAGAAGTGAGAGATAATAGGTATAGAATTTTTGCCTTCGCTATAGGTTGGGGTTTGAGCTTCTAAAAACTTTACTAAAACAGACAACTCACTGTGTAAGTAGGACAAAGGCATATTTAGCAATGATTGTAAAATAAAAACAATAAGCATTGAGTTAAAAAAAAACTATAGGAGCTTATTCATTTGATCATTCTCTGATTTGTAATTTCTCTTATCTACTAACTTCTTCTAAACCCACCAATTTATGCTCAGGTTTCTTGCATTGTTAAGAGACTAACTTTAAAAAGAGAAAGAGAAGAAATTATTGGGATATAAGGTTAACAGTTTTAAAGCAGTTTGTGAATGGTAAATAGGGGCAATGTGGAAAAGGAGACCAGATTATGCAGATTGCTGAAGCTTTCAGGATGTCTACATCTTTAATGAATTCATAATCCTCATTCTTAGTGTCCTTTCCTGATACATATTTACCCAGTAACATTTGTAGTTTGTATTTTTAGATGGGAGTTGAGAACTGAAATATTTAGTCTTTGTTGTGCATGGGAGGCTTATCCAATGTCTGGAATATATTGTAGAAGCCATATGTTTAATGGGAAGAGAAATGGATTTGGAGGGAGAAATGAACCTGGGCTTCAAGTAGGCCTGGCACAGATTAGGCAATTAAAAAATGCTCATCCTGCTCCTAATCTACCAGATTCTATTACTAGGATATGTGAGCATATCAAAAAGATATCTGGAGAAGGTAAAGGAACATTTTTGTTCTGTCTGCACGTGATAATTAAAATGGTGTTTGTAGAACATAAACTTCTTGAAAGTGTGGACTGGTTCTTATTTTGTCTTTGTGTCTCCAGCACCTACTATGGAAATAGGAGTTATTAAATAATGGAAGACAGATTGAATTGTTGAGTCTGGAAAAGATGTCCATCTGGCATTATAGGACCCCTAAATTAAAAGGGTATTTTTTTGAGAATTGTCTAGTCATCCCTGATACATTTTCACCTTTTAGATTTTATAGTCAACATAAAAACAAACATATTCACTCCCTTTCTCCACATCCTTCCCAAAGAAGTGACACAACAGATGTTGGTATTAGCTAATGGTCCTTTAGGCAATACTCTATCAAAGTTTTTCACTTTAAACCTACAAACCCCCCTCCTTATGGCTGCTCTCCCTCCTGATGGTAGCTGTTTCAAATAGCTGCTTAAATTAACTGATCTAATTTGAATTATATCTAGTAAGTAAGATGCCTCCCATCTCTCCATCTTCCAATGTGTTTTACACACACTGTTATATTAATCTTCCCAAAGCATTGTTCTTATTTTGTTGATCCTTTGATCTCTGAAATTCAAACTCTTTCTACCAGGCATAAGGTCTGTTTTGTCCTCATCATACATTTCCAGTCTTACCTAGCACTATACTACTTTTTATGTCCTACAACCTAAAGAACTAGGTTACTTGCATTTCCTTGAAAGTACTCCTTGGTTTCCTTCTTCTGTTTTTCATTGTTTATGGTTTTTCTTCTGCTGCTTTTCCACCTGTTGAATCCCTACTCATTTTTCAAGGAACAACTTAAAAGTCACCTCCTTCAGGAAGCCTTCACCTAATCAAAAGAGCATACATTTAGAGCTGAAAGAGACCTCAGAGATTCTCTAGTTCAATCCCTTTGTTTTATAGGTAACAAAACTAAAGCCTGGAAAAGTTAAATAACTGCTTCAAGGTTACACAAGTAGCATAGACAAAATTAGAATCTCTGTTCTCTGTCTCTAAAGCTCCCCAAATCAACACTCTTTCTTTCATACCCTAAAGGCAGATGGAAATAATCTTTTCCTTCTCAGAACCCTCTTCTCATGATTCCATAATCCCTCCTTTAATTACTCTTCCTGACAAAATATTAAAGTCCTCCCATATAACAAATATAGTCTAGCAAAACAAATTAATACATTAGCTATGTCTGAAAATGTATGATTTATTCTGCTCCCATAGTCAATCACCTGACTGAGAGGTGGGAAACGTTGTAGGGTTTGGTCATTGCATTCATCAGAGTTCTTTTAAGCCTTTGACAGTTGTTTTCCTTTAGCATAGCACTAAGCCTTTGATGCATGCTTCTCCAGCCCATCCTTTGTACTTCAGTAACTGTACCTTTGCATTATAGTTTGTATTACAATTATTTGTGTACTTAACATCTTCACTACTAGACTGAAAACCACAAAATCAAAATCTGTGTCTTCCTTTTATTTCATCTACCACAAGATTACAGAAAAGAGTTGGAACTCAATAAAACCACAATCAGTTCAGTCAGTCCACAAGCATTTAAGTATCTGCTATAGGTTAAAAGTCCAGAGGTAGGGAACCTGTGGCCTTGAAGCCACATGTAGCCTTCTAGATCCTTGGGTGCAGACTTTTGACTGAGTCTAAGTTTTACAGAATGAATCCTTTTATTAATGGGATTTGTTCTGTGAAGTTTGGATTCAGTCAAAGGGACACTCTTGAGGACCTAGAGGACTACATGCAGCCTCAAAGCCCGCAGGTTCCCCATCCTCAGACTAAATACTGTACTAAGTGTTGGGGATACAGATATAAAGAGTGAAATAATCCATACTGCAAAGTGCTTTCCCTCTAATGGATGAGACAAGTATGATATACAGCACAAATATGAAGTGAATGAATACCATGTAAACAAAGTAGATAAAAGGAGGTGATTTTCCTTTGAAATTTTCATCATATACTATGTCCCTTTAATTCTCTCTTTCTAAGGACTACAATTTCAAGATTTGGGCAGGGGTTTTCTTAGTTTTTCAGCCAGTGGAATAAGCCCCAAACTATATGACCACTACTAGCTTCCACTCCTGACTTTTAAGAAAAATAGAGAGGAAAATGATTTTTGTTATTTCTCTAGGATGTTTGAACTATAGTTTAAACACCCACTGATCAGTCTTCATGTGAGTAGGAGTACAAAGAAAGGTAAAAAAGCAGTCCTGACTGTGTAAATAGGGGAAACCATACCCAAACAACTACATACAAACAAGATACAGACAAGATAAATTGGAGATAATCTTGGAGGGAAGAACTAGCATTAAAAGCGATTGGGAAAGTTTCCTGCAAAAGGTCAAATTTTATCTGTGGTTTGAAGGATGTCAAGTACATCAGAAAACTTGGATGAAGGGGAGAGCATTCTAGATATAGGGGATAGTCAGTGAAATTGTGCAGCCATAAGATGGAGTGTTCTGAGAGGAACAGCAAAGAGGTCAGTGTCAGTGAATTGCAAAGAACATGGAGGGGAATGAAATGCAAGAAGATTGGAGATAGGAATGGATGTGATTATGAAGGTCTTGAAAAGCCAAACAGGTTTCATGTTTGATCTTGAAAATAATAGGGAACCAATGGAATTTATTAAATAAGAGTGGATAGGTAGCATATGGGTAGACTCATACTCTAGAAAGATCAATCTGATAGCTAAGTGAAGTAGGGAGAAATGTAAGGCAGGAAGACCAGTCAGAAGGTTAAACATAGTTAAATTTCTAGTCTACCTTAAGGTAACAGTGGAAAGAGGAATTTAAATCAAGGAAAGTAAGAGAGTAAAATACTTCAGTATCTCAACAAACCAGTACCTCCACTAATAAAAGTCCTTTCTCCAATGGTATAGATCACATTTCACATGTATCTTCTCATCCTGTATGATTCTTGCCCATATTCTGTCATAAAACCTCCAGGAAGGAGCTACCCAACGGGGCCTTCCTTTTGGCCTGTGGGACATTGCACAGAGATCAATGCTACACTCAGTCTTCCCCTTACAATCCTCACTTCGGCACCACGACCAGCTCATCTTCTTCTCCTGGACGTTAACTTTTATGATGCTTCCTGAATATAATCATCGTTGGTGATAGGTCACAGACTATCTGCATCTAGAATCTGCCTATTGCCCTTTGGGTCCTCTTTGGCCATTGTAGTGTGCCATGATTCCTAGCCAGAGAACATCACCAGATGATATGGGTATTAAAAAGATAAGTTTACATTAAAAAGAAAAGCAGCATGAAATGACTAAAAGGTCTATGGAACTTTCTAAGCAACACAACCTTCTCTCTTCTTTTTTGTCAATCCTCCCGCCATCTCATTGTCCACCTGTGGTGCCAGATAAAGATAAATATACTGATGAGACTAACTCAGTGGACTGACTCACCTATCCAACTGCACATCAGGCATAATTTGGACAATAAGTATAGACTGAGATGGAAATTTAAAAATCACTTTTACAAATACCCTTGTTTTCATAGATGCACCTCCAAATTCCGAACATCACTTGGTGGCAAACTATTTATTAACTGGAGGGGAGATATATATATATAAACAATTTATATTATTAATTGGAGGCATTTTTTCACTGGTGTAGGAATCTTCATGGGAGGAAAGTACCAACTATCACTGTAGATCAGCAATCATTCTGAATCTTACATAATCTTAGGGAACTGCCTGCAGTACAGGGAGATTAAATGACAAGTCCTGGATCACAGAAAGTAGATGTAGGAGGCAGAACCTGAACCCAGATCTTCTTGACTCTGAGACATTTCCTCTTTTCAATATGTTAGGCTTTCTCTGATAATATTATAGTGATACTATTCAATAGTCTTCAATAATTCCTAGCCATCCCACACATGAATTCTACAGGAAGAAAGAAGGAAGAAAGGAGAGAGTGAGAGAGAGAGAGAAAGGAAGGAAAGGAAGGAAAGGAAGGAAGGAAGGAAGGAAGGAAGGAAGGAAGGAAGGAAGGAAGGAAGGAAGGAAGGAAGGAAGGAAGGAAGGAAAGAAGGAAGGAAGGAAGGAAGGAAGGAAGGAAGGAAGGAAGGAAGGAAGGAAGGAAAGAAGGAAGGAAGGAAGGAAGGAAGGAAGGAAGGAAGGAAAAAGAAAGAAGGAGAGAAAGAAAGGGAGGGAGGGAGAAAGGAAGGAACAAAAGAAGGAAACAAGTATTTATTAAGTGCCTACTATGTGCTAGGCACTATGCTAAGTGCTTTGCAAATATTATCTCACTTGATCCTCACAACTTTGGTAAGTAGATACTATTATTAACTTCATTTTACTGCTGAGTAAACTGAGGCAAACACAGGTTAAGTGACCTTACCAGGGTTAAATAGCTAGTAAGTATCTAAGGCAAGATTAAAACTTTCCAAGTGTAGTCCAGCACTATCCACAATACCATGCTGCATGCCTCTAAAAAATCAGGAACCAAACTCATGTTTCCTGCTTACCCATAGTTATATGTTTTCTACAGGGGGGAAAAAAGCTCTCCTTAACAATATCAGTGGGACTGGAGAAGCTGACAGTCTCAACGCGAGCAGAAAGATGTCCCAGAAAATCACTCTACCAGTACAAATGCAGCCCCTAAGGCAGCAGCACCCTCCTCCCCCAGAAGGGGATGACTAGCAGGAGAAATATCCCTTCCTGCTACATATCAAACAAGTCAGGTTTCAGTAATTCATATATTTATTAGTGAATAAATGTAGGTCAAAAAAGGTTATGGAGAATCCACATCCAAGGCTATATGCTTTTCTACAAATCAGGAGATATGGAGGTTTTATTTTAATAATATCCAGTATAATACTTTAGTACCTTGGGAAATAGTTTTGACAACTCACACCATTATCTTTACTCTATAATTTTTTAGATTTGTCTTTGGTTTTATGGTTCCTCATAATTTGAACCATAAAACTTGGACAAATAGTCTTAACCTTAAAAAACAAGCTACCTAAAAAAATTAGTCTGCAGAGGTTGAGAGTTGATCATATCATCTCCCAGTATACTCTATCTTTTTAGTCAAATGTTAAGAAATATGTTTGCATGAACTAAAAGGAAATGTGGGCATCCCAAAATAGGCCTGCAGAAACATGGAGCCTGAGGCATAGGGTATAAATGGAATGTGTCTGAATTAAGATTTGTAAAGGTAAAAGCTTTGTTATACTCTGATATACATAGAAAGTTAATAAAAACTTACTACATTAGGTGACGATTAATACAAATAGCATAACTCAGATGAAGTATTTAGAGCTGGAAAGGATTTTGGAAATCACCTAATCCAACACCCTCATCCTACAAATGAAAAAACTGAGGCCTAGAATGACACAGATCTAATTAGAAGAGTCAGAGTTTGAATTGAGGTCATTACTTTCCTCACTGATACCACCTGTCAATCTGATAACCATCATACTCGTCCTAGTCACCATCAGATGGCCCTGGAGGAGAAGTGAGGCTGGTGACCTGCACAGCCCTCCCTCACTGAAAGCAAAGTCAAGTGTAAGTCATGTCATCATTTCTCTGATGGCACGGTCTTCTTTGCCAACGAAGGACAAACACAATAGTCACCATCATAATTATGAGAATTTATACAGGACCTTCAGGTATACAATGCATTTACACTTATTATCTCAAGAGATCCTCACATTGAGCCTTTGTTGATTATCTCCCATTTATATATCCAATTTTACAGAATTGCTTATGTGTCAGCCAACAGACATTTATTAGGGCCTACCATGTGCCAGGCTGGTACTGAGCTAAGAACTTGGGATAAAAAAAAAAAAGAGGCAAAAGACAGTCCCTGTCCTGGAAGAGTTCACAATCTGATGTTTCTCCCAGTAGACTATGAGATCCTTGAGACTGTCTTTTGTCTTTTTTTGATTTCTCTGAAACTTAGCACATAGTAGGAATGTTTACTGATTGATTGTAGGTGCTATTATTATCACCATTTTATAGATATGTAAACTGAGAGCAGTTAAGTGACAAGGTCACACAGCTAGTGTATAATTTAATAAGAAGAATAATCAATAAACATCTATAAATGGTATATACCATATGCCAAGCACTATGCTTAGCACTTTAAAATTGCTATCTCATTTGATCCTTACAACAACCCTGAAAGGTTGGTGCTATTATTTTCCCCATTTTACAGATAAGGAAACTGAGGCAAATAAAAGTTAACTAGCTTGCCTAAAGTCACACAGTAAGTCTCAGAAGCAGAATTTGAACTTGTCTGCCTGATTCTAAGTCTAGGACTCTATCCATGATACCATCTAGCTGCTCCTGCAGCAGAACACTGTTTTAGCTCTAGACTTTCCCTACTCTCAATTTATGGCCTTATATAACAGATAATTTCTCTGTATTTCAGTTCTCCTATTTATACAACACAATGGAATCATTAAATACATGTGGTAGATTTAAAAGACAAGGCTATGTGAGAAATATTTTTCTTTCTCTAAAACAGTGAATGTTACTTTATTAGTCAAAGAAAAAAATATTCCCTCAACTTCAGTTTTACATAATTAAATATGTAAAACAAAGAGTGTAAGGTGAATTTTTTTTAACTAAGACTGTTTCATCAGAGATCTGAATGTGTATCACCATAAGTACTATTACTTCTTTTATTGTGTGACTGAAATAAAATTACTTCAACCTAAGTTTTATAATTAAAATAAAAGTTTATCTGTTACCTTTGAGTTCAAATGGAAAATTATTAGAAAGCATTAATAGGAACTACTATTAAAAAACTCAAATTATTTCTAAAAATGCAACCCCCCCAAAAAAAAAAAACTCTCTGCGATAAAATATCTAGCATTTTCTTAGGAACAGCAGTGAAGGAAGGGAAGAAAAAGCTCTGATTGTCTACTCTGTTTCAGGCACTGTGCTAAGCACTTTAAAATATTATTTTCTTAATGCTCACAGCAATCCTGGGAGGTAGGTGCTATTATTATCATCATTTTACAATTGAGGAAACTGAGGCAAGCAGCATTTAAGGTACTTGTCCACTGTCCTACAGGTAAGCAGTGCCTGAATTAAAATTTGAATTCAGGTCTTCCTGACTCCAGAAAGTCTGTGCACTCTATGTACTGTACCACCTAGCTGTCTATGAATGAATACTGTCTAAAAATTTGTTCCCACAGTTACCATACTTATAGTTAGATTTAACTAAACATAAGCTTTGTGTAACAAATACAAAGTGCTGTAGAAAAAGTATTGTATTTTGAATGAAAAACTCTGGTTTCAAACCCTGACCCTGGCACATACTACCTATGTAGAGCTTTACTATGTATTCCACTCCCTTCTCTGGTTCTTGTTTTCTTCAGAGTGGATGACTTCAGGGTCTTGTCCTTTCCAGTTCTAATGCTATGAGTCTATGAATGAAATCTCTTAAAAACTGAGATCACATTATTGATTCTATACTCTGTCTAATAAACTATCAAATTTATTAATTTATTAAAAATTCAGCTCATGGAGCTCAACTCACATTCCAAAGAAATTTGAAACTGGCTTCCCTTTTCATTACCATCACTCCCTCACACAGGCAGATCAGCGTACCTAAAGAAATGTTGAAGCCACTGGACCCCTTTAAGAGACCATCGTAGGATCTGGACAGATACCCAGGACAGACTTGATAGAGAATTCTCCAGTCATTCCACTTAAAGTCTGAATTAGATTGTCACTCAGACTGAAGATGATTCTCTCTGGGTTTAAACCAGTTACATTGATTCATGACCTCTACATTATTAATAACTTATCTAGAAATAAACACTCCAATGACTTTCAACCTAAAATGTTGAGTCTTAGTTAGGATTTCAGATTCAGTATTTTCCTACAGGAGGCAGGAACAGTGAGGTATCTAGTTTTAGCCCTCTCTCCTCACCCACTGCTATTTTTGTTAAAAGTAAGCCATCTAAAAGTAAATGGAAGCAGCCTCAAAACCAAAGATTAGCATTAGTGATACTAGCTTCAGATAAATTTACTTCCACTACCACAGGCTAAATTACACTGATTTCTATTATTCAAAATAAGGACTATACCTTGCCTTGCAGAGTTAAGTCAAATTACATATAAGATTTACAGTGATTTTGAAGCCTTTGTTTTGGATTAGAACTATAGTATCAGAATTGTTTAATGTTGGCAAAACTGAAAATATTAAAAAACCTCTAAGCTGTGTTTTAAACTTTGTTAATAAAGTACATCTTTATTTGTAATTTGTCATTTCTCATCCCTAACCATTTAACCACACAAAATTAACATATTTGACTGTTTATTCTGGCTCAGTCACTTAGTGTCAAGGGGGCTGGGTGGAAGAATCTCCTATTCTCCTATTCCTCAAATCTATTTCCTAAGTTTAAGGATTCCAAGTTCCATAAAAGAAAGCTGCCAATCTGAAGCTTTCTGCTGTAGTGTTTTGGGACTCGAGGTCAAGACATATGGGTTAGACTCTCACTTCTAACACTTACTACCATGGGGTCAGTGTTAGAACTTCCTCCTTTGTAAAAAAAAAAAAAAAATGGGAATAATAAGACCTGTAGTATCTAGAGGTTTGTGGTACAGATCAAGTTTGTAAGGCATTTACAAACTTAAAAGCATTATACAGCATGTCCCAGAAGTCTTTGGGTAGTTTTAAGCTTAAAACTACATTAAGACTTTTGGGACACAAGCTAAAAATTTTGACAAGTATTTATATGCAATCTCTGAGGCTTCATGATCTTGAACATTTTAAGAATGATGTACCACTTGATCATTTTCAATAATTCAAAAATGCCTTCCTCAAAGTAAAGACAAAGATAAAATAGAAGTTAAAGGATAACTTAAATTCAGACTCTAATATACTCCATCAAAGGGAAAAGCTTATGAAGCTAAACCTTCTACTGACAGTTGCCAACCTATTTCAGTCAACCCAATTTGTAACATGCTGAACTTACCCAAGAAGGAAAACCTCACCACCCAATGTAAGCATTTTTTTCCTGACTAACAAGTCATCTTCTTTTATATCTATCATCTTGTGTCATTTGTCCCACCTCTCACAGCAAGTAAGAATCCATCACCCTGAGCTATTCAAAGCTGAACATTTTCCCCCTCTGTCCAGTTTCTTGTAGAATTTGTGTCTAGATGGCACCTTTCAAGCTATAATGATTAAGTTAAACAAGGCTTTTAAGCAGACTAGTTCAACCTGCTCTGCAGCTGCTCCTATTTCACACTAGAACTAAAAAGAAAAGTTAAGTGTTACCAGAAACACCACCTGCCCTTCTTTTCCAAAGCACTTCCCTGTTGTCTCCTAAGGTTTTCCATACTTCCCTCAAATTGCATCCAAGCCAAACAGGACACAGTCACTTAAGCTCCACCAGCAGTCGCCAGCTGACCAAGTCTTTCTCACTTCAGTGTGGTTTATTAAGGTTTACACAGTCCTCTCCTCTCACTTTGCTGAAGTGAAAATAACCTACCCCATCCCCCACACTCCTCTTCCCTTTTGTAGAGGTGACAACTAGAGACTTTAGATGCGGACAATATGATCTTCCCCCCCAAAATACATAAAATTATGATTTATTCATGAGATAATATATTAATAATATATGATTATTTTTATTAGGAAATAGAATGGAAATGTTGACAGTATAAACGAGCTTCTGGCTTATGACAAGAGGTCACTTTTGAGAAGTTAATTTCCTATCATCCAGGTGTGTATCAAACACACCATCTCTTCCCCTCTAAACTGTGGCTGCTCCCCCTTCCCACACACTGGAAACTACCATTTCTGAGGACCACGGAAGAATAGGTTTTCTTTACTCTGTGAAAACTGAAATTACAAATATACACTAACCCAAACATCTTCCTACTTCGATTGTATGAACCAATTTCTTTTACTAAAGGAAATCCCTGATTCACCGGAGCAGTAGCAGGCGAGCATGGGTGGGTAGTAGGAGGCAGTGGGGAGGTGGTGATTCGAATGAAAATCGAGACATGCTGCATATTTTTCCAAGCTTAGTCCTTTCAAGGGCAGATATCAAGGTGAACAGCAGTCCCTGTTTCACAGCACCACTCAGGGATATGTGAATGATTGTGGAAGATTGGTACACTAGCTTTAGTTCACTTAGGGCTCATGCAAAAAGGCAAAGTCTCACTCAAGAAATACATTTCAGGTCCTTTTTTTCCCCTCCCAGTGCAAAGTACTTGTATAACGTGCACAAAAGAAAAGCTCTGCAATGCAATGTAATTGCAAGACTCCCCGGCTTTGAAAGACACAATAAGCGTCTTCGTTCCCCCCACCTCTCTTTCTCCAGTTCCTTCTCCTCATCCCCCTCCTGCCTCACCTCCTCCCTCTTCGAAACCTCCCCCACCAAGCCCAAGTGAAAGGCTCAGCTCTCAGAGACCAGGTTCCCCGGCTTCCCGGTTTCCAGTATTCCAGACCTTTCCTAGCCAAGCAAAAAGCAGCCCTCGCTTGCCTTACCTCGGGGGCTGTTTTCCGGCAAATACGGCGGGGCTGTCGGAGTGACATTTCCAGAATGGGATGCTGACAGCAAAGGAGAGCGTTCATCCACTCCATCAGCAGCCATGACTGCAGCAGGAGCTCAGCTGGGAAGAGAGGCTGAGGGGCCAGCGGCTGCTTTCTCTGCTGCTGAAGCTGCTGCTGCTCCTGCTGCTGTACCGGCTACTGCTGCTGAAAGGGGGAGGGGGGGGGCGGCCAGGATGTGTCACAAGGCGAGGGGGGAGGGGGCAGGGAGAGTGAGGGACCAAGGGAGGGGGAGGGGAAAGGCTTTTAAAATCCGAGGGGGGAGGGGAGTTTGAGAGAAGCTGCGAAAGCAGGAGCGGGCGCCTGGGCAAAGAACAATTAGGGATGGAGCGGGAAATGGGCGGGGAGAGCAGGATGGCTCAGGCTCTGCCCTCAATGCATCTTAAGTTTACTGAATGGAGGAGGAGAAATGGAAGATCCACTCGAGAACAGGTAGAAAGTAGTCTTTCTCGGTGACTCTAGGTAACTGGAGAACTACGGTAAGCAGAGTTAACATTATCAAGCATTTCCTGGAGGGAGAACAAGGTAATTTTGGCTTTCAAACCAAGGGCAATTGTATGGGAAAAGTTAAATCCCGAATCTTTGCTATTTAATTTCTCAACTGGTTAAAAAAAAATGTGAAAGTTTCATTCATTATTCAGAGGATTGAGGTTTTGTTTTTGTTTTTTAATGTGTTTGTTTCCTAACATTTTAAGTAGGTATGGTGTTTCTGCGTTCTTTACCTGCATATATTAGCACCTTTACGGTAGGATTCTGCCAAGATCCAGTGTGGTAAATGACAACCAAAAGTTTCCCTCTATAAATGCAGCTTATTTCCTTTATTCTGAATCTGTGTGATGTTGTCACTGGTACATAAGTTGTAATGAGGCTTTAGAATCACACGAGATCCTCAAATTCACATAATTTTCGTGGGACTGATGAATGAGTCCTCATCTCCAATTTGCCTCCTGACTTCCTTGACTTCTTTCAAGGCTCAGATAAAATCCCGTTTAATACACCTTTCACGAGAATTCAATTCTCGTGCTTTGCTCTGTCGATTATTTCTTATTTATCCTATATACTGTTTAGCTTGGTTATACATAACTATCTCCCCCATTCGACTGTGAGCTCCTTGAAAGCAGGGATTTTTACCTGGCACTGAGGCTGGATACTTTGTGTATTTCCCTGGCTCATAGTAGGCACTTAATAAATGTTTTGGGGTTTTTTGGTTTTTTTTCTACTGACTAAAAGTTTTAAAATAAATACCTGCAGATGACAGTGACTAAAAGCTAATAAATACCTTGATTTCTAGGTTTGATTTTTTTGTGGTTGTTGATGATTTGACTTAGTACAAAAATAGAATGTAAATTTCTTGAGGATATTTATTTTATAATTGTAGCCTCAGGAACTTGCACAGTGCTAGACACATAATAGGTGCTTAATAAACAATTGTAGAATTGAAATGGAATGAGAGATTTGCAGAAATATAAATATCATAGACTATTGTATAAATCCTATTAAAAAGTGATATGGAATTAGACTTGGTCCTGAGTACTTCTTCCTTAGGACTAGAGATAAGAAGTCACATGGGAAAGACAAGAGAAAAAAGGCAGCCAGTCATCCCAGCTGTAAATTTGAAAGAGTATAGGGAAAGCCAACCTTTTGTCCTTTGAAACTACTTGGAACATCAAGAAAAATTCTCATTTGTCTAAGGACATATGGCATCAATTATTACCTTTTCTGCCTGAAAATCTACCTAAACAGCAGCTGTAATTCCTAAGGGAAAATCAAAAGAATAATATTGCTAGCATGTGCTAATGAAACACCTGTTTGTAGCCCAGTGAAATTGGGATACATAATACCCAATATATAAGAATCTCCATGTAAGTTCTCACAGTAGGAAAGGAGTATGGAAAACCAATTGGATAGGAAGGACATGGAGCAGCAGTGAAAAGTTCAGGGTTTAGCACTGTACTGTTACTGCCACATTGATTAACCATACTTAGTTAACTCATTCTTTATATTCACTTTACTCAATAAATACTTCTAGAGTTCATAATTTCATCAAATTTCCACCACTGGGAATTTCATCACCTTCACCATACTATTTTTTTAATAAGAATAACAATTTTATATTCATTTTTCAGAAATTGTCTTATATTATTCTCAGATTTGTATGGCAGCAGTTTTCAGACACACGATCAGAAAAAACAGAAGCTATACTAATAGGGAAGGGAATTCAACTGTACTTCTCAGTATACGATCTTTTCTTGATCTAACGTTTACCCACTGTGAAATAATTGTTCTTGCCACTGCTCATAGAAACTTAAGAGCTAAGTTTCTTTCTCCAGAGGGACAATAAATATGACCCCAGTATCTTATTTAATCTCATCATCAGAAACATATTTAATGTCAATACTTTGTGATTTCATTGGTTGAATTACACTCTCCAGCCTCAACCAGAATCCTTCTTTGCCTTGAGTCAACTGGTTATTGAAACCAGCTGTAGCTGAAAAATTCATCACCCTTTGGCCAAGTCATTAATGAGCCTCTGTCTAGTCTGAGTCTCAGAGGAAAGATATGCAGTCCATCTCAGATTGTCCTGTACGCTACCATGAAGTCTTGCTAAATGGCCTAGTTGACCTAGCATTCAATGGGTATTTACCAGATATTTGTGGAAGGTCTTGAATTTTCTTCTGACTGGCCCACATTCTGGTTTCACCTGCATGTCAAGTACCTGTTTTCTTCATTGCATGGAGCTAAGCACCTTGGTCCATGTTCAATGCAGTACCAGGCAGGAAGATATTTTTCTTTTGTAATATATGGCCTCCCATTTCTGATCCCTGCACTGTGTATCATTCATATTTGATGATGACACTATTGGTGGTAATCCCAGTCTCTGTATGATGTGTTCCAGCCTTACTTCAACAGATGCAATGAGAATTGAAATCATATTTGAAATACCCTCCTGTATTTTCATGGAGAAAAAAAATGCTTTGCTGTTTAGAATCTTGTGTCATTCTGATTTAGGTTCTCAGTAAATTTTAAATAACAATAACTAATAACAAAGCATTTTTATTGTCCTAATATTTTACCATCTCTATCTCTGAAATAAGCTATTTCTTCTGAAGAAAGCTGTTTTGTAGACAGATAATATGTGATTAAGAGCAGTGTGCTGTGGTCCCTTGAGGTCATGAAGAGTCCACAACTGAACGACTACAGCATACACTTAGGAGACATACGCAATATTTTTGTGTGAATCAAAATTAGAGATATGGTAGAGCTCTCTAAATGTCTTTATGCTATTAATATACTAAAGTGAATATGAAATATTAGCACCCTTCTGAAAAATAAAGTTTTCTAGAATAATCCTGAAATTTGAAACACATTTATAGAATGTAATTTCGCCATAGCTAGGCATTCAATAAACACTGTCCCCTGTCTATATCATTTCTTTCCCCTCTCTCTCCCTTTCACTGGAAGGCAGAGCTGGAGGACAGACAGTGATGAACTTGGGGTTGGGATGTAGAGGTAAGAGGACACTAATCTTAGCATGTTCATGTTTTTGTTGCATGCATGAAGATACCTGTTTATATTTTACATATAATTATATTCACTGAATTTGAGGCATGGAAAGAGCCATAGCAGTCAGGTGATCCAACTTCCCACAAAATGTAGGAAACATTCCTGAAAAGTGGTCCTCATCCTCTGCTTAAATGTTTCTAGTTATGGGGAAACTCCAAAGGCAATCCATTCTGAGACAGATAGGTGGCACAGTATGTAGAGTGCTGGGCCTGGAGTCAGGAAGACTTCAAATCCAACCTCAGACACTTACAAGCTGTGTGACCCTGGACAATTCACTTAATCTCCATTGGCCTCAGTTTTCCTCCAACTGTAAAATAAAAATAACCCCACATACTTCAAAGAGTTGTGAGGATCAGCTGAGGTATTGGTAAATGGCTTAATACAGTAGGTACTACATAAATGCTTATTCCCTTCCCCATTCCGTTTGGGGACATCATCATAGTACAATTCTTCTTCCTATTGAGTCAAGATCAGCTTCCCTGGAATTTCACCAAATTTCAGAGTTGGAAGTGGAGGAGTGTTGGAGTCATCTCATATAGGCTCAGGAGAGCCAACTATGCAATTTTCAATGCGAATATTTACACCTCAGAAAGCAGCAACTGCTACAAATCTGGACTTGTTTCATTATTCTGTCTAACTGAAAGCAATGGAGAAAATATTAACAATACATATTAAATTTAAAAGTATATCCTGCATACTTTTGTTGTGGAGAGCTGGTTGTTAAACATTTATCAGTCTACCCTGCTTGGAAGGGATAAACCTCCTCTAGTCCCTCCCACATAAAAAAATGAATCCCATCTCCACTGTCATTAGTAAGTATTCAAAGGTCCTGTGGTTGGAGACCACCAAAAGAGAGGAAGTTAGTAGCTCTCAAGGAAGATTATTCCGCTTTTGGACAGCTCTTACTATTAGGAACTGTGGGAAACAAGAAAGTTCTGTTTCCACAGAATCATATGACCTAGGACCATCAGGTAAAAGGTCAGAAAACTACTGCGCAAGCCTGATGAGCTGTTTGAGGGAAAGCCTATCAGAGAGAAGAACATGAAGTCACATGGCCAGGTGATGGTAGCCCATGAGATTCAAAGTTTGGAATTATATAAGGAGCCTTCCTTATCCTGACCTTGTTGTAGTCTCCAGTAACCATGCTGGACACCACCTGTTCATTCAAAGGAATGAACGTAGAAGGTCCTCCCTCCTCTGAACTCCATTTTAATAAATTTTCCTTGATATCTTTTTGTATATCAAGTGCGTCTCTAACAGAACCCAAGCTGGAATCAGCCTTCATGACTGTAATCCCTGGTTATTCCTTGTGGAACGAAGAATAAATCCTTCGAAAATATCATGGATGAGGACTATAAGAGGCCACTTGGTCCAAGCCCTCATTTTACAGATGAAGAAACTGAGTTCAGGGAATGCTGGTCCCTTGTCCAAGGTTACACATTTAGATTCGAAAGTAGAATCTGAAACCAGATGTTCTGCTCCCAGAGCCACTCTGCACTTTGCATTATATTCTTCACACTCTTTTATATGGCAGCCATTCAAATCCCTCCAGTACTAATGGGTTTTTGGTACATAAAACTGTTCGAGTTGTCAAATCCACAGGATTATACTTTTATCATTTCTCATCACAGGATACCCTTGAAAACTTTTTCAGCATAACTGACTCTTAATCAATATGCTGACTCTTTGTTATTATTGATAACTATTAACAGTTCATTTCTAGATTCAAGGGTGGGAGAGAAGGAGCTCGTACTTAGAACTTAACCTAAGTACAATTACTAATAGCAAAACAAAACATACAATGAGAATAGGTATACTTCCTGTGATCCTGAGTCCTGTTTTACAGGAGGTCCAATCAGGAGCTTACTTCTTCTGTGAGGGCTGCAGGTCTTACATGGCTTCCTTCCTTCCTCACCCCCACCCCCAACCAAATCCGTTATCTTTCAGAGTCAATAAGCTACTCAGATATTTAACAAATGCATCAGTGAACTTCCAACTAGAAGTCAAATAAAAGGTCCTCACACAACTTTCTGTAGCCTCTGGCCATACTGATGGGGCTTTCTAGTCTGCCTCAAATGAGGCAGAACCTCATTTAGTACAATTCCCTTGGTGTTCAGTGGTCATTTACGAATTCCCAAATCACTCTGGCCATTTCTGAAAATCTATTGCCCCTGGAGGAAGGGGCCTGTCTGACCAGCCTACAATCCCTGTCATTTCAATCATTTAACCATGTTTTTTGTGGTTCAAAAAAAAAAAAAAATCTGGCTACCCCAAGAAAGCAAAATTGCTGAATCATGCTGAGTCATTTACTGAGCATGGGGGAGGTGTGCTAATTAGAAACCACTGAAACAGTGCCAGCCTATGCCTCTGTTTTAAAAGGGAAAGGAGAGAAAGAGAGAAAAGTTAAACTTGCAGAATTCTAGTAGCTTGAAGACAAAGCCTGTGGAAGAGGGAGCTGTTACAGAGGAACCTTGCTCCAGGAGGAGGATTACTGTAGGAAAAAATAGACTAAGCAGAGACTGGACAATGAGAAAAGGCCTTGAACAGAAGGTAGAATTACTTATATTTTATTTGCCTTCTCTTTGGACTGAGAAGGATAAAGAAAAAAAATAGTTAAGAAGGAGATGAAACTAAAGATGGGGAAGAAATACTGCCCTCAATTAGAAAATTATTACTTATTAATTAATACTTAATATTACTCAATTGTTATATTTATGTATTGTTGTATGGATTAATTATTATTAATGCCCTGTTAGAGAATTAGACTCATAACTGTCAGGTGTCAGAAGCTAATTCAGTCTCTACATGAGCAGGAATCCTTTTTTACAGAATATGCTGTTCTGTGTAGTTCTTGCTCATGTCCTTCCATACAACTTGGAGTGGAGAAAGTTTGGAAGGAGGCAGTATCCATCCCCAGGAAAGGCTGAGTGGATAACATGCTGGACCAGGATTCAACAAGACCTGGGTTGGAATCTTACTTCCTTGCTTATATTTGACAAGATAAGGGGCAAGCCTGACTTGGGCTGGTATTCTTAATTTAGATTCAATGTTGGGATGCATTGAGGTATTCAATAGTTAACCACAGGTTAATTAATAATAGGTTATTCAATAGTTGAAAAAAAAGGAGGTTTACTTAGCTACAGAATATAAAGGATATTCAACAAGGATGTTCAAGGCATGCTTTATTAGAGTGAATATATCACCACCCTGGTCAGCAAGTCAGTATGATGACCTACACAGGCTTGAAGTGCCCATCAAGTCTAAAGGGCCAAGAAGGACTCTTAAGTTGGGCCATTTTGCACATTTAGGTGACTAGAAAGCCCCATCAGTATGGCCAGAGGCTACCAGAAAGTTGTGTACAAGAGTAGTACATCTTGAGCCTTAGTCACTCCAGGCCAATCAAGTCCTAGAGATAGCTTTGTCCTTTCTGTCATTTTTAGGGAACAACTAACCTACAGGTAATATGGGAGGAAACCCTGGCAGATATTTGTTCCTTCATACCAGATTCTCTTATCTACTGGCATAGTGGTCAGGATGCTAGATTTGAAGTCAGAAAGACATGAGTTCAAATCCTGCCTCAGACACTTAATGGTATATCACCCTAGGGAAATCCTTTAACTTCTATATGAACCTTGCTTTTCTCATCTGTGAAATAGGAATAATGATAGTATTTACCTCCCTGGATCAAATGAGATGATAGATAGAAAGTGTTTTATTGACCTTAGAGCACTATGTAAATTTAAATTTTTGATAATACCATGACTAATGGAGCACATGCGCTGTCCATTAGATATCCCTTATTTTTATATGTGAGAAGTTTACCTCTTTTTTTCCAATCATATACCCCCCTGATGATATCCTCTAAACTGGTACTAAAGAATTCTTTATTGGTAATGATTTGGCAACTCAACTGCTTGTGGTGATTAAAAAGATTCAAGAGACATAATTTCTGGGTAATTTAATCATTTTACTAATAAGGCCAACACATCTATTAATAAAAGGATAGTCATTTGGCCATCTCTCTTAGACCAAAGACCCCTCTTGGCTGTAGGCTTGCAGTTTATATACCTTTCCAAGAGTAAGTGTACCTGAAGGGTGGCAATCAACTCTGATTCATTAACAATTAATGAGAAAATGAATATTACAGTGAGAGGCCA
This sequence comes from Bettongia penicillata ogilbyi, assembly GCA_023548195.1. Lineage (NCBI taxonomy): Eukaryota > Metazoa > Chordata > Mammalia > Diprotodontia > Potoroidae > Bettongia > Bettongia penicillata. The sequence continues at coordinate 1,392,943 of JAJHZJ010000243.1, read as the reverse complement.
GGCTATATTACAGTGAGGGTCTTGGGAATGTGACTTGGTTCACTCAAATCTTGGTCAAAGAGATTTCAATTTTTCAATCACCTGTCTGGCAAAAGGGAGAATCAACACTTCCCCAGACCTCCCTGAGCAAACACAATGAGCAGGCATGCACCCATTAGCCCAAACTTGGAATTTCTTTTACGGTCCGATTAGATCTTGGCCTGGGTAAACTCTGCTTAAGATTTCCCACACTAGTTGATTTCTAGATGAGGAAATAGAAAAGGGGAAAAGCCTTGGTCCTAATACAATAATTAGTTACTAATAAAAAAAACATTTTGCACACGCTCATGCTATTATATCTCTCCAATGACCTATTTTTTTTTCAAAATTGTGGCCCATGGTTTTTACCGATATAGCATTATGAGAAGAATAATTATATTTAAAAAGATGGGCCTTTATTTCTACTATATCACACTGTCTCACTTCACTCGGTTTTTCCTGTGTGATTATTTTAGCTAAAATCTTTTGAGGTCATATATCAAATCTATGTAATCTTCTAGGGCTTAACATAATCAGCACACATCTGGGGGACCTCACCTATACAGGATCCTCTTCAATTTGGGCTCTGCATTGCATAACCTCCATGATGGTGGCAAGCACATGGCTCACCATTTTATACTTTGCTTGGTGGTAAAATTCAGAATAATTGTTAAAGTTCTGCTACAACATCTTTCAAAGAATCTTGAGGGATTTGAATATATACATGGAGGACCACTTGGTGGAGAATTTTAAAATGACACATCCTATTATATAAATTTTTTAAAATAGCCAACACCAATTAGTACAGTGGGATTTTTTATTCTTGATGCCTTTCAGTTAATTTGTGTGACTCTAAGGATAAGAGCTATTACAAAATATCATTTATGAAAAGACTTCTGTCCTCTTCATACATAATTTCCTTGACATACTTATATGTTGCTCTCGTTGCCTTTTCTCAAGTCAATCTCAATATCGTATGTATGACCTTCAGTGTGGACCTTCTCTATGTATATTTGATTTAGTCCATTTCTTTACTCTTTGCACCTTTATTTGTTTTGATGCCATTTTTTATTTATTTGGGCAATATATTGGAAACTGTAATGTTATTCCCAAATGTGGTCCTTCTTTTACCTTCGATGCAGAAAAGAATTTGTTATAGGAACCTTCACAGATCTTTTTTTTATTTTGAATCCGTTTGTCAGCCCGCTTCTGTTTTTCCTTGCTCTTGTTCAGGCACATCCAACTCTTTTGGACCCCTTTTGATGTTTTCTTGGCAAAGATACTGGAGTAGTTTGCCATTTCCTTCTCCAGCTCGTTTTACAGAGGAGGAAACTAAAGCAAATGGAGTCAAGTGACTTGCCCAGGATCACACAGCTAATAAGTGTCAGAATTCAAGAAAGGAAATCTTCCTGACTATAGGCCTGGTACTCTATCCACTGTGTCACCTAGCTGCCCTCAGAACAGTATGGATTAATTGGATCTCCCTCCAAGCTCTCTAGAAATTTTTTCCCCTTCTCTGCTTCATCTTACTGTTTTGTGAGATGGTCCTGCTCAAATCTTCTACCATGTAACTCCGTAAGATTTTGCAAATAAAAATTAGGTTCAGCATAGAAATGGGTGCTTTATTTAATGTGTGGGGAATCAGAAACATTTCAGATATTGGCAATTTTGGTTACATTAATAAGATTTTAAATTATTATGAACTATTTTTTTCTTTTAAAACCTCTATTGAGCAATACTGGATGTACAAGAGAGGAATGGAGTACTTGGCATCTGAAATACTCCCAATTCCAATGGAACTCCTACCTTAGGGCCCAATATCCTGACTGGTAGCTGCCCCAGTTATCTTCTACATCTGGATTTGGTTCCAGCCATCCTTCTCTCACCAGCCATCTGATCTTCAACTCCAATGCCCCTTTGTGCCTACCTTCCTCTTCTCCACTCCCCTTTGCTATAGTGAAGTCTTTGTTTGGAGAGGGAAAATTCAGGGATACTTTCAGAGAATTGTTTGTCTTCCAAAGAAAAATGTTGGTGGTCAAGATTTTGGAACTGTAATCAAATCAATTCTGTTTTTATTCCTGAAAAGGAAGTGTCAGTCTATTCTCCTATGACTCTACCCATCATCCTTGCAACTTTCCAAACTGAAATACCTCTACCTGGCCACCACTTCATTTATGCATTGTCTCTGCCTGGTAGAATGTAAACTTACTGAGAGTAGGGTCTGTCTTGGCTTTTAATTTTTGTTTCTGACACTTGATATGTGTGCCATGTGTGGCACACAGTAAAAACTTAGAGGATCATAGATTTAGAGCTATAATGGACTATAGCAGTTATGCAGTCCAATTCCTTTCCTCCACCACCATCCTCCCCACACATACCTTAAAAAATAGTTTTTTTCTTTTTAAAAAATCATTATGAAGTTCTGGCTATATTTATACTTTTTTGAAATAATGTTGAAGTTTTGTAAAGTTATTAAAAAAGTACTTCTGGGCCTCAGTTTAAATTTTAGGTTGCAATGGAGGCATACACACTGACTTCATTCATTAGGAGGTCTGCTTTTCTAAACAGTTTTCTAAACAAGCAGAAAAGATTTGACACACGTCTCCAAAATTTTCTTTAGGATAGCATCTTAGATCTGCCTGCCTGCTCACTCATCCTGATTTTCCAAGCTTATATGGAAAAAGAGTTATACTTGCTTTTGATTGGTCCCTCAAAGTAGAACTGGGACCAATGAGTGGGAGTTGTAGAAAAGTAGGGGGGAAAAAACTCAAAACCAAAGCTATCTAGAAGCAGCTAGGTGGCACAGTAGATAAGAGTGCTGGGCCTGGAGTCAGGAAAGCTCTTCTTCTTGAGTTCGAATCTGGCTTCAAATACTTGCTGGCTGTGTGACCCCAGGCAAGTTATTTTTTTGCATCAGTTTCCTCATCTGTAAAATGAGCTAGAGGAGGAAATAGCAAATCACTCCAGGATATTTGCCAAGAAAATCCCTAAAGGGATCACAAAGAGTCAGATGCAACTGAAAATGACTGAACAAAAAAAAATCATAATGGGTTGTTACAGTAGATTGTAAGTTCCTTGTCAGTGGACAACTTCAAATGAAAGCTGAAGGACCATTTATTGAACCTTTTGTAAAAGCAATCCATACTTCAAACAGGAGTTAGACTTAGACTTCCAATGCCCTTATCAGGTATTAGGAATACAAATAAGAATGAAGAAGGTAACAAGACTTAATCAAAAGAGATATTTTATTTCATATTTTAAAATTCACATACCTTACAAATAAAAGATCTTTTTTAAAAAAATTCTATATTTTCAAAGAACTGCTTCTCTCCCTCTTCTCCCCGTCCTTTGAGAAAGCAAGAAAAATAGGAAAAACTTTATTAAAATGATCCCTTTAGAGTCTCATTTCCCTTAAGGACCTCATTAGGGGAATCAATTAGCAATCATTAAACAGTGACTATGTACTATACAACATTGTGCTACACCCTAGGAATGCAAAGAAAGGCAAAAAAAAAAAAAACCAATCCTTGCTCTCAAGGAGTTTATATTCTAATCCACATATAAATAATTAAGTACATACAAGGTCCATATGAAGTAGATGGAAGTTAATAGAGTGATAGACTCAATGTATTTACAGTGTATCTAGTACAACTGAAAGAACAAATAAATGTGAAGGAAACTAGAAGGCACTACATTGATAGCAGGGTGAAGTGACAGTTGGAAACCTGCTGGTGAAGAGGAGGGTTATAAAGAATGCCCATTTCACAAAGTCGGGCATTCAGTGTATTTGTCTTAGGGATCAATGGGGCTAGGGACCACAATATCTCCTGGAGGCATTACTGTAGTCAACAATCAATGTGCAGTATATTCCTTTAAGAAGGCAATGTAATATAACTAAACTTTTAAAAACTAATTTTTATGTTTTATTCTTTACATTTTACCCACATACTTCATATTAACTCTCTAGGTACCAAATGAATTTTGAAAAAAATAAAAACTACCAGTCACTAACCAACCTTGGCCAACAGCATTTTCTTTTTTTGAGACAAATTCTCTCAAAGTACTAACAGTGACTCTTTCTCCAAAGACTTGATTGTATTGATGGTCTTTCTCTTTCAGAAGTGTTTGATAAAAATATTTTAGAACAATATATTGTTATTATTGTATATATACCTCACTTAAACATGTGAATATACATATGTAAAGATGGGTTTATATGTATCTATGCATGTACATTATGCCCTGAGGGTCAAGGAGATCTTTTATATATTAGATACATGAGCTTTTGCATATGTTGCTCTACTTAAGTGAATTTCTGTAATGTTGCAAATAAAAATATTACAATTCCTTCAACAATATATATATAATTTGAATTTTGTCTTTTTTGGAAGTAGGTGTACAAACATTCTATTCTTCTTTCCCAGGGATTTAAAAAATCATACACACACACACACACAGACACACAGAATCATTGTGCTACCACGGGAAAAAATTTAAAAATAATGTAACCTTGTTCCCTACTTTATAGGCATTTACAATCTAGTCATTGTAAGCCATTGTAAATGGCATTGGTAGAATGAAATGGTAATCCTATTCCAGATGTTCTGTTTTGACATGTCTATCAATGAATCAGTAAATGATGACCTTTATAAATTAACTTTTTTTTCCAGAAAATAATTCCTTTGGTTAAAAGTTAGGAAGAGAGTAAAAAGACCATGCACTGATCTTTGACAGTTACTTTTGGTTGTAGCAAAAAAATTAAAATCAAAGGAGGTACCTAGAAATTGGGAAACAGCTGGACTAACTGTTGCATATTAATATAATGGCATTGTTATAAATGTGACTGCTTCAAAGAAACTAAGAAAGACTTGGACGAATTGATACAATGATATGAGCTGTCAGATTAATTTATACAATAACCACAATAGTGTACTTGGAAACATTTTGAATGACTACAGAATTCTAATCAATAAAATAGCCAATTATGGCTTCAGAAATTGATGGAACATTTAATCTAACTCTGGGCAAAAAGATAATGGATTAGAAGTAGGAAAAATGCAAAAAAAAAAAAAAAGTAATTTTCAGACATGGTCATTGTCTCTTGTCCCATTGTTCATTTTAATATACTTGCTGTTGAGGGAAAGGCTTTAATGGATGGAGGGGAGTAGTTAGTGTATAATAACAAGAAAAAAAGATAAATTGTATCACTGAAACATTTTATAAGTATATAAGAAAACAAAAGTTCAGAAAAGGATACAAATGGGACAGTTTTATTACTACCATGTTAAAATTGACATTTTAAAGATAAACTGTAACAAAAGTTCCATTTCATATACAATGCTTTTTTTTCTTTGTTTACTAAAATGTTTATGTTAAGTAAAGGGGAAAAAAATTTAAAAACTTCGGAGACCTGTGTTTTGGTCTTGGCTGTGCCACTGATCTACAGTAGCTATGTAACATGGGATGAATTAACTTTTTTAATCATCTTTCTCATATGTAGATAAAATTATCTATGAGGTCTCTTTAAGCTGTAAAATTTATTATTTTTAATTATTTCTAACTTCTCAAAGATAGTTCTTTACAGATTAATCTCATCTTAGTAAATAAAGATGTAATCTTTTGACATGCCTTTAGTGGATTTGGGGAACTGGAAGGTTGTATGTTGTTTTTTTTATGAACTCTCAATATGTCTAGAATCCAATGGAAAGAGTACTAAGCAGAGTATCAGTAAATGAGTCCTGGAGCACTGAACATGTTATTGAACCTTAGTTTCCCTGTCTGTAAAAAGGAAATGTTCTCTCTCCCATGCATTCCACAAGAAAATTATGGGAATGATTCTACAAGTGAGAAACAATATGTAAGTACAATCGAATAGTTACTTAAATTCATATATTAAGAATGCACATAATCATTCAATTCTCTCTGCTGCTTTAAGTTATTTTAGTCAATATTTCCTCCTTACTTAAAAAAAATATAGTGACACACTTGGGAATGGTGGGAAGAAGAACTCATTAGTAGAGTAATATGATAGCACTCTAATCTATAATCCTTTCAGAACTCTACTAATCTGTGGGCTATGTGAGTATAGTAACATATACACTTTAGAATCTCAGTGGCACATAATAGCCCATAGAGAAGAATGAGATATACCCTGAGGCTATTCCGTGTGTCTGGAGCTTGGCTAAATAGATTGTTTCTGAAGTAGGATAAAAACAGCAAAGCAAAAGAGTTTAAATTACAAAGTTTTCCTGGGATCTTCAGCTTTACTTTTTCAAGCATCACGGGAAAGAAAGATCAGGAAAATTCATTCTTGGTTGATTGATTAAGAAGGCAGGCTGCAGAGGCAGCAGTGGACAGGAGCTCCCAAAGCAAACAGGAGCTCGGATCCATTGTTGAAGGTCTCACTGTAAATGTAAACACTTTGAGGGCACTGAGCCCCTTGTGTCAGCCCTGCCCCGACCTGAGCACCTGAACTTAATCTCACATTGAATAGCAGCCCCACCCCCACCGAAAACCCTGAGGCTGGGAAGCAGCATTTGAATCTCAGACCCCAAGAACTAGCTGGGTGGATCTGGTGGCAACGTGGATGTGAAGAGGACACTCAGAAGTCAAGTTACTTGCTGAGAAAATGCCCAGAAAAGGAAAAAAAAAATAAGACCATAGAAGGTTACTTTCTTGGTGAACAGATATCTCCTCCCATCCTTTCTGATGAGGAAGAACAATGCTTACCATCAGGAAAAGACATAGAAGTCAAGACTTCTGTACCCCAAACATCCAAAATAAATATTCAGTTGGCTCAGGCCATGGAAGAGCTCAAAAAGGATTTTGAAAATCAAGTTAGAGAGGTGGAGAAAAAACTGGGAAGAGAAATGAGAGAGATGCAAGAAAAGCATGAAAAACGGGTCAAGAAGGCAGGTTGATTTGTCATTTTCTCTTTTTCTGTTTCCTGCATGTCAAAAAAGCAAATGTGTGTGTGTATGTATGTGTTTGTAAGAAGGGGACTCCTCAGACAGTATGTTTTCAACCAAATCAGTTAACCTTCTAGTGCCTCATAAAACTCTCTTAAACTGTAAGTGACTTAGAAGGTACTGACCCAATAGGTATTGGTAGAGGAAATTTCCCGTTTGGTAATTTCCTCTACCAATGATATTACAGATCCAGTCCATGTATGTCTGTATAAGTATCTACCTGACTCCTTCTCTCCACACAAACGCACATATAATCTACCCTCTCTTTGTATACACACATATTTAAATATATGTATATATACACATACATATGAATTACATGTATGTGTCTCTATATGTATGCATACCAGAGAGGGTAGATTGTGTGTGTGTTTAGAGAGAGAGAGAGAGAGAGAGAGAGAGAACCCTACAACACTGCTGTGATATAAAAGATGAAAATAGAATAATAGATCATAGAGCTAGAAGGGACCTTGGAGGTCATTGTGTCCCATCCACTCATTTACAGATGAAGATAGAAATTGAGGCTAACAAAGGTTAGGTGAATTGCCCAGGTTCCCAAGTCTTAAGTGCCCAAGGCAGGATTTAGTTTTGGATCTTCCCAACCCCAAGTCCAGCACTCTACTATCTAGCTTCTTCCCTATCATATAAATAAAGATTCTGAGGCCCAGAAAAGCTTACTGAATTAGCCATGGTTGTGCTGTTTGTAACTGCTGAGGCTATGCTAAAACCTTGTTTAGTATTCTCCCCAATGCAGCATGCTGGCATTTCATTCATAGGAATAATCCATTCCTATGTGTGACTTTCTATTATTATTAAACTTTGAAATTTTCTTTAACGATTATAAATTTCGATGAGGATCAATATTTTAACAAGCTTTTAACAAAAATCAAAGTTTGCCACTTTCTCATTTTGTTTTCTTTTTCAGTTAAAAACATTTCTCTTTCCTGCCCATCCCCAATTTAGAAGGAAAACAAAAAAAAAAATTTAAAAATACATGTATAATCAAGCAAAACAAATCCCCATATTGTCCATGACTAAAAAAGCATATTTTCTCCTGCATCTTGACCCTATCATTTCTGTCCTGAAGGGTGGTAACATAGACTTTCATCAGTTCTCTGGAATCATGGTGACCATTGCATTGATAAGAGATCTTAAATCTTTCAAAGTTGTTTGCCTTTAAAGTGTTACATAGGTTGTTCTCCTGGTTCTGTTCATTTCATTCTGTGTCGATTCATACAAGTTTTCACAGATTTCTCTGAACCAATATCTTTTGTTATTACTTATAGTACAGTGATATTCCATTACATTCATCTATCTTAATTTGTTCAGCCATTCCTTAATTGATAGGCACCACAATTTCTTAATTGACAGCATTTTAGAGAAAACATTGTTTCCTTATTTATCTACTGAGTGAATTCTTAGTAAGAAGAGGTTGGGAATTTATAATTCTGGAATGCTTAGTTTTCTTACATTAAAAAGGAAATGATGGTGATGGGAAATACTTTTTTCTAAGCCCTTTTCTTTCTTGAGCAGCCAACTTTATTGTCTTTTATAAGCATATGTTGCCATAAATGGTGCAAAAGTTACCAAAATAGTGTCTTTATTCTAAAAATGTTTCCATGACAAGCCTTGTAGTGAGGGATTGATTTAAATATGTGCCATAAAGGAAATTTAATTCTAGTAAATATACTTCCTTTGGTAGTGACTGAGACTTGGCTGTTATTGTGAAAGAGTATTAATGTTCCCAAATTTGTAAAAGCACAGTGATTGTAGAATGTTAGAATTAAAAGAGAGTTTTTTTTCAGGAGTCTTTTGCTTTTTTCTTTTTTTTGTATGAGTAATGTCTTTTGATTCATGGGTAAATTGGATTTAAGTGAGGCAGAGTTGCACAAAGTCACCAGCCTCACTCTTTCCTCCAGAGCCATCATAGTCCAGTGGCAGGACAGAGTCAAGATGGCTGGTGATGGCTTAGGATGCAGTGGATGACCTTGGCATCTTCAGTGTCTAACCAAGCTCTAAGCACTCCACATTGCCTGCTTCAGCTGCCTTCATGGCCTTTGGAACAAATTGTTCTCATCCACCCATTCCACCAGAGGAGGTCTTCAGATGCTTGGGGTAAACACTGTCCTAACTCACCAATGGGTTTGAGACCCCTTGGTTACCCTCAACCTGGTTTGGCCCGTCTGCTGAAACGGTTTACCAGGGTGTGGCCACTGCGCATGCTGCAGCTTCTTAGAGCCACAGGTGAGAGTTGGGTGGAACAGGTGAACACCAAAGGTGGAAAGAGCCCCAAAAAGGGCTCAGCAGCCATCACACCAAGGTACTTGTCCTCCCTAAACACACCCTACACCCCAGAAGTCTTTGTAAAGAATCATAGAAACACCAAATCTCTGATTTTGAGGGGAGCACATTAGTCATCTAGTCTCACCTATACCTGAACATTAAATCCTCTTAGCAACATCCTGGAGAAGTGGTCCTTCAGTCCCTGATTAAAAGAGAAATCATTACCATCAAGGAAGTCCATTCCAATGTGGAACAGCTCCAGTGCTTGAGTAGTTTTTCCCCCAAGCCTAAACCTGTCTTTTCTCAGTTTCCACCCATTGCCCCTGGTTCTGCCCTCTAGAATCAAGGACTAATTTAATGCTCTCTTCCATGTGACTATGTTTCAAATACTTAAAAACAACTGAAATATCTCAAACTCCTCTTTCACTTACCCTCCCCTGCACGCATTATCTTCTCCAGGATAAACATTCCCCTTTCCTTCACATGATCCTAATATAGTATACATATGTGTGTGGGTGTGTATGCATGTATATATGTATGTATGTTTATATGTCTATTTAATGATTCTATAAATATATATGTATATATGCACATAAGTATGGTGTAATTTTTTACTATGATGGTCACTGTCCTCTGGAGGTTTTCAAGCTTATCAGTGTCCTTCCTAAAACTTATAAGCATCACTAATGTCTTTTGACTCTCATGCCAATGTACCCCAATGGCTTACTTCTGTATCTCAGTGCCTTCATTCTAAAAGAGCATCCACTAAGAGAATTTGGGGGTGGGGCACAATTCTGAGAGTCTTGAAGAAAGAGAACCATAGATCTAGAACTAGATGAGACCTACATAAAGAATTTGAGGACTGGTCAAGTGACTTGCTGTAGATCATACAGATAGTAAATCAAAATCAGAAGTTGAACCCATGTCCTCTGATCCCAATCCTTCCCACTGTGCCACTCTTCCTCTAAGGTTACATTCTCTCATTTTCGCTTTTCATGCTTTAAGTGTGAGCTAAGACTCTGCCAAATACCTTTATTATTACTATTATTAGTTATTGTAGCTAGCATTTACATAGCATATTAAGGTTTGCAGAGTTCATTACAAATATTTCACTTGATCCTTACAACTGCCTTAGGAGATAAATAATGTTACTATTCTCATTTTACAGCTGAGGAAATGGAAAGTGATTTGTCCAGGGTCACAAAGCTAGGATCTGAGATCGGATTTGAATTTGGTTCTTCCTAACCTCACTCTGTCCACTGCACCACAATTTTAAGAAGAAAAACAAAGCAAATATCCAAAAACCATTGAGGGGAGAACCATGGGAACAGTAGGTTAGAAAATAAATTCATTCAGTGACAAGATGAGGATACTAACATGTATGTGCACATATATGGACATACTACATAATGAATTCATGTTAAACAACTTTTATAGTTTGATGACTTGACTGAGGCTATTTTTAAGAGAGATATTAATGGATTTAAGAATCTTGTGCTTTTTTTCAGGTTTTGACTTATACTCCTAAATCTTTCCTGGAAGAAAATGTCCTTAGACAATGTATCCATTTCCCACTGTGGAAATAAGCCTAGATAGAGAGGATCTTGGATTTTGACACTGTTTACCTCTTACTTATAGTTTGAATACCATAAGCTCCTAAAGGCTATGAATTACTTCATTTTTCTTTCTGTATCCTCCCCACTTAACACAGTGCTTGGCACATAGTAAGTCAAAAGCTTGATGAATTAAACCCGAGCAGATTATTTTGTTTTTTAAGAATGAAAGCACTTACATGCTTGATTTTTAAGATTACTCTGGAACTCCTTAGGTCATATTTGCCTGTTGTATTCTTCAATTTTATTTTAAAAAATTTTCATTATAAATTTAACAAAAATCAACAATATTTTAAAAAACCAAGAAAAACAGAATAAGATCTATTTGATTGATGGACTTGTTATAATTTTTTTTGCTAACACAACAACAAACTTCCTTGCTTTTATCTGTCCTCTTCTAAACTTCTCTGAGGCATTTTTTGTAATATTTCATCAATATTTTTCTTTCTTTTATTTCTTTCTTATTTTGGGGGGGAATCACTCTTATCACACATCAATTTCTTTCTCCCTTAAAACCAATCAGTATAGTCCAGCAAAACAAATCAGGGTATTGGATGTGACTATAAATATGTCTCTTTACCTCCGGGAAATCATGATAGATCAGTGCTTCATCATCAGTCCTTAGAAGTTTTGATTGGTCCTTGTATTTTTCAGAGTCCTTAAGTCTTTCCAAGTATTTACCTTTGTGTTATTGTGGTCATTGTGTAAATTGTTCTTCTGGTTCTCTTCACTCACATACAACCTACTATGTATCCCATAGTTATCAGGACATTCAGCATGTAGAAATGAACCATTGTGTAAATAGTGAATTATAGTAATGATATCCAGGTTATTTGGAAAGATAAGCCAGTCCTTGAAGCCAGGAAGAATTGGAGATCCCAAATAAGTATACGAATAGCCGTTAAATAGTTATCAGGGCTATGAAATAAAACAATGAGACATCAAAGGATATTTACTCCTTTCAAAAATCATAGCTAGAGTTTAGTAAAATATAGATGATAAAATGGTGGTAAGTTGGTGGTAACTTCACAATTATGTATATCCCAAGGACAAAGCATTGTTTAGAATTTAGGAATTCTAGGGTTCAGTGGGATCTTGGTAGTTATTTAGGCCAATACCATTATTTTATAGATAAAAAAGTTACAGATTTAGATAACTGTCCAACCAAGACTGGAGCCCAATCTTTTGTCTTCTCATCTAGTGCTCTTTTGGCCCTACCAAAATGCCTCCACTTTTTCCCTTTCTTGTTAAAGTGAAATACCTAGACTAAATGAAGAATCTGAATGGACAAACTTTCCTTTCCATGGGTTAACGCCCAGGCAAAGAGAAAAAAACATTTATTAAGAACCTCATTCTCTACAGTCTATTACACATACCAGCATACAGCATATTCCCATCCCTACCCTCCATTATATCTTCTTTGAAGTCAGAGACATGTTGCTTTTATCTTTGTATCTCTAGTGCCTAACACAACCCCCTCTTTAATTGCATGTCTCTATTTGTGCCTCTTTGCTCATGCCCTTTTAAATCCAGAGTCCAAAGTCTAACCTGTTCAGAGTCCAAATCCATTAGGAGTGGAGGGCAATAAGGGAGAAGACTAGGACAGGGACAATGACATAAGGTGTGTTTGCATTTCCAGGCATGCAATGTGAAAATAAAAAGGAGAATTATGGAGAAGAGGACCATTTCTATCTATCATTGAACTCCCTTTCCTGACATTTTGCAGGTTCTTTTTAAAATTTTATTTATTCTTAACATTCTTTTTTTTAGATTTTGAGTTCAGAACACATTTTGAAGATGCTCTATGCTTATCTTATTTCTCACATCTGGCAATGGTTTCTGAAAATAGAATGATCCACTTCATTTTAATATAGATTATTACATATATAAAAGACATCTGAGTATGACATACTATGCAAACTCAAGTTATTAGACTTTAAGGCTATTAACTTTAGTCTATAATCTGTCTGCAGTCTGTCTACCTCTTTCCTGTTCTTTCAGAATACTGCCCCCTGATTCTTCAATAATTTATCCAGTTTAGGATTCCGCTCAGATGTTGGCCATTTACCTTAGTCAGATATTCCACCCTTTCCTCTCCAAGGGTTCTTTGTAACTGGCAGGTTTTTTTATAACTTCTTTTTCTTCCCCTTCTCTCAGAGGATTCTAAATGATTTTGATCTCTTTGTTCTGTTCCTTTCCATATAGTAAAATGATAGTATTTTCATGATAAAGATACTGGAAAACATTTTTTAGTTGGTCCTAAACCTAAATGCAGTTCTTTCACATATGGTTATACATTCTCTCCCATAAGGTTCTAAAACATGGCAAGTTTATATAATGCCAGTTATCTTTTGCACAAAGCTAAAAGGTTTTTTTCTTTTCTGTCTCAACAGGGGAAAATAACTTTTTGATTTAAGAATTTAGTCTATCTTTTATAAGTATAACTATTTTATAAAATTGCCAAATAATACTCAGAAACTGCCAACTGCTGCATTGCATTTATGGTATTTTTCATCTTGATAGTAATAATGGTGACTATTCTTTGTTAATTAGAGATCCTGCTCAAGTGTAGGCACACCCTAAATTCCATAAAAATGTAATATTAAGTGAAGCAACAATACCAGGTGTAGTTAGTGCCCTAGAAACATTATTATGAATAAGAGATAGACCCCTGAGAAACCCAAATTCAAACCACAAAAGCTTAGACAAGTGTAGAGACCAAATGATTTATAATGGTGAAAATGACTCACTAATTTTTATGTTTCCCTCGTTCCCTACCCAAGAAACCAGGATATATAGTTTTTTTATCCTAGAAGGTATGCTTCTGTGTTTGCACTGAGCTTACGTCTAGGAGTTCAAAGGGACTTGGTAAAAAATGGACTGGGTGTTTGCATCTCAGTCCTTATTGGTTATAAGTAAGTTACTAGAAAGTCTACTGTTTCAGGTTCAGGATTATTATGATAAAACCACAGAACACTTAAAATGAGATTTACTTATGATTAGCATAAAAAAGTTAGGAATAGTCAGCCCCAGAAGTCAAGGGTTTTCTAACAAAGTAAGCATAGTGCTAATGGCTCCTTTTGTCCTACACTTCACCTTGAAAAAGGAGGGGGAGGAAGGAAAGCAAACTATATAACTGGGCTATTATCTAACTAGTAATTTTTTTTGAAAAGCATGACTTTATAAATGGAATAAAATATAGATGTTTCTTATAAACTCTCCCATCTTTAGAAAAACATTAGTACGCTACATAACCTTCACTTGACTGTGAATATGGCAAAAACTGTTGTCTTACACTTTTATCCATTGGAAGATTCAAGAATCTGACATTTCTGATATCCCATAATGCATGTTAAATGACACTGACGCTAATAAAAGCTGACCACAACGCCAAAACTCTCATAAGAGCCCAATAGATACAAAATTTAAAATTATTTGACTTTAGCTAGTTAGAATAAATCAACTTTTTCCCTGCCTGCCCTTTACATGAATAAGAAGCTTCCAAAGCCCATTAGCAATTGAAAGCATTTTTTAAAATGTGCTTAGAAACATAAAAAAAACTAGAGAAAAACAGAAGAGTATGCAAGTAATAATGTCCAACAAAAGACATAAAGGAACTATGGTGTGAGGTTAGAAGTTCCCACAGTTATGTTTTAGGTTAAAGCTGTGATGGCTCTATTAAAAACGCAAAGTTATTCCTTGGGAAGGTCAATATATTATGCCATTTAATACTTCAACTTATAATAAACTAGCAAATTACGCCAAGCAGATTCCAAGGGACTAGGACTCATGACAAATACATTTTCTGGAGGCATAAGAAAAGATCCAGTTATGGGAGGCTACTTACTAGGCTAAGTTCTGAGGGCTACCACATTGATGTTATCTAGATGGGTAGTACCAACAAAAGGATTCTGAACAATGAGAAAGTTTAGCCTCAAAAAACAAATGTTGGGTAGGGAAAAAGAAAATTGTTGTTAACTATTGAAAGCCTGACCCACAAAGTGATTACTCTTTCTGCTTGGTGTCAGAGAACAAAACCAGGAACAAACGAATCAACACACATGTATTAAGTATCCACTATGTCGCCAGCACTGTGGTAGGTATTAGGGTTACAGGTACAAAACTGAGTCAGTTTTTGCCCTCAAGGTGGTATCTCATTAGAATTTAGTAAAAGTGGATATTTTTTAGTAAAATATCCTTGTATTGCTTCCTCTGGCCACCATGTGATCTCCTGCCATACTAGATTGGAAATTATATTCTAAAGCAGTAATCATCAAAACTGCTTGGTACTGTCTAAGAAACAGAGTGGTGCATCAGTGGAATGGGTTAGGTACACAAGATGTTGTAGTCAATGACTATAGCAGTCTACTGTTTAATAAACTCAAGACTCCACCTTCTGGGATAACAACTCATTGACAAAAACTGCTGGGAAAACTGGAAAATAGTATAGTGGAAACTGGTCATAGAACAACATCTGATACTATATACCAAAATAAAGTCCAAATAGGTATATGATTTAGATGTAAAGGCTGATGTTATAAACAAATTGGGGGAGCAAGGAAGAATTTACAACTAGATAGAGAACATTTGAAATGCAAAATGGATAATTCTGATTACATTAAATTGAAAAGTTGTTCAAACAAAGCCAATGCAACCAAGATTAGGAGAGAAGCAGAAAACTGGGAATTTGTAGAAACAGTGTCACTGATAAAGGCCTCATTTTTTAAATATATAGAAAACTGAGTCAAACTTATAAGAATATAAGTTATTCTCCAGTTGATAAAAGGTCAAAGGATATGCATAGGCAGTTTTCAGAGGAAGAAATTAAAGCTATCTATAGTCATATGATAAAGTGCTCTAAATCACTATTGATTAGAGAAATGTAAATCAAAACAACTCTGAGGTACCACATCACACCTCTCGGATTGGCTAACATGACAAAACAGAAAAGTTAAAAATGCTGGAGAAGATGTGGGAAAATTGGAACACTAATGCATTATTGTTGGAGTTGTGAACTGATCCAACCATTTTGGAGAGCAATTTGGAACTATGCCCAAAGGGCTATAAAAATGTGCATACCCTTTGACCCAGAAATACTGCTCCTGGGGTTATATCCCAAAGAGATCATAAAAATGGGAAAAGGATCCACATGTACAAAAATATTTATAGCACCTCTTTTTGTGGTGATCAAGAATTGGAAATTAATGGGATGCCTGTCAATTGGGAAATGGCTGAACAAGTTGTGGTATAAGAATGTAATGGAATACTATTGTGTGATAAGAAATGATGAGCCAGCGAACTTTAGGAAAACCTGGAAAGACACATATGAACTGATGCTGAGTGAGGGGAGCAGAACCAGAAGAACATCATACGCTGTTACAGCCACATTATGAGTTGAATAACTTTGAGAGACTTGGCTCTTCTCAGCAACCCAAGGTTCTAAGACAACTCCAAAAGACTCATGATGGAAAATGCTATCCATATCCAGAGAAAGAATTATAGAGTCTGAATGCAGATCGAAGCATACTATTTGCTCTCTCTCTATTATTCAGTTTCTTCTTTATCATGGTTTATTCCACTGGTTATAATTCTTCTTTGCAGCATGACTAATGTGAAAATATGCTTAATGTATATGTAGAGCCTATATCAGACTGCATGACATCTTGGGGGGAAGAAAGAGGGGGAAAAATCTGCAGCTCTAAAACTTGTGGAACTGAATGTTGTAAACTAAAAATAAATAAATTTGAAAAAAATAAAAATAATTTAGTAAAAGTAAACTGAGGCCAGAATTCTGAGATTTATCAGTTTATAGCAGGATATGAACCTGTTAGTCAAAGGGGTCAAGTGGCCACCTCAGTTAAGCCAATGACCCAAAGCAGAAGGTACAGCTCCTTTTTATAAGCATAGAACAAAAAATGCAACTGGTTAGGTGAGGAAAATAATGTGATTGAATACAGGACTGGTGCTTCTTGGGGATGAGGACAACATGATTGTTTGAAAATTGGGAATGGGGGGCTAACAACAACCCCCTCCTTCCCTCTCATGACTGAGAAATGTTCATTGTTTGTGTCCACCTGCAAGGTTAAAGATAGTGGATCAGACTTCTTTGGATACCAAACCACACGTCCTTAAAGGATAGGTTGGTGGTATAAAGACTCTACACCAGACTCCCTGGGGTCTACCTACATCCTTCAAAGATAATAGATTTCCTTGATGCAAGAATAAAAGAGTGATTAGCAGGAAAATGGAACTTGTAAACTTAATCCATAGGCAAAGAAATGTGGCTTAAGCAATTATATAAAATGGGACAGTAATACAAAATAGGATCAATTTACAGAATAGAATCTATTGTAAAATGATACAGAATCTATTTAATTTCTTCAGTGGAAAATTGGAAAAGGCTTCTTGAAAGAAGTGGCACTAGATTTAAGCCTTGAAAGGAGTTAGGGGTTCCAAATAAGGTGGAGGTGAGGAAAGAAAGTGTTATAGACACAGGGGATGACCTGGAATGTATTACAGAAGCAATAACGTAACTATCTCACCACCTCTATTTCCCACATCTAGAATTTGTGAGAAATTGTGAGATTTGTGTTGGTTGATTGGTTGCTGTCCTTTGTCTTCGAAGGGGACCAAAATGATATCACCATGATAAAGTGAAAGCTCAGTGTGTCCAACTGTGGCTGATCAGACCAATATGAGATCAGAATGCTCTTCTACACGTTGGGCTACACAGATAGTCTGCATGAATATTTGGGGTGGATATCCCAAATTTGCTCATCCTGCATTTACTTTGTGCTGCTTCAATTCTGCTTTGCTCAAAGAGCACAGCACCCTTTCTGATGTGGACACACCATGCTGAGTGGTCCTGTGCCAGTGTCTCCCATGTTGCACAGTCAAATCCAAAGTTTTTGAGAGAGACCTTGAGAATATCCTTGTATTGCTTCTTCTGGCCACCATGTGATCTCCTGCCCCATGCGAGTTCTCCATAAAATAGTCTTTTTGGCAAGAATACATTTTGCATTCGAACAATATGGTCAGTCCATCAGAGTTGTGCTCTCTGAAGCATAATTTGAATATTTGGCAGTTCAGTTTGAGAAAGGACTTCAGTGTCTGGTACCTTATCCTGTCAGGTGATCCTCAGAATCTTCCTAAGACAGTTCAAATGGAAGTAATTCAGTTTGCTGGTATGGTGCTGGTAGACTGTCCATGTTTCACAAGCATATAACAATGAGAACAGCACAACTGCTCTGTAAACCTTCAGTTCTGTAGTCAGTCTAACACTTCTTCTCTCCTAAACCTTCCTTTGGAGTCTCTCAAACACTGAGCTAGCTCTTGCAGTACATGCATCAACCTCATTGTCAATGTGTACATCTCTGGAAAGTATACTACCAAGGTAAATGAACTCATCCAACAGCATTCAAAACTTCTCCATTTGTTGTAATTGATGGTTCCACATATGGATGATGTGGTGGTGGCTGATGGCTCCTGTGTTTTCTCAGTGCTAATTATTAGACCAAAATTAGTACAGGCAGCAGAGAATTGATCCATACTTTGTTGCATCTCAGATTTAGAAGCTGCATTGAGGGCACAATCATCTGCAAACAGAAAATCATGCACCAACACTCTCTCCACTTTGGTGAGATTTGTGTAATCCTGGAAAGAAAGTCTGGAGTCAGATTATGAAGGACTTTTAATGAGCAACAGAATGTATAATATAGTCAGACTTGGCACTAAAGGGTTAATACTTAAGCAGCTTCCTGGCCATTTCTCCATCATTTAGTCTTTATTCTAGTCTCTACCTCAATTCAGGAACTCAAACCCCAACCCCAAGACTTTGGGTTTCTGATTAATGAGCATTTATTTTATCTTGTCATACCCCTTACCATACTTTTAACTTTACCTTTCAGAACAGTAATCAAATCAATGCTGACATCTCTGGAAACGATATGTCAATAAATGCCCTGAGATTCCAACCACTATGAAGTCTGACTTTTCTGGCCATCCATCACTCTGCTGTCCCTATGTGGTTTTCCCTTAGTAAAATATAAGATCCTTCAGTACAGAGATTATCCTGCTTTTACTTCCATTGTTTAGCACAGTACTTGACTTCAATAAGAACTTCCAACCCAATAAACATTTATTAAGTGCCTACCATATACAAGGTATTGTGCTAAGTGCTGGGCATGATAAAAATAAAGATAGTCCCTGACCTCTAGGAGTTTGCAATCTAATTTGGGGAGACAACATAAAAGAGGCAAGAAAGCTTGGTGGTGGGGGGAGAAACAGGACACCAGAGGATTCTGTGGAGTTGAAAACAAAGCAGCAGATGTAAAATGGAAGAACTGAGAGGTCAGTTTCTGCCCCTCTATAAAGGAAAGCATTGGGAAATGTTTGATATTCCACACTCTAGTCAAGGGGAAAGGAGGCATAGGGAGGTTATGTCAATCAATAAGTTAGTTAACAGCACAGTGATGAGATTAGAAATTATGAGTTTATTCTGGGAGGAATATTTTGTTCCATGGACTTGAAACCACATAGAACAGCAAACGCAAAGTGAAGGAGCAGGTGTTTTTCATGAGCCTGAATTTAGGAAAATAATTGGGAAGCTAGTGCAATCAGAGAGAAAGGAGGATGTCCTAGAATAGAGTGGTTGTGGAAAGAGAAAGGGAAAGATGCAAGAGATGTTTTAGTGACATCAACAAAACTTCAAAACTGATTAGATATGGAAGTTTAAGAATAAAAAGTCAAGGAGGAACTTCTGGATTATGAAACTAGGTGCCTGGAACCAAAAAAAATAGGAAGTTTAGGAGGAAAGGCTGAGTTCAGGGGGAAATGTAATGAGTTCTGTTTTGAATATGTTGAATTTGATATAACTACAGGACATCTAGTTATAGATATAAAATAGTAGAAGATGCAAAACTGGAGTTCAGAATCAAAGGGACTAGATAAATAGATTTTTGAATCATCTGCACAGAAATGATAGTTGAATCCACAGGAGGTGATAAGATCATCAAGAGTGTACAGAGAGAAGGCATAGGAAAGAAGGAAGTAGAACTTGCATGATGAATCCCCAAAGAAAACTCAGAAAGATTGGACCGACAGGTTGGATTAAAATCATAATAGAGTAGTTTCACAAAAACCCAGAGAGGAAAAGATGTCCAGAAGTTAGGTAGTGATCAACAGTGTCAAGCTGCATGTAGAAGGGTCGATGAGGAAGAGATGGAAAATCCATACAATTGAACAATAAAGAAAAACATTGTGGAGCAGTTTCAGTGCAGTAGTGTGGATGGAAGCCACAGTGAAGAGTTGAGCAGGAGGAAAAATGAAGGTAATGGATATAAACTGCATATAGGAATCTGACTGTGAAATAGCGTTATATAGGATAATAGCTTGAAGGAAATCATCAGTAAAGTAAAAGAGTTTTTTGTTTTGTTTTGTTTTGTGTTTTTAAGGAAGGTGAAGATATGTACACAACAGTGAATTAGCTAATAGACAGTAAGAGTTTACAAATTGGTGAGAGAGTGGATGTTACAGTAGCAAATTCCAGCACGATATAAGGCAGAATTGCCTAAAAAAAATGGTTGTTGTTTGTCCTTCATGCTCAGAGGACCAAAATGACATCATGATTTTGAGATCAACGTAGAGCTTGTCCAGCTGTGGCTGATCATGACAGTATAAGTTCTACCAGTATAAAGCTCTACCACAGGTGGGACACAAATAGTCATGGGCCTCACTCTGTCTTCCAGAGTCATTGAAGTCCAGTGACAAGACAAAGGTCAAGATGACTGGCAATGGCCCAGGATGCAGTGGATGATCTTGGCATCTTTGCATTGGCATTCCACAATGTCTGTTTCCACTGCTTTTGTGCCCCACTGAAACAAAATATTTACATCTATCCATTCCAGTGGGGGAAGTCTTCACATACTTGGATTAGATACCCCCTAACTTACCAATGGGTTTGAGGCCCATCAGTTATTCTCAACCTGGTCTAGCTTATCTGCCAAGATGATTTACTTGAGTGTAGCAGCTGCACATTCTACAGTCTCTTGTAGCTGCAGGTGAGAGCGGAGTAATGAGTAGACACCAGAGGTGGATGAGCAACCATGAAAGGGGCTCAGCAGGAGTAATAGTCTTCTCTGAACTTCCCATATACCCCTGTATAACAAGAGTTTTCCAAAGATGGAATGGCCTGCCTTTTTAGGTTTCTAGTTTTCTGCCACTAGAGGTTTTCAAGGAATGGATGACCACTTGTTGGCTATGTTGTAGAAGGAACTCATATATTCTGGGCAAGAGAATAAATTACCTCTTTCCATTTTTAAAAATTCTGATGTGGTTTCAGGAAAAAGAGGCCAAAAAAGGGGTGAATGAGGAGAAAGAGGAGATCAGTGTTAAAAGATTTACAAGCTACCAAAATAATTTGATATTCCTAAAGAGACAAGTATGGCTATATGGTGTGGTCTCCAAACTCAAAATTATTTTAAAAGGATGTGTACAAAGTATGGAGAACCCAACAACAACAAAGCTAATTTTCAGCTGATGAAGGTTTAGAAGAACATGTGTTCCTGGAGACTAGTTGATATGATTAAGTGTGACTTAAACTAAACAGAGAGGAAAAGAGAAACATGTTTTGATAAACCTGTCCAACCATCTACCACCAAGGAGAGCAGATATGACCTGAGAAGAAGAATAGTGGTAGAATCATTCAGTAATCCACAGGAGAGAATAATGAGAATATTTGACAAATATTGCACTCAGTGTTAGGGGTGGGTCTGACTCAGGCTGTTATAGCTAGTTCAGCTACAAGGCTGGAATGCAATGAGGTACTCATTGGTCACTCAGCAATTACTAAAAGGAGATTTACTTAGCCATAATATTGAACAGATATTCAGTCAGAAAACTCCAGTACTTAATTTTGACTGGCTGGGCCCCCCTCTTCTCCATATAGAAATAGGGTTCCTCAGCAGGAAAAGGTATGGCTACTCATATGGTCTTGGGATAGTCATCAAGTCTAAAGGGCCCTGACTGTACTTGAGTGAGTCTTTTTATGCCCTTAAGTGATCAGGATTCCATATTGGAAACAACCTCAAGGGAGATACAGGATTAGCTAATTAAGTCCAAGGGATGACTTTCAGGGGCAAGAAATTAGCTTAACTGACAAAGAGGAGTTATGTTGATGCTCCCACCACAGAAACCTTTATACTCTTTAATTGAATATGAATTATCAAGTAAACAAGAGACTTTAAATTTGAATGATAAACATGACCTCAGACAATGGAATGTGACTTTTGACTAGTATATGCCAAAGGAAAGATATATACTTGTTCAAGACACACCAGTTAAGCATTGTATGTTAAAAAATTATTTACCCATGCAGAAATTGTTTAAAAAGGTGAAATGCAGTAGGGAATATTTTGGTAATTAGAGAGACCATGAAGGTCAAGGTCAATCTCCTTATTTCACAAATTAGGAAACTGAAGTCCATTGAAGTGCTTTGCCTAAAGTTCAATAGACAATAAGCAGCAAAGCCAAAATTTGAACTCGGTACTTCAGAATCCGAATTCAACAGTCCTTTCACTATACCACACTGCTTTAAAGAAAATCAGATCAGCGGAAGGGGAAATAACAGATAATACAGTGGTGAGAGTATGCTACAAATTGCCAGACTAGCTTAAGGAATTAGATGAGATTCTGAAGCAAATCATATAGATGGCAAAGAGGTGCTTTAAGATATAGTTGTGAAAGGAAATTTGTGCTATATAAATACCTTCTGTTATTCTCTGTCTCTGTCTCTTTCCGTCTCTGTTTCTCTGTCTCTGAAGTTTGAAATAAATGCTGAAAATAACTTCCAAAACCTTTTTACTTTCTTTTTTAGCTACAAGATAGGCAAAATGAAGATAAGGAGAGGATTAGGATCCTCTTATTGGTGTGGATAGGAGAATGACAATTTGACTGAGAAGTCTGGACTACTCAGCTCCAGTTTTGCTTATTTTTTTTTCTATCAAATAGAATACCTTTCACTCTGGGGAGAATAAGACAAAACTAGTTAACAGAAGTTGAAAACCAAAAATAAGAAAGAGAATGATATATGAGCATCAGGTGGTTCTCAATTTGTTGAAGTCACCTGGCACAGATAAGCACCATTATAGGATGTGTGGATGTGATTGCTGAGTTGATGATCCTTCAGGAATCATGGCAAATGGGAGATGTGATGTGGGAATGAAAAATGGAAAATGCACCAGTTTTCCAAATGGAGAAAAGACAAGTATTTCGAACATATTTCAAATAGTGGGCATAACATCTATTTCAGACAAAATTCTAAAACACTTAAAAGGGGAAGACATGATTTTATCCAAGCAGCATCAATCAATAAAAACTTATTAAGCAACTATTATGTGTCAGGCATTATGCTAGGTGCTGGAGGTACAAATACAAAAAGAAAATCACATATAAGCACCAAAGCCAGGCTTTCTAATAGGTAGAAATGAAGAGGGAGAGCGCAATATTAGATTAACCCTGTTTCTTTTCTTTTTGGACAGTTACTAGAATAGTGGATTACATAGTACTTTAAGATTTTCCAGTCTTTTCATATCTTATTTCATTTGACCCCTACAACAATCCTGAAAGGTAGATGCTATAATTATTTTCATTTTACATATGAGGAAGCTGAGTCTTGCTTAGCACAAGAAGTTAATGTGTGAGGGTCTTCTCAACTCCAAGTCTAGTATTTTATATACGGTGCCAACTACCCGTCAAATACCATGTTTAGGACATTTGACACATTTTTCATGAAATTTTTATGGACTAGATTACAGTATGTTTAGGTGGCTTCACAACTGGTTTAATGATGAAACCACAAGACTATTGATTAACAGATTGATGTTAGCCTTATGGTATATCTTTAATGTCACAGGGATCTGTCCTTGGTCCTGAGCAGTTTGGGTCTTTTTATTATTATTATTATTATTATTATTATATAATGAATACAGTCATATACAAAATTAGAAGGAACAGCTAATATATTGGATGGCACAATTGATATCCAAAAGTATCTTGACAAGCTGGTATAGTAGAGTGAAACTAAGAAAATGAAGTTGATAAAGCATAACAAAGTTTTAGGTTAAAAAAATAAGCTGTACAATTTCAGTCTGGAGAAGTTGTGGCTAAGAAACAGTTTATGTGAAAAAGATTCATGGTCTCTTAGAGGACTGCAAACTCTATATGAGTTAGTGGGCTGCCTTAATCTAAAGGTAAAGGGAGCAGTTTTTTCAGAGCACTTTGCCCTAGTGGGAGGAATACAGGACAAAGGTCTGTAGCTGTGCTTCTCTCCTGCTGATATTGCTAAATGCCTTCTTTAGGCTTTTTGAATCTATATCCCAGGGTTCCGAAATCATGTGGATATGATTGCCTACACTCTTGGCGACTCATTGTTAAGGCTTATCAAAACTTCAGAATAATTTGCATGACTGAGGCATTAGCTGCATGGGCAGGATGGGAGTCAGAATGAATTCACTCCCCCTAACCTGGCTGGGTATAAGGGAACAGGATATCTGCTGGGAAGGGAAAGGCAGGAAAAGAAAAGAAATTGATAGCTGTCCAAGTGACTCTTTTGTGTCTCAGCCAAGTGTGACAAAGCCATAATTTTTTAAAGGAGGGGGGCAAGGCTAGATGTGTGGTTGTTTTGCTTCAAAGTAGATTGACTAGTCTTACAAGAGTGCTAACACTTCCCCCAGAAAGAAAAGCCTAATAAAAAAGACTCTTCAGCGGGTGACAGCTCCACCAATAGTAGCATCTAGACTCTTTGGAGGCAGAGTGGAATGACCTTAGCTGGATGTCTGGGAGCATGACAAAGAGACAAGGCAACCCTGACAGGCAGAGTTGCCAATATTGTGGCATAGCAGTGAGTCAGAAGACAGAGCCAGAGAGGTGTTATCATCATGCAACCCACCACAGAGCATTCATTGTCTGGAAAACGTCTTTCTCCCTTCTTCCCCTGCCCCCACATTAGCATGACAGTTTAAGCGTTTGGACTCCTTTGTGTAGAGAGGAGTGAGTCTTGGGAATGAGTGTATTACTTGATCATCTCTGTTATTTACTTGACCACTGTGACCCAATTAAATGCTTAGTTATTCAATTTATGCTTCACACTTGTTCTGTTAGGAAAGAAGACCTTGGATGAGGGCTTTAGCTGTATTTGTAAAAACTGATTACCAAACATCACACACTGAACCTAGGGTGGTAAGGAGTCCTAGACTTATGTGACAAAAGGGATACATGGATGGGTATTTATTGACCAAAGGGAAGTGGTAGTTCCTCTGTTCTCTGCCTTCATTAGACCACTTATGAAGTGTTGTCCAGGTGAGTCATTTACAACCTGTAGGGTAAGTAGCATGGTGAAGAGATTCACTAAGCTATAGGAAGATCATTTGAGGGAACAGAAGATCATTTAGCCAGGGGATATTGAGGGTAAGGGGTTGGAAGGATAAAAATCAATTTAAAAACCCTCGGGCGTGAAGTCAAGATGGCGGAGTAGAAGGGGATGGAGTCAAGATGGCGGAGTAGAAAGGTGGTGGAGTCAAGATGGTGGAGTAGAAAGACTCACGTGTGCTAGCTCCGAACCCACAGCCCATGGATTTCCTGTAGGAAGAACTCCCCATAGGTTCTGGATCACTGCAAGGCACGTAGAAACACAGTGGAAGGGATTTCCGTCCCAGAGAGCCCTGGAGAGCTGTCCCCAGGGTCCGTTGCACCCCAGAAAGCGGAGTCCACCCCTGTGCTGCCCTGGCCACGCTGCAGAGAGGAGCAGATCCATGCAGGCTTCAGGGACGGAACCTCCGGCAGCCGGGAAGGTCCCTCTGCCCACAGATGCTACAGGTCAGTGAGAGAGACGTCTGAGCTGGCCGAGAGGGGAGCGGGGTGTCTCCGTGACTCGGGCCCCCTCGGGAGGCAGCGGCAGAGGCAGGGGCAGCGGCGGCGGCCCAGGACTCCCTGAGCAGGCAGGCAGAAGCTCAGGTCTCTGCATAAACCCCCTCAGGGAGCTGAGCCTAGGAGACGGCCCTGCCCCCACCCGCTCCATTACTGAAGGTCTCTGCATAAAGCCCCTGAGGGAGCTGAGCCTGGGAGATGGCCCTGTCCCCACCCGCTCCATCACTGAAGGTCTCTGCATAAAGCCCCTGAGGGAACTGAGCCTGGGAGGCGGCCCTGCCCACACCCCAGCACCAGAACTTAAGCTCACATTGAATAGCAGCCACAGCCGCCTCGGAAAGCCTATTTGAATCTCAGACCCCAAGCACTAGCTGGGCGGATCTACGTGGGGGTGGACAGGAATCTCAGAAGTCAAGTAACTGGCTGGGAAAATGCCCAGAAAAGGGAAGAAAAATAAGACTATGGAGAGCTTCTTTGAGCAGGTGCAAATGTTCCCACCTTTCAATTCTGATGATGAGGAAATATTCTTACCATCAGGGAAAGACGTGGAGGGCAGGGCCTCTGTATCCCAGACATCCCAGGGGGATGTCCAGTGGGCTCAGGCCTTGGAAGAGCTCAAAAAGGATTTTGAAAAGCAAGTTAGACAGGTGGAGGAAAAACTGGGAAGAGAAATGAGAGAGATAAAAGAAAAGTATGAAAAACGGGTCAATACCTTGGTAAAGGAGATCCAAAAAAATGCTGAAGAAAATAACACCTTGAAAAATAGGCTCACTCAGTTGGCAAAAGAGGTTCAAAAAGCCAATGAGGAGAAGAATGCTTTCAAAAGCAGAATTAGTCAAATGGAAAAAGAGGTTCAAAAGCTCACTGAAGAGAATAGTTCTCTCAAAATTAGAATGGAACAGATGGAGTCTAATGACTTTCTGAGAAACCAAGGAATCACCAAACAAAACCAAAAGAATGAAAAAATGGAAGAGAATGTGAAATATCTCATGGGAAAAACAACTGACCTGGAAAATAGATCCAGGAGAGACAATTTAAAAATTATGGGACTACCTGAAAGTCATGATCAAAAAAAGAACCTAGACATCATCTTCCATGAAATTATCGAGGAAAACTGCCCTGACATTCCACACTCAGAGGGCAAAATAAGTATTGAAAGAATCCATCGATCACCACCTGAAAGAGATCCAAAAAGAGAAACTCCTAGGAACATTGTGGCCAAATTCCAGAACTCCCAGGTCAAGGAGAAAATCTTGCAAGCAGCAAGAAAGAAACAATTCCAGTATTGTGGAAATAAAATCATGATAACTCAAGATCTAGCAGCTTCTACATTAAGGGATCGAAGGGTGTGGAATAGGATATTCCAGAAGTCAAAGGAACTAGGACTCAAACCAAGAATCACCTACCCAGCAAAACTGAGTATAATACTTCAGGGGAAAATATGGTCTTTCAATGAAACAGAGGACTTTCAAGCATTCTTGATGAAAAGACCAGAACTGAAAAGAAAATTTGACTTTCAAACACAAGAATGAGAAGAAGCATGAAAAAGTAAACAGCAAAGAGAACTCATAAGGGACTTACCAAAAGTGAACTGTTTACATTCTGACATGGAAAGACAATATTTGTAACTCTTAAAACTTTTCAGTATCTGGGTAGTTAGTGGGATCACACACACACATACACACACACATGTACACGTGTGCACACACACACACATACACACATGCATGCACATACAGAGACAGAGAGCACAGAGTGAATTGAATAGGATGGGACCATATCTTAAAAGAAATTAAGGTACATGGTGAGAGAGAAATGCAGGGGGAGGAAAGAGGGTGAAATGGAATGGGGTAAATTATATGTCATTCAAGAGGCAAGCAGGAGACTTTTTAGTGGAGGGAAAAAGAGGAGACCTGAGAAAAAAAAAAAAACAAGAAGTTTACCCTCATCACATTCGACTAAAGGAAGGAGTAAAATGCACACTCATTTTGGTATGAAAACCTATCTTACAATACAGGAAAGTGGGGGAGAAGGAGATAAGCAAGGGGGGGGATGATGGAAGGGAGGGCAAAGGGAGGAGGGAGCAATTTGAAGTCAACACTCGGGGAGGGACAGGATCAAAAGACAGAATAGAAACAATGAGGGGCAGGATGGGATGGAGGGTAATCCAGTTAGTCTTACACAACACGACTATCAGGGAGGTCATTTGCAAAACTACACAGATAGGGCCTATATTAAATTGCCTGCCTTCCCAAAGGGAATGGGTGGGGAGGGAGGGATGGGGAGAATTTGGAACTCAAAGTTTTAGGAACAACTGTTTAGTATTGTTGTTGCTACTAGGAAATAAGACATACAGTTAATGAGGAATAGAAAGTCATCTGGCCCTACAGGACAAAAGAGAAGATGGGGACAAGAGAAGGGAGGGATGATAGAAGAGAGGGCAGATTGATGATAGGGAAAATTAGGTTGCTCGGTGTATTGGGGTGGGGGAGGGGATAAATGGGGAGAAAATTTGGAACCCAAAATTTTGTGAAAATGAATGTAAAAAGTTAAATAAATAATTTATAATAATAATAATAACTAAATTATTTTAAAAAACCCTCAGATTAAATAACTGCTTTATACAAGGCACCGTAAATATAAAATACAATAAATACAGACCTGACCCTAAGGGGGTTTTTAATCTAATAGAGAGAATGACATCTATACAAATAAGCAAAATAGAAGATGTTAATAATTACACTCAGGTTTGTATAGCACTTTCCTCACAATAACTCTATAAGGTACATAGTTCATGTATCATCCTACGTAGGAAAATTATCAAAATGCTCAAAGTTACGCAGCTAATAAATGCCAGAGCTGGGACCAAAGCAAGACCAGAAGGGTTATCTCATCCATTTTTATGGGATAAACTCTATGCAGATGACTCCTCTATATATATCACCATCCCTAGTCTTTCTCCTGCACTCCAATGCCATATAACCAACTGCCTAACATACATCTTAAACTCATCATGTTCAAAACAGAACTCTCTATCATTCCCCCTAAAACCATGCCCTCTTCTTAAGCTCCCTATTTCTAATAAGGGTGGCACGGTGCATCCAAACACTCAGGTTCGTAACTTCAGGCATCCTCAAATCTTTCTGCTCCCTCACCCCTAATATCTAATCAGTGTCTCCTGAATCCTTCAGTCCTCTAACTTGAACTTACTGCAGTAATTTTATGGCTTTGAGACTGGCAGCCTGTCAGGGTTCACTTGCCCTTCCTCCCCTGCTGCAGCCTGCTGGGAGTCAGAGCCGGAGTCTGGGCTGGTGCCTGGCAGGGAATCAAATTTGTGAATCAAATGAAAATTCACATATAAAGCAGGAACTGTTCATATTTAAGTAAATACAATTTTTGGGGAAAAGCAACAATGATCTATATACGTAAAGTATTTTTAAATTTTAAAGTGTACTATACGTGTCAGCTATCATTAATTAGGATGTTAAGGTGACAAGTATCTATTTTGTGCTAGGTAGGACCAAATGGTCCACTTATTCTAAGAAGAACTGCCTGTATCTTTATATTGTTCCCCTCCCCCTGCATTCCCAGAGAACATAAGCCTCAGGAGGGCAGAGACTTCTGATTTTGTATAGTAACTAGCGCAGAGTGCTTTGTGCTGCATTTCCACCACCTGATACAGCCCACCAATCCTTCTCTGGACTCTAGCCATATGATCAGGCAACTCAGTTATTACTTCACTATAAAACCCAGAAACTGCTAGGTGCAAATTTGTACCCACAAGGTTGCTGTAAAGAAAATCCTTTGTGCAAAAGGATTTTAAAGGATTTAAAGCAAAATATAAATGTAATTTGTTGTCATTGTTGTTCCAATCTTTCATAGAGAGATAAGTAAAAATGAGGAAGTGTCCAGGTATCTTGGTCTGACAGTCATCACCAGTTATAGCGTTAATGGCTTCTGCTGTCTATTTTCCCCTACCCTGCTTGCTCCTGGCAGTAGCTATTCATGCTTCAGTCAACATGTGCTTATGTGTCCATCATCTGTGACATTTTCATTATTTCATCACCAAATTATTTGCTCTAGACTTGATCTTCTATTCCTCACATTGGCACTAAATTTATTTTTATTATGAATTCTGCATCAAAAATAAAAGCTGCTACTTGTGTATTATTCCTGTGTTGCATCCTATATAGTTATTCAGATCCATTTTATGTGTCAAAAATTTCTTATAATAGCTATGGCATCATAAGCATACTGAAAATTAAAAAGAAAATAGTCTATTTCTTTTGCTCTAGTAAGCACTTAAAATCAGACACTTAGAGCTGAATGTCCTTGATTACTAGGTAGAAAATGTACACATCTTTTTGTCATCTCCAATGCCTAGCAAAATGCTCTGAATATAACAAGCACTCAATAAATACCTATCTGTTGAGTATTTGGTTGCTTAAAGAATTCTGGGTGTGCATTTTGTAGTGTTCCCTGTTCCTCATTCTTTAGATTGTAAAGTGGCTAGTTAGGTTGTAAAGTACAAAGAATAATTTACATTTGTATAATATTTGACTTTTTCAAAGCATTTCTTCTTGCACAGGAAGTGCTAAAAGTCTTAGAAGAGTTTTAAACTATTAAGGCTTATAGATTTTGGGATATATACTAGCTGTGTGACCCTGGGCAAGTCACTTAACCCTTTTGCGTCAGTGCCTCATCTGTAAAATGAGCTTGAGAAGGAATGGCAAACCATTCAGTATTCTTGCCCAGAAAATCCCAAATGGGGTAACAGAGAGTTGGATATGACTGAAAGGCTTATTGTAATCAGCACAATGCCATTTTTGAATACACATATTTGGAAAACTTGTTATAAGGGTGGATAATACAGGGAGGAGAGAGGGTCATTATGAAGGAAGGTGAACACAAGGATCTGACAACACCCTGTGCATAAAATGATTCCTTAAGCTTGTTGGATTAGCATCATTCCCTGGAGACTACAAAGTGGTGTTAATGTGATATTTTAATATGGGGGCTTTGACTATTTAAAAGCTGTAAGATGAGATGGCAGTTCAGAACAGAAACAGACACAATCACAGTTAAGTGCTGTAGTATACACCTTACATTTAAGGATTTTCCCCTTTTCTGTATGGTATTCAAATAGTTCAAATACATAGTTGCTATGTCACCTACCCCCCAAAAAGTATTAGTAATCAGCTGGTGGCAGTGACTATGGATAAAGGCAAATTACTTCAGTGTTTCAAGTAATTTTTTATTTCTTCAACTCAAGTATTCCTTGCACTCATACAGATTATACCCTTTTCCACACCTTTATATACTGTGCAGTTCTTATTCACATCTTTCCATAACCCTTCATTAAACATTCAACCTTTTTCCTGAAGGATTTCCTCTGCCTCTTAATATATCTTAGGTATCAGTCCCTTTGGTGTTATCATCTCACCTTCAAAATTTGACAGGGCTTCCTCATTTTCATGGTCCTTGATATCTTTCATATTCTTCCTCATATACAAGTCACTATTAATATGTTTGTTTTTGTTCAGTCATTTGAGTCGTGCCCAACTCTTTGTGACCCCATTTGGGGTTTTCTTGGAAAAGATACTGGAGTGATTTGTCATTTCCTTCTCTAACCCATTTTACAGATGAAGGAACTGAGGCAAACAGGGTTAAGTGACTTGCACAGCTAGTAAATGTCTGAGGCCAGATTTGAACTCAGCAAGATGAGTCTTTGTGACTGAAGACCCAATACTCAATCCACTGTGCCACCTAGTTGCCCTCATTAATATAGTATAGCTGACATATCCTTTATGTATCATTCCACTGACATTTGGATAAACCTACAATTTTGATTCTTCTAAGAATTTGTTCCATGATTCATAGCTATTTGATATTACCAGGGGATGACTGATTTATAGAGCCGCAAATTTAGATAAGGAAGAGACCTCAAGAAGTCATCCATTTTAACCTCTCCTCATTTTACAGTTGAGAGAACTAAGAGGCAGCAAAGTTTTGATTTGTTCAAAGTCGTGCAGGTAGCAAGTCACAGAGCTGGGATTCAAATACAGGTCACCTGACTTCAAATTCCATGCTCTTTCCACTTCAACAGACCATCTCAGTGTAGCAATACACTAACCCAATGAACTGCACCTTGGTACAGTGGAAAGAGAATTGGATTTGAAATTAGAAGGAAGGAAACAAGTATTTACTAAGCACCTCTACATGTAAGCACTGTGCTAAGTGCTTTACAAATATTTTCATTTGATTCTCCAAACACTAGGAGGATACAGTTTTACAGATGAGCTAGGCAGAAGTTAAGTGGCTTGCCCAGGGTCACATAGCCAATAAGAGTCTGAGACTAAATTTGAATTTAGTTTTCCTTGACTCTAGGCCTAATGCTATATCCCCCTGGGTCACCTAGCTGTCTCTGGGTTTTTATTCTGGATCTGCCACTTACTACCTATATAATCTTAGGCAAGTCTCTTTATCTCTTTGGACCTATTTTCTTGTCTGTAAAATGAGTGAACTCAACTGGATGACCTCTGAGTTCTGATCAATCTCAAAACTTTTGATCCTGTGGTTCTTTGAACACCCTATGCCATCCAACCCCGTTCAACAGAATGTCCTAATAATGTGTTTTTAGACTACATTCTTTAAAATGATTAAGAATGTCATTGAGAAGGCTTTGCAGTGTTCCAAGGCTTGTTTTGGGGCATTTATGGGGTTCAGTGGAAAGAGTGCCAGGCTTACAATCAGGACATTTTTCCAAGTTCAAATCTCACCTGAGATACATACTAGCTGTGTAACCCTGGGCAAGTCACTTAACCCTTTTGCCTCAGTTCCTCATCTATAAAATGAGCTGGAGAAGGAATGGCAAACCATTCCAGTATTCTTGCCAAGAAAACCCCAAATAGGGTAACAGAGAGTTGGACATGACTGAAAGAAAGACTTGTTGTAATCAACACAATGCTATTTTTGAATATATATACTTGGTAACCTTTGCTATCTATAGGAAATTCTTCTGTTTGAATAATATGTGTGTTACAGTTTTCTGAACTGTGAGACTCATGAAACCCCCTGAATAGAATGGTATAGCAAGGAAAAGGAGAGTTGTATATTTTATAATGTATCTCCCACTTATTTGAAAGTCAACAAAAATAAAAGTAGTATGGTAAGTTTGTTCCAACTGACAGTAAATGCCATGCAGATATAATTTAATTTATATATAATTATAATATATTAATAATATAATTTAATTAGAACAAAGGGGCCAAATCTGAGTTGAAGAGTGTCAGATTTTGAAATAGATTAATTAGCTGTCCAGTACTGAAGGTCCTCATGACAAGAATGAGTTTTGTCAGGTTTGGTGTTGAATTAATATGTTCATACCTAAGGCTAAACAATTTGTGTAGAAATTAAAAGTACTGAGCCAGAACATTCTCTGGCTCCAT
Organism: Bettongia penicillata ogilbyi; assembly: GCA_023548195.1. Taxonomy (NCBI): domain Eukaryota; kingdom Metazoa; phylum Chordata; class Mammalia; order Diprotodontia; family Potoroidae; genus Bettongia; species Bettongia penicillata. The sequence goes on along the minus strand of JAJHZJ010000243.1, from coordinate 1,359,691 downwards.
AATGCATTATGTTACCATTTTCTTTAATAGGAAATTGATTAATTAATTAAATGATAAAAAGTAAAAAAAAAAAGAAATTTAAAGTACTGTAGTATCAGCTATATGTATCTCAGTGTCATATGTTTTGTTAGGTTCAGTATAATGTTATTTTCCAAAAACTGCAGTTTAAAAAATACTGAAAGCTCTAAAGCATTTGTAATCATTTGAAATTGCGAATAATTAAATTTAAACTTGTCTCACATTTTTTATTTTTCTAATTTTTAAGTGACATGATATCTCTATGTGAGATATAAATATATAACTGGTTTGAAGAGAAAATTCTACTGGGACAGCTGAAATTCTTTCAAGTGAATGTAACACACAAAAAAGGTCCACATCTAAAAAACATAATATTTATCATTGGGATTCACTAGTCCTGCTATTGATAGAGAGGAAAGACTTCCTTGTTTGAGCTGTACAAATGTTAGAAGTGCAGATAATAGGAGAAAGAAAGAGAGGGAATAATTATTAATTAAGCACCCACTTAATTAGGCACTTTACAAACATTATCTCATTTGATCCTCACAACCACCCTGTGAGTTAGGTACTCTTTCTGTCACTACTTTGTAGTTGAGGAAACTGAGGCAAACAGAGGTATAAAGCCCAGGATCGCACAGCTAGTAAGTGTCTGGGGTCAAATTTGAATTCAAGTCTTCCTGATTTTAGGCCCAGCACTGTATTCACTGTACCACCTATCTCCAGCAGGTCTAAATAGCATACAAGCTGATAAACTGAAACATGTTCAGTTTTCTTCATTGGCATGATGAAAATCTTCCCAGATGCTTTTAATAAAGAAAAACAAATTTTCACAAAAATAATGGCTGTGACATCAGAAAAATTACTTCTATCATATAGGGTTGGTTATAGAATTGTAGAATATAAAAAGTCCAATTTGGTAGGTGAAATGGTGATGCTAACTGCAGCTTGTGATATAGTTGAAATGATAACTGATACCTAAGCAAAAAAAATAACTTTTAAATGGTTCTGCTTCAAGATAATGTAATGGGAAAGAGAATCACCCATTGGAGATGACTGAAGATGAATTACTTTTGTGATCAATTAGTTGAAATATTAAAATCTTCCTATCTTGCATTTCAGGTGAATAAAACAGCAGATGTAGATGCTCATTTGAATATTCTATATTAAATTTTACTTTTTTAATTAGAAAAAAAAATCAACTTCTCTTCCTTCCAAACCCACTCTCCCAACCAAAAAAGGAAGGCATACAAAAACCCCTTTTATAAACATATATGATTAAGCAAGACAAATTTCCACATTAGTCATATCGTATTTTTATGTATACATAAAAATATATAAATGTGTACATATGTGTATACATATACACATAAGTACAGACATACATATATGTGTGTCATTTTGTATTCTGAATATTTTAACTCTTTATCAAGAGGTTGGTAGAATGATTCACCATAAATCTTTTGAATCAGTTTGTCATTATGCTGTTAAAAATTCCTAAATCTTTGAAAGTTGTTTGGCTTTGCAATATTCTTCTCTTGGTTCTCCTGGTGCTGCTTACAACATTCTGCATCAGTTCATATGTGGCTTCTCAGGTTTCTCTGAAACTATTCCCTTCATCTTTTCTTACAGTATTTCATCACATTTATATACATAATTTCTTCTGCTGTTCTCTAATAGAAAACCACCTCTTGGTTTCCAATATTTTGCCCCCATAAAAATTCCCATAAATATTTTTTGTATGTCCTTAATTTGTTTTGGACTAATCCCTCTTTTAATCTTCCTTCCCTCTAATTTCTTCCTTCCTTCTCCTCTCTCCCGTTCCCTCTTATTTCCTGTTAAATGAAGTTTACTCATATACCTAACTTTTGTATGTGTATTCTTCTTTCTTTTCACCAGCTCAGATTAGAATTAGGTTCAGATGTCAGCCTCTTCCCTAATACCTTCCTCGTTGTTTCCTCAATAACTTGTTCCACTTATAGATTTCTCTTTGTGAGGTCTGATTATGTAAGATAATTTCCTGCTAAGTTCTATTCCCTTTCCCCCTACTATTCCTCTTTTCCTTCTTTTATATTCTTTTAAGATCAACAAGATATAAAAGAATCACTCCCAGACCTTCTGTCTAATTAGACTTCTTTGAATCTTGATAATGTGGTTCAGAGGGGATACATGTGTCATCACCCCATATTAAAATATAAACAGTTTATCCTTATATAGTCCTTTAGTATTTTTAATTAATGTTTACCATTTTATGTTTCGTTTGAGTCCTGTGTTTGTACTTCAGAGTTTCTATGAATCTCAGGTCTCTTCATCAGGAATAATTAGAAGTCATCTGTTTCATTAAAGGTTCAATTTCCCCCCATCTCCCAAGATAATACTCAGGTTTGCTCATTAAGTTTTTCTTAGCTTCTACTTAAATTAATTTACTTATTCAGTGCCATACTAATCAAACTACTAAAGAATTATTCTATTGAGCCAGAAAAAATAATAACCAAATTCATCTGACAGAAGAAAAGGTTAGGAATAACAAGGGAATCAATGAAAAATGTTAAGGAAGGCAGTCTAGCAGTACAAGATTTCAAATTATACTCCAAAGCAGAGATTATCAAAACAATCTGGTACTGGCTGAAAAATAGAGTGATGGATCAGTGGCATAGATTAGGCACACAATATATAGTAGTAAATGATCATAGGAATCTTTGATTTGGTTTGATAAACTCAAAGATCCACACTTTGGGAGAAAAAAGTACTTTACAAAAATTTCTGGGTAAACTGAAAATCATTTTGACAGAAATTACTATATAGACCAATATTTCATACCATATACCAATATAAGGTCAAAATGGTTATGTGATTTAAGCATAAAGGGTGATATCTTAAGCAAATTAGGGAAGCATAAAAAGTTTTATTTGTCAGATCTATGACAAAAGGAAGAATTTATGACCAAACAAGTGATAGGATCATAGCAGGTAAAACGGATAATTTTGACTACATTAAATTTCAAAAGGTTTACCCAAACAAAATCAATACAGCCAAAATTAGAAGAAAAGAAGGAAACTGGGAAAAAAAAACATTTTATAGTAGGCTTTTCTGAAAAAGGACTCATTTCTCAAATATATAAGTAACTGAGTCAAATTTATAAAAATGAAAGCTATTTCCCAATTGATAAATGGTCAAAGGATATGAACAGGTAGTTTTCAGAAGAAATAAAAGCTACTATAGTCATATGGGAAAATGTTTTAAATCACTTTTGATTAAAGAAGTGAAATTAAAGCAACTCTGAAATACCACCTTATACCTGTCAGATTGGCTAACATGACAGAAAATAAAAATGATAAATGCTATTGAGGATGTGAAAAAATAAGATCACTAATGCACCATTAGTGGAGTTATGAACTGATCCAACCATTGTGGAAAACAACTTGGAATTAAGGCCAAAGGGTTATAAAACTGTGTGTACTCTTTGACCCAACAACACTTTTGCTAGGCCTATATAACAAAGACATCAAAGAAAAAGGAAAATGACCTACATATTCAAAATATTGATAGCAGGTCTTTTTGTGCTAGCAAAGAACTGGAAACTGAGGGGATATCTATCAACTGGAGAATGACTGAATAAACTGTGGTATATGAATGTGATTGAATACTGTTGTGCTGTAAGAAATGATAAGCAGGATAGCTTCAGAAAAACCTGGAAAGACTTCTATGAACTGATGCAAAGTGAAACGAGCAGAACTAGGAGAACTTTGTACAAAGTAACAGCAATGTTGTCTGATGAAGAACTGTGAGTGACTTGGCTAGTCTCAGCAATACAATAATCCAAGACAATTCTAAAGGACTTATGACGAAAAATGCTATTCGCCTCCAGAGAGAGAACTGATGAAATCTAAGTGCAGATTGAAGCGTATTTTTTCACCTCATTTTTCTTGCTTTTTTTTCTTTGCCCCATGGCTAATATATATGCCTTGTATGATTTCACATGTATAACTGATATCACATTGTTTGCCTTCTTGATGGGCCAAGATGGCAGTGTTTGTTTGGGGTTTTCTATAAAATTTTTTTATTTTACACTTAAATACAAGATAAAAAAAACATTGTTATATATACAGCAGATTATAAGAGAGGATTCAGTATAAAATAATAAATTTCCATTTCAACAAAACCTATATAATAAATACTACACATTGTTTTCAAGGCTGCCCAGTTTTTCTTTGCTTCCTTGTTGGTTTTCTTCTGTCCTCTGCACTTTTTACTTTATTTTTCCCCTCTCTATCCCCACCACCCTAAAGAAGGCTACAACCTTCATAAGTCTAAGTCTTTCCATGTTTTTTCTAAATCAAACAGGTCATCATTTCCTACACCCAACAATATTCCTTTCTGGATTCAAGCAATGTCTTCCTTCATAGGATCTATGAGGTTAATTTGGGTATTTATCATAGTCAGAATGACTTGGTTGCTCAAAGTTGTTATTAAAACAATACTGCTGTTACCATATACAATGTTCTCTTGGTTTTCCTCATTATGTTCTTCAAGGGAAAGTATTTGGAACTCAGTTTTTAAAAATTAATATTAAAAGTAATTATTTTAAAAAAGTTATTCTTAACAATAAGCCTTTATCTTTTACCTCCTAGAAAATCATATTCCAAGCTTTCTGCTCATTTATAGTGGCCACTGCTAAATTGTGCATGAGGTTTACTGTGGACCCACACTTGAATTCTTTTTTCTTTCTTTTATTTGACCTGAAAACTTTGAATTTGGGCTATAATGTCCCTTGGAGTTTTCATTTTGAGATTTCTTTTAGAGATTGATCGGTGGATTAATTCTATTTTCACTTTGTCCTCTGGTTCTAAGGGATCTAAAATTTTATTTTAGGATTCTTCTTGAAATACAACATCTGTGTTCTTTGGGGGAGGGGGTCATGGCTTAAATTTTCTCTCCTTGATCTAGTCTCCAAAGTGTTGTTGTTATTTTAGTAAGTTATCCTAAATTTCTTTTTCTTATTTTTTTTAGTCTTTTGACTTTAGTATTTATTGTCTTTTCATGAAGTCATTAATTTCTATTTGGTCCAATCTAATTTTTAGGGAGTTTGTTACTTAGGAAAGTTTTTGTACTTCTTAGGCCAAATTGTTAATTCCATTTCCAATTCTTTCTTCCATAGCGCTCATTTCTGTTGCACTTTCTTTTTCATGCTCACATTTCACTTATAAAAATGTTTTATCGGTCTTTTTTAACTTTTGTTGCTAGTTGAATTTGTGCCCAAGCTCTGTTTTTCTTTGACGTCTTGCTTACTGATGTTTGGAGACATTCTCTTCCTGATTCTGGAATCATCAGAGTTACCATGAAGACCTGAAAGATGGAGTTCACAATGCCCAAGAGCAGCTCTATCTAGCAGTTTAAGGTGAAAATAATTCAAGTCCCATTCTGAACAACTTGTGTTAATATTTTCTTGAAAAATTTTAAAAGACTAAGATACTCTGAGCCAGCATGGAATCTATGATGGACTTGGCATTTACAGTGTCACAAAAACAAAAACAGGCCTCAGGATCATCCAGTTAAGCAAACATATATCAGTGAAAGTAATCCTACCTCTCCACATCTTTCAACAGCTTTAAACTCCACACCAGTTTGTGTCTTGAGTGTTCTTGGCCCTGTCACATGGGAGACACTGGCACAGGAGCACTCAGCATAGCATGCCCACATCAGAGAAAGTGCTGTGCTCTATGAGCAAAGCACAATTGAAACAACTCAAAGGAAACCCAGGATGCTCAAATTTAGAGTATCCACCCAAATGTTCACACGGACTATTTGTGCCTGACTTGTAGCAGAGCATTCCAAGTTCATATTAGTCAGATCAGGCACAGATGGACACGTTGAAACTTGACTCTAGCACAGTGATGTCATTTTGATCCTCTTTGAGAAGAAATTCAACAACCAAACCATGTAATAGCTTTTGTGGGTGGGAATCTGTTTGTTTACTCATTCTTCTAGCCTATCTCCTGACGATTCTATATATAGTAAACTCATGCACTCCATGGTTCTACAGGGAATCTCTGGTCTAGTCTTGTTGCTTTCTTGGGGCATTGAGTGTCATGTTTTTATTCCAGGATCTCAGGATAGCTATCTGGGAACCTGCAAGTTTTCAATAATCCCGAAGTGGTCTGAGCCAGAGCAAATTTGGTTGCTGCCCTATGTTATGAGCCCTGCCAGTTCCTGACCTGGGTTTAGGACTGAGTAACAAGCCTGTAGGTTTTCCTCTTTTGGAATTTCATTATGATGCCACTGAACTCTCAGCCACAATCAACCAGCTGGGAATCTCTGATAGTTCCTAGCGACAGAACTGTAGGATTCCTTTTGGCAATTCCTGCTCTGGTTATTATCTCTGCAGGCTTTAGACACTACTAGAAGTTGAAGCTAAAACCCTATGTTGCCCCTGGGGGCCTAAGCCACACAGCTACATGCTTTTGAACACTTCCCTCCACCTAAGACCCTCCTTATCCCTGAATACCACTGTTGTGAACAGCTCCCTTCCTCATTCTGCTCTGTATCTGTGACCAAGATCTTGGTAGTCAGCAGTAAAGCTGCCATTTGATACCTATTCCCACACCTGGACAAACTTGTGGTGCTACAGGATGGATCTGTGACCATGTCTTGTCCCAATTTACAACCTTGGTCATCTTTTAGTCCCCAGGTGCCAGAATGTTCCCTGAAGTGATCTCCTGGCCAGACCATGTTTGTAATGTCCATTGATTTCTCTGTCCTGCTCCTTACTCCAACCTGAGCTGGAAGAATGAGTTGCTGTGGATTTCTTGATCAGGATTAGGTCAGGTGCACTTTCTAAATCTATTTGAAGTTTTGTTAGGGGAGGGAGAATTCACTGTACTCATTCCTGCTATTCTGTCATCTTTGCTCTGCCCTCTGCTCATTTGGTCCTACAGAGTATGCGGAAAGTGTAGTGTGGTTTTAATTAAACCTTAAGAGCTCAACATATGTTGCAAATGATGTTAGGAAAAAAAATCTGTCACTTTTGCAAAGCTAAATTTTCTGGCAATGTCGTATCAAGAGGAAAGTCAATGTAACTGATGAATTTTCAAAACAAAATAATATAATGTATTGGGCTTTATTGACAGAGCTCAACTAATGTCAGAATGACATGCAAATCTGTAAGAACTATTTGAAAATATGTCCCCTCTTGCAATTTGAACACATCACAATCACTTGTACCAAGAAGTATAAGAGTACTACATACAGTTTTTCAAGTTGTCATAAGGGCAACCAACTTGCTGCAAAATTGGCTGATCATATGGGAATAGAATATATTGCATTTCTATATTATTGTCAAATACACTGGTTTTCTCATGCCACAATAGTCCTAAGGATATTTGAACTGAAAGAAGAAAGTATCATTTTTTCTTAGTGATAATAATAAAGATGAAGTTCAGATATAATAAAAATTTTCTCCCAACCTGACATATTTGGTGTTTTTTGTTTTATTCTACATCAGAGAAAGGTCTCCAGATTCATATTCTGATCCAGAAAATGATTGCATTTGTGAAAAACTTAAAGTTATAAATAATATATATTTCCCAATTTAAAAAATACTTACTCTGCAAATATGAAATAGAAGAAATTAAATATCTGCATATTAATTACTTGACCAGCCTACAGAAGCAATTGTATTAGTGTAAAGATGTGAATATTTCTGAACATGAAGATAAAAACCTACTTTCTCATGGATGAATATGATACATTTGGTCTTATTCCACATGAACAAGAATGGTTAATAGATATCTGGTGATAGTATGATGAAACAAGCATTTGAATCTGAAAATCTTATGTTTTGATTAAATGTTCATCAAACAAAATGACAAAAATTTATCATTTTATTTACATAAAATTTTTCTGGTATATCTATTAAAAGAACAATGTCAATATTAGTAAATGAAAACATAATTAACATTTATGTACTGCTTTAAGATTTGCAAAGCATTTACAGATATTATTTCATGTGACCTTTTCAACAACCAATGAGGTAGGAGCTATTAGTATTCTCATTTTATAGTGAGGAAAATGAAGCTCAGAGATGTCAAGAGACTTGTTCAGAGTTTAAATTTAATTCTTCTTGATTTTAAGTTCAATGTCCTATCCTATAGGCCACCTAGCTGCCACTTAATGATTACAGGTAGCAACATCAGTGGCACCACATTTTGAGACACTTGCCCTCTGAGAAACAAATCTATTATTTTGATAATAATATTTTATGCCTACTCTTCTTATAAAGTGTAAATGTGAAAACTAAAGGATTTTCTCAAATATATGTGTATTTAAATTTTCTCTTAGAAAAATATATGGAAACTAGAAGAGTATTTGTATAGGTTTTTTTTAAGAAAAGAGGGGGCAATTGATAAATGATTAAAAGGTATGAGTAAAATTTTCAAAAAAAGAAGTCAAAGTTATCTACAATTATGAAAAAAATGTTCTAAATTACTATCAACTAGAGAAATGAGAATTAAAATTACTCGGAGATACTAACTCATACCTATCAGATTAGCGAACATGACAAAAAAAGAAAATGATAAATTTTGGAGGGGATGTAGGAAAACTGGGACACTAATACACTATTGGTGAAGTTGTAAACTGACTGAGCCACTATGGAGAACAATTTGGAACTATGCTCAAAGGGCCATAAAACTGTGCATACCCTTTGATCTAGCAATACTACTGCTAGGTCTGTATCCCAAAAAGATTTATTTTAAAAAAGGAAAAGGACTTATTTGTACAAAAATATTTATAATAGCTCTTTGTGTGGTAGCTAAGAATTGTTACGTTCGTCCTTTGTTTTTGTAGATCATACCATCAGAGAAATGATGACATGACTTGCACTTGACTGTTTTGAATGAGTGAGGGCTGTGCAAGGTCACCAGCCTCACTTTCCCCTCCTGAACCATATGGATCCAGTGACCAGATATTCATCAGGATGACTATAGATGACCCAGGATGCAATAGGAGACCTTGGCCTTTTCAGGTACTCACTTAGAGGGAGGTAAGTCCCAGTGAGTGAATAAGCCTCTTTAAGAAGTAGTCAGGGAATGGCCCTTTTAATGAGCAAAAGAAAAAAAAAAAATCACAGTGGGAGGGAAAGAGAAACTGTTACTATTCATAATCACTGTAAGGCAGTCATTAAGGGGAGCTTGGGCATGGACCTATTGTTGTCTAACCTATGGCCTTCAAAATGCACTGGGTGTAAGGTTTTAGGGGAAGGAAGGAAGGAAGGAAGGAAGGAAGGAAGGAAGGAAGGAAGGAAGGAGGGAGGGAGGGAGGGAGGGAGGAAGGAAGGAAGGAAGGAAGGAAGGAAGGAAGGAAGGAAGGAAGGAAGGAAGGAAGGAAGGAAGGAAGGAAGGACATCTACTCAGTAAACCCCAAAGAAAGAGGAGAGGGAGACAGAAGGGAGAGGATGAGCTGGGTTACTAAGAATTGGAAATTGAGGAAATGACCATCATCAACTGGAAAATGGCTGAACAAGTTGTGATACATGATTGCAATAGAATATTATTGTGCTATGAGAAATGACAAGCAGGATGATTTCAAAAAATCTGGGAAAAAACATAACTGATTCAAGGTTACAATTTGATGAAATGATTCAAAGTGAAATAAGCACAAGTAGGGGAACATTGTACACAGTAAGAGCAGGATTGTATGATGAAGAATTGTGAATGCCTTGGTTATTGTCAGCAATACAATGATCCAACACAATCCCAAAGGACTCATGATAAAAAAAAAACCCAAAAAAACCTAAAAAAAAAGCTATCTACTTCCAGATGAACTGATGTTATCTGAATACAGACTGAAGTATACTATTTTTAATTTCTTCCTTTCTCCTCTCCTTCCTCCCTTTATCCATCCCTCCCCCTCTTTCTTTTTCTTTATTCCTTTCTTTTCTTCTTTCTTTCCTTCTTTTTTTTCTTTCTGAATCTCCTTGTACAAAATGACTAATATGGAAATGTTTTACATCATTACACATACAAAACCTATTTCAGATTACTTACCATCTCAGGGGAGGGGAGGAGAGAGGAATTAGATTTAAAACTCAAAACTTTTAAAAAACCAGTAAATATTAAGAACTGTTTTTACATGTAATGGGGGAAAATAAAGTATAATTTTTAAAAGGGGGTGAGATTTGGGGGGTAGGAAATGATGATGGCACATACAGTCTAGAATCCACTAGATATCTTTCATGACTTCATCAAATAGCTTTAGTGAACATATGTCTCCCTATTTCATGCTTCATTTGATGTTCATACTTAGTGGATCACTGAACAAAGTTATCTCCATGGCTGCATCTGTCATGGAATCTTGTATGAGTTTAACATATGCATGAAAGGCACCTTGTGTGAAAGTGCTTTTTGCCCTAAATCAAATGCTTTTAGAAATCAACAAATATTTATAATAGCCACCTCCCAAATTGTACTTTTGAAGTTCTTTTTGGATCCTCACTCTGTCCTCTAATGTGCTAGCTGTCCTTCCAAACTTTGTGTCATATGCAAATTTGATAAATATACCATATATCTTTATGTAAAAATATTATCAAGTGGCCCCATGGACACAAGCCCAAGCATGGATTTCTGGGCTCCATTAAAGACCCTCTCCTAAGATGATATGGTCCTTTAATGATTAATCTTTGGATCTGGTCATTTATCCAATTCTGACTCTATCCAGCTATATACTATCAACAAACCCACCTCTTTTCATTTTGTCCACAAGAATAGCATGAAAAAATTATGAAGTGCCTTGATAAAATACATTATCTTTTCTTTGGAAAGGAGAAGAACTTTTAAAGCTAATTTTGTTTTACTTAGTAAAAAGCTTGTTTATTTGTCTTTTAAAAAAACAAAAAGAGAGTGAGATTTTATGTTGTAATCAGTTGTGTAATTTTAAATGCCTATAGAAGAACCTGCCTATTAATATCTCGCTTTTTATCAAGAATATCTCCTCTAAGACCATTCTTATTAAGATTTTATAATTCAAAACATAGCTGAACCTGTGATCTATCTCATTAATATAGATACTTCCTCTATCAACGCAGAGCACAACTTCTCATACTGGGCAAACCTTCTCCATGTTTTTTCTACATACTCTCTCCATTCAAATACGCTGGGAGTGTTACTTTGTTTCTCTTTATTTTGTTTTGTACAACAAGGTAAGAACACAGGCTGTCAAACTTTTATTGTTCCTTTTTGCCATATAACCAACCCATTTATTTCCTTTCATCAGATTTTATGATGCTAAAATTGTGAGACCTGGATGTGAACTCGATGACACCATTGCTGTGTAAGAACTGAGTGAAGTATTGAGCCTAATATCTCACTCCTATTCACAGAGACCAAGACCGGAGGGGTGGGCTAATGGGGGGGTTATATCCCCAAGTTGGTGGGGAAAATATATGTTCGTTCTTGCTGTCTTTGTGAAGTAGAATGTAATTGATATTAAGTGGCTGAATAGAACTGTAGTTCTAGTTCCTGGCCTCCCCTTAACAAACTGGGTTCAAACCAATGGCAGTAATGAGAAAAGATGCGACTCACTTCAGGATATCTGAAAACCCTGAAGGCAGGGGTTTATATTATGAAACAATATTACGCACAAGGGTTGAGATTGGTCCATGCACACATTGAAGGTATCCTTGATGGGCAAAAAATGAGATTGTAGAAGGCAGGATTTTATGTAGCCTTTTTTTTTCAGTCACAACTGATTAGAATATAAAATCCCATCGTCTTGTTTGGTTTGTTTTTAAGCATTTCACTCAATAATACAAAATGTAGCTTTAAAAATTCTCCTAAAACATGTTGGATACCAAATATATGCTAAAACTTTATTAAATTCTATAGCTGATTTGGTTTTGAAAAAAATTCTGTTCAGTGACTTGCTGGGTGTCAACGTCAAGTGAGGCATAAAACAGGGAAACATTTGAGGCAGCATATGTTCTGGGTGAAGCCTGGCCCTGGTTAGTTCAATGATTCAGGCTCAGGATTATTATTAGATTCAGGCTCAGGATTATTATTAGTCATATTATTAAATTACATATTGTATATGAGCACAAGCAAGCCAGCCTAGCTGAAGCAGCAAGGCATCTTGAGGAAAAGACAAGAGGTAACAAGTACCAAGTCAAACCAGAACCAGCACCACCTTGACTATTTCTATTCAGACTGTGATGAAAATATTCTAGGACTTTGAACCCCAAAGCCTTAGGGAAAACAGTGTCTACAAAACCACCAGACATACTTCCACAGCCCATTAAGAAGTAACCATTGAGGGGAGAAGTCATTGTGGAGAAGCAATAAAAAGAAGTAACTACTAACCAACTAAAACTAATAGAATGATTACTCTCCAGAAGGGGGTAATAGCACCCTCACCCCAGCTCATGCTTGCAACCTCCACCTCACACCTCATAGGGAAGGAGCTACTGTGGAGGAGTCAAGTCATTCCCACCAACTGACAATCAACTGCCATCCACAGTGCAGGCAAGCCAGCCTGTTGAAAGGAGCAAGACAACCTGACTGAGGACCAGAAGGTAGCATATGCCAGAGAAGTAAAGTCCTCGTGCTCTGATGGAAAGAGCCCAGGATCCCAAATCCAAGAACCTTTGAAACAGCCATGCTTATAACTCAAAGTCCATAATCATCATGCTGGGAAGCAACCCCTGTGGATGCAGGGTAGCATCTGCTCCTCCAATGCCACAGCCATATCTTTTGTAGATGCCCCCCTCCGAATAAGAATGTTCTTGGCACCATTAATTGATTTAGCATCTAAAACTGATATGATTTTTATCAGTGGAAATGACATTAAAGAAGAGCCATTACCATCGGTTGTGCCAGCTGCACCCTAGGGACCATGAGACTTTTTCATGACTCGCAAATGAAATCTTCCATGTATTACCTCTCCCATTAGAATATGAACTCCCTGAAAGATGTTTTACTTTTCTATTTGTATCCTGACTACTTAGCACAGTACTTTGCACATAGTAAATGATTAATAAATGTTTTATTCTTTCATATACTAAAACAGTAACATTGTAAAACAGAAAAATAGAAACTAAGGATAGATGAAATTAAATGATAAAGTTTTATTAATAGCAAACTTTTTTTACTCTTACAAAACATTAATTATATTGTGTAGAGATCACGTGAGCAGTATTTTAATGAAAGTTTTTATATCTAATAAAAAATTAAAACGTCTTTTTCTTTTCCTTTCTTATCTATTTTTGTGATTTAGAATGTATACAATGTACACATATATAAACTGTAAATACATTTGGGGATAGGAGCTCACAATGGTTTTACTGATAGGATGTGTGAGAGGCATCAAAAGTTAAGTTTCCACAATTAAGCTGTTGTTAATTGACGTCATTGAGAATAAGTTAGATAGTAAGAAGGTCAGCAGACTGCAGGTGGATGCAACCAATCAAAAGACAGACAGAGGCCTTCAGAAAATTACCAAGTTTTTGATAAAGGAACCAAATCTACAGCTAGCTGGAACTAGCCAAGAAAAATGACCTAGAGTTATCTGGAGAAGGCTTTTCTTCACTGCACTTGCTTAATGTATATAAGCAGACACACCCCACATAAAATTATCCCTCCACTTCTGATCATGGGTCCTGTGTTACAGCATGTTGGGAGGGGGAATCATACTAAGGGGGGGTTAGGTAATAGGCATGTAGAGAAGTGACCTAATGCAGAACGGACCAATCCGTCTCCTGGTGGGAGGATGTCTTGCAGTAACAGTATCTAGCTCATCTCGCTTCAGTATCCTGTACTCCCTCCTCCTGAAAAGAGGATGGGGGCCGCTGTGGCCAGTATTCATGTCCTGGGAACTCTGCTGCAATAAATTTTCCTTGATACCTTTTTAGTGTGAAGCAGGTGTCTAGCAGGTGCATGACTCAAAAATTTTCAAGATAATTATGGGGTCTCATCAACCTATTTTTTGAAAGGTATTCTTCATAATTTGATATAATTCTATCACATTTAATTAGAATGTGCTGAGAACTGAGGGAGCCCAACTGAAAACTTATCAGCTTTACTTAAAAGCCTTACGTGTTTTAATAGTTTCTTTTAAAAGCGTGTCCCTCAAGGAGTGTGGGGATGGAATCCTAATCAAGTCCACAGGGGACCAAAGGCTGTGGGGGAGGGGCTGGGGCCAATGAAAAGCACCTGCCTAAAAAAATCAAGAAATAGGTTTATGTTCTGGCTTGGCCCCCTAATAACTTTGGGCAACTGGCTTCCCTTCTCTGAACCTCAGTTTCCTCACTTGTAAACGGGGAGGGTGGAGCAAGACGAACCCTGCAATCCTTCCAGCTCACACAAACAGTGAGGTCCGAAAAGAAAGGACGACGTCGCTCCCCATGACGTCACCTCGTGCAGCCTCGCGCGCAGCAGGGCATGCTGGGCCCGCCCTCAACCGATGTCAGCGCTCCAAGTCCCCAGGCCCTGGGCCTCATCGCTGCGGCTGCGCACGCACACTCCTATGAAAGCTTCAGGCCTCGCCTCACTCCCCGCCCCCTCTAGACTTGGCCTTCTTCAAAGAAACCAGCGGCCCGGTCCTCCCCTTACGTAGTGTCAGACTCTATTCTGTCTCGGGTCAAGGGGCGGGGCTACGTCCCGGCCGTAGCCAATGGGGCCGCGGGGTCAGAGGTGAGGGGTGAAGGGGCGAAGATTGGAAAGCGCCGGCTCTGCCGCGCCTCGCGGTCGTCATGGAGGCAGTCCCTGCAGGGGAGCCGCCTGAAGACGAGGAGGAGGAGGAGAAAGGAGGGCAAGAGCGGTTGTTGAAGCGGCATCGGAAGGAGAAGAAGGAGCTGCAGGGTGAGCAAGGAATCCAGGGCCGGACAAGGAATGGGGAGGCCTCCATCTTCCCTCACCGCCTCCTCTCCTGCCCTGGGACGGGGTGCGGTGCTGAGCTACTCCCGAGGAAACCTCAAGGCCTGGTCGGAGCTTCTTTCTTTTCCTCTCCCTTCTCCCCCTTCCCTAAAGAACCCCCCAGTAAAAACCGGATCCTGAGGACCTGTTCTTAGCCACTAGCCATAGGATGGTAGGCTTGGGAGGGCGAAGGAACCCGGGAAAGGATCTATTCCAGTCCTCTGATTTTACCTAGAAGGAGACTGAGACCGGAATGATTTGCCAAGGTCACCTAGGTTCCTTAGTCCGGAGTGATTCCGTCACGTGTCTTTGATTCCTTCTTTTTCGTGTGGCGGCTTTCCGCGCTTGCCCACTCCGAAACTGCTCCTGGTTCTCTGGTTAGTGAATGGTGCCATTTTTCACCCACCGCCTTCCTTTGAGCCCCGCAGTACCACTTAACATTTACAGAAGAATTAAGACTGAAGGAAAGATAGAGGGCAAGTATGCCAGCCCCCCTACCTCCATCATTTTACGTTAAGGCCCGCGGGGGTACAAGGGCTTTGCAGCGAAATATTGGCGGATCTGGGACTAGAACTTGTATCTCCTAAGTATCCACTGAGTATTCTTGCTTCTACCAGCTGTCCCGTTCGTTCTCTTTGCTTTTCCCTTCCTGGGACTCTAATTAACCATCATTGGTGTCTCTTCAGCCAAAATTCAAAGTATGAAAAATGCTGTTCCCAAGAATGACAAAAAGAGGAGGAAGCAATTGATTGAGGATGTTGCTAAATTGGAAGGAGAATTGGAACAGAGACACAAAGAAGAACTGGAGCATTTGAAGCTGACTTCACATGCAAAGGATAAGGTGTGTGGCAGCATATCCCATGTAGCTTTGTTTATAGCTTTTCTTTAGGAACTCTGTATTTTGGTCTTGTCTTTGTAGAATGTATGGTGTAGAAAGGCAGAAACACCAGGAAACCAATACATGGTTTACAATTTTCATCATTCATCAAAAACAGCACACTGTGGATTAAGTACCTGCACATGGAAGGCACTGTTCTAGACACTAACCACATGGTCCCTGTCCTCAAGGAACTTAGAATCTAATGATAACTTTTATATAGGACTTTAAGATTTGTAAAATACTTACAGGTGTGAGGCATATAACAATCCTGTGAGGGGAAGCGCTTTTATTATATACCTTTTACAGATAGGGAAACTGAAGCTGAGAGAAGTTAAATGATTTTTGCAGCCCTCTGATGCAAGATTCAGACTAAATTCTTCCTGCCTTCAAGGCTGGCTCTAATTTACATTTGAATACCTACGCTTTTATAGGGGCACCCTACTTTATTCTTTTGGGTGTGGAAGCGTAAGCAAAGAAAAGACTTCTGTTTTTAAGAAACTTAGTCTTAACTTGGATATCCTGATGAAGATAAGTAGATCAGCAGAAGGATTTTAAATAATAAGTTGCTACTGTCAGCATCCCTGTCTATCAATCTCTGTTTCTGATACAGTCTAGCATCAAAAGCATTTAAAGAAAAAACCTCAGCAGAACTTTAAAATGTACATTTTTTAATGCTGTCTTCAATGTTTCATTCTTAAGTCCTCTTACCCACGCAACTGTTGCAATACTGAATTATTTATTCAACTGAATATCAGATCTGGGCAAGGTACTTTGATCTTTATTGTAGGCTATACAAAGAAGAAATGACATACTTTCTGCCATTACAGAATTTGAAGAATAAGGAGTCACTCTTGACTTCATGCAATATGCGATCTAGGAGGGAAGATATTCAAATATCCACATACTTTAATATAAGGTTATAATGTTAAAAACAGTAAGAGAGATTATAAAGTGCTATTTTAACTCAGAAGGAAGAGAGTCTTGGTGTAATTCTCTTGGTATGACAACATTCTTTTACAGTGGGCTTTGGTACTTAATGGAGTATATTGCCAACCTTCATTTTTTGGGCACTGCTTTTATCATCAGTTGATCTTGTCATCAGATTTTCTAGTTAATTTCAAGAGGTGAGGTGTGGATGTTAAAATGTGTATCCCTGCAACTATACATGAATATTTGACATTAACCTGTCTTTTAGAAGGGAGTCAAATTGCTTTGGTAAGTTTTAGCTATTATGTTTCTGTGGCTTAACCTTAACTCTTACTGTTTCTGGATAGCCCTCTCCTACCAACTCTTCTCTCTTTTCTCTCCCCTCTGTAGTCCGTACTATACTCTTCTGCCATCTTAGTTTTTCTAATATGGATTTTTGGGGATTATATCTTTCCCCTGGTTGGTGTTTCTTCTTGCTTACAGGATCATATGTAAACCCTTTATTATGCTAGTAAAGAATCTTCACTACCATCCCTCCTTTACACTCTTCTCACTACTCACTCTCTTTCATGTTAGATTTCAGCCAAACTAAAATTCTCAATTCCCTGAATTTATTCTGGCCTGCTTGTGTTTTTGTTCCTACTGACATGCCTTCTCACTTCTTCAGACCTTTTAATGCCAAGTTGTTCTGTTCTTCTTGAAACATCCCTTATTCTCTTCTCTACTGAAAACTATGTCTCACTTGGCTGCCCCATGCATTTACATCTATCTCTCTTGGTCTCTGATTTTCTATATCTATAAAATTGTAATCTTGAGGGTATGGATGGTATTTTTTTTGTTTGAGTATGTAATGAGTGCCATGAGTGTTAATAGGTCTATTATGTTAAGGAGTAATAATAACAAAAAGCATGGTTAGTTTTGCTAGGCTATAGTTTCTTATTCATTTAACTAATTTATATAGCTCCTGCTATTTGGAGGTCACTGTGCCAGGCATAATGGGGGCATACAGAGACATGGACTTATTCTTGCCTTCATAGAATTTGCTCTGTAGTAGGAAAGGTAAGACATGTAAAAATATCTAGCCTTTCATTTATATCCTTTTTGTAAAAGTTGTGATGCTTGTGATTTTGCTCAAGATTTTAAGTTAAAATAAAAAGAAACTGCTGGACAAGGTTGCTCTGTGGTCCTTCCCTGATTCCTTGCGTCTTACCAGCAGTTTTTAGATAGAGCAAGGTAGATTGGAAAAGCTTAGAGAGCACATTTAGAAATACTCTTGTTTTTTCTCCATTTTCTAGATTCATTTTGAAGGTTCTCACAACTGGTCCAGATGGCGCAAATATGTCAAATTACAGTTGTGTGTTGGAATTCAAACTTTTAAAAGGGAAAGGTGATCCATGGATAGTCTTTGGTAATAGAAGTAGCCTTGGTTTTTCTAGACCCCCTGAGCCCTGAGTATATTCTTAGAAGTGAGATCAGCAAATTAATGCTCACAAGCTATGAATGATTTTTATTTTTAAATATAATAAGACTTTATTTAAAAATATAAAAACCATTCTTAGCTACAAAAACAGACCATGGGCAGAGTGTGGCTCACAAGCCATAGTTTGCAGACTTTCTGCCTTAGAACAATTAAATAATGGCACTTAAGGTACAAAGCTTTCTCCAATGAATTTCAGGCGTCTCGTATAGCAAGCAAGAGTTTTTAAGCCAGGATCTCTGCCTACAAGCAAAGAAGGTTAAGACGTGACTTACCAGAACTTTGTGGTTGCTCTGTCTTATAGAAATGTTATAATCTTAGTGTGATAAAATTTGGTGCATTTTTTGGGAAAGGGTAAATGTTAGATTTTTTTGGTACATTACATTAGATAAACTAGATGTTAGTATTAAATAATGTGCTCTGTGTATGTGTCTTTTTTCACTTAGATATAGATTATAAAATCTAGAAGAGCTGAGGATACCATAGTTTTATAAATTTTAGATTAACGAAGTGAGATAATTCAGCTATTTGGAAGCCAGAAATAAAGTTCCTAGGATTTCTTGTGCAGATGAAATGTAAACATAAAACCTTCTCATCATAACATTTGGTGCTTTTTCTCAAATTGAAGCCGTGATTAGCCAGGTTCTCTTTTTTAAAAATAATGCTGAAAAATTTTGTTAGTGTTATTTAATCTGTTAATAATTTTCCATAACCTATCAATGCTTTTGTTTTTTTTTTTTCATTAGCTAGACTCTGTTGTTGTTAACATTGCAAATCTGGATATTGAGAATCAGCAGCCTCGGATATCAAAAGCACAGAAGAGGAGGGTATGGATCAAATTTATCAAGTATTTATTAAACGTCTACTGTGTTTAACAAAGAAACATTGTTTCTGTCCTTGAAAAGCTTAGAAATTGACTGCAGACTTAAGTTTTTTCTCTCTTCAAGGGAATAACTAGGGAATGCTTCAAAGCAGTATACAAATGGGAGATTGTGTGGTACAAACTCTTTAAGTGCTTTAGGAACTCAGATTTGAGACAGATCGTTGTGGGGATGCTCTTGGGTTGTTATATTAGAAAGCAGAAGGAATGCTGAGAAGGGAAAATAGCAGGGACAGAAACAGAAGTGTGAATGAGCATGATATATTCTGGGTACAGCAAGATAACTATAAAAGTAGTCAAAGATATAGGTAGTTATGAGGTGAGGAGGTATTTAGACTTATTCCAGTCTTGCTTTTTGTATTATATTCAGTATAGAATAGTCTCTTCACAAACAACAACATTAAAAGTGGCGTATTGCTGAGCACTGTTTGTCAGAAATAGCTAAAATTTACGCATGTACACTTAAAATTTTATTCCAGCAAGAAATTTTATGACTAGGTGATTTCTTCCAGTAGCATTCACAGGGTCCATCTTCAGAGTTGAAGATAGAGAGTTGAACTTTTGACAAATATGTTAAAAATACCTTATGTTCATATTCTGATTTTAAGGTTTGAAAGTTCTTTCTCATATTTAGTTCATTTGATCTTACTTTTTTTTTTTTGAGAAGTTGATATTATCTTCTCTTTCACAGATGAGGAGATAGACTAATGTTAAATGAAGAGTCCTATATCTTATAATTGATAGAGCTAGAATTCTAATCTAGGTCTTCTAACATCAAAGTCTGATTCTTTTCCTGCAAATATGTTTAATTTAGAGCTTACGAGAATTCCCATTTCCCTCTTACAACTTTTTTATTTCAAAAGAGACCATTTATATTAAGAAAATTCATCTTCTATTCAGTTAATTGACTTGGAAGTTATGCTGTCCTATTCCTGTTTTTCTTCATGTGTGTATCTTGGTTGAGAGGCATTATTATTCCTTACCTCACCCCTTCCCCAAATTTTAAAACTTTTTATTATTATAGAACACTGAAAACAAATAAAATAATTATTTAAAAAAATAAAAAAGCTTTTTATTAAAAGAGTTAACAAATGGTTAATTTTGTAGAATTTAATTTGACTTACATTCTTTGCAAAACTTTGGGGCAGACCAAACAGCATATGGATCTTTAAAATTTTGAGTATTAGGTATATGATATAAAAAAATGTTTCTTTGATTGGATATATCAGTAGGCAAGAGGAATGTCTTGTGTCATGAAGATCTTAGCATATTATGGTCTTGTGATATGAAGCAGAGAGTCAGGAGGCATAGATTAGCCTAAGGCTTGGATCTGACGCTACTACATTCATTGTAGATTGGGAACAGGTCATGAGATCAGTACTTTGAGATTTGTAAATGAGAAGCAATTTGGTTACTGACAGGCCTCACACAGATTTTTTTAAAAGGATATGAGTTTGACTAGATGGTCTGTAAAAATTCTTTTCAACTGTAAAATTCTATAACTTGAGAGGTTCCGATTTTCTGTACCATTGTAATAAATAATGAGAAACATAGACATTCCTCATTATACGTAATCAGTTCCTAAATATGTGAGAGTCTTATTTTTTCCCCCCTGCTATCCCTTAGGAGAAGAAAGCTGCATTGGAGAAGGAAAGAGAAGAAAGGATAGCAGAAGCTGAAATTGAAAACTTATCTGGAGCCAGACATCTAGAAAATCAGAAACTTGCACGAATTTTGGCAGCTAGACATTTAGAGATTAAACAGATTCCATCAGATGGCCACTGTATGTACCGAGCTATTGAAGACCAGCTGAAGGAACAGGAGTGTCCCCTGACTGTAGCCACCTTAAGAAGTCAAACTGCTGAGTATATGCAAAATCATGTAGAAGACTTCCTGCCATTCTTAACTAATCCTAATACAGGAGATATATATACTCCAGGTAAAGATTTTATAATAATTTGCATCTCTATTGTACTTTGTCTTCAAAATAAATATTGTGTGAAAGGATTATAGATTCTATCCTCCTGAAATTTATCCCTGTGGGAAAAATTTTATGTATATATATGTATTTCAGATACATATATTATATATAATTATAACCTAAATACTATAAGGTCCAAAGATTAATTTTTTATGTGTAGCACATGATTATAGAGGTTAGTAGGTATTACACTGTCAAAATAATTTTTTCAAGTGGTTAGCTGTTAAGATAAAGTACATTCATCATTTTGTATAGGGATGAAATAGAATTAGTCATTATCTGAAAGACTTATAGACTGCCACCTTTGTGCCAGAAATTTTGCCATCTGTATGCTGGTGGGGACCTAAAAAGCAAAAATACAGTCTCTTTCTAAAAGCTGCTGCAAGGAACCCATGCTGATTATATCTTCAGTTTTTGATGCATGTGGAAAAAAGGCAAATCCTAAATCTCCTTCCCCATATGACTTTGTTTCTTTGACATATGTGTTTAAGGAGCACAGATTCAGTTTTCATCTAAGCAAAAGATGATTGGAAAAATAAATCTACAGATTAGTCAACATTCTAAAGCCAAACATTAATGTGTTAATATTTTTGTACCACTCTTTGTTTCCATTTTCTTGGAAAATCAAGAACTAAATTTATACATAAGGTCAAAACTTAAAGGGTTTTCATGTTTTTTAACATATTCTGAGTATGTTTGTATCCTAATGTGAAGATAAAGATGAGTCTTCTATTTTTTTTAATTTAGTTGTTTGTTCATTAAGTTTTGCTAATGGAGCATAACACCCCAAACTATTTCAGTTCAAGAAATATTAAGAACTTGTTACATTCAAGACACCACAAGTTCTGGAGATAAGGAAAATTAAACAGTTCGTTCCCTGATTTGGCTTGAGGGAAACAATATATAGGTAAGTGAAACAAAGCATATGCAAAATTATACAAAGTAATTTAAAATAGGGACAACTAGGTGAGAGGCCTGAAATTGGGAAGGCTTGTCTCACTGAATTCAAATCTGGCCTCAGACATTTGCTACCTGTATGTCAACCCTATTCACCTTCATTTCTTCATCTATAAAATGAACTGGAGAAGAAAATTGCAAACCACTCCAGTATCTTTAACAGGAAAATCTCAAATGGGATCACAGAGAGTAAGATATGGCTGAAAAACAAGTAAACACACTATTTTAAAGAGGAATAGAGTACTATTTACTGGGAGATCAGGAAAAGCCTTGTGTTGGAGGTGACGCAGAAACTATTTGAAGGTAGCTATGGATTCTAAGAGGTGGAGATTAGGATGGAGGGTCTTGCTACAGAGTTGTGGAGCAGGATATGGCCTCTAGTATATAGGGAACAGCTGGCAACCTACTTTGAATAAAAAGTGCACAAAGTGGAATGACATTAAATGAGAATAGAATTATTATGGGGAGTTATATTGTGGACAGTTTTAAATGGTATTTTGTCCTCGAGCCAATAAGGAGTCACTGGTTTTTTTAGTATCTTTGAGGAAAATTATTTTAGCAGTGATGTAAGGAGTGGCTGAAACTATCTTTGGGAGAAGTAGTGGAGGGTGACCTGGAGAAAGGTGCTGGGACAGTAACCACGGGAGTAGAAAGAAGGCATACAGCATGAACAGATAAACTTAGTGTAAGGTGGGAGACGAGGGAGATACGAAAATATATTTGAAGAGGGAGATAATGCCAAGGATTCAGGATTAAAGAAGACTGGCAGATATGGTACTTTGGATGAGAAGGATTCTGAGAGCTGGTTGTTCTTTTTCCTCCTCCTTTCTGAGAAAGGACTAGTGACATCACGAGGGTGAGTGAAGGCATCTGATGCTGGCCCAGGATGTAGTGGGTAGCTTTGGCCTTTTTAATTAAGGTCTTTTTAGGTCTTAGTTTGTCTGAGGCAAAGCTCATTCAGTGACTAAAAGCTCCGTTAGAATTGTGACAAAAAATGGTCCAATGTACTATCACACAAATATCAGTCTGGGATGGATAGACCCTCCGAATTTCTGGCCGGAACCAAAAATAATTGCTATTTACACTCTTTCTCAACCATCCAAACTAAATGGTAAGGCACAGAAGATTGAGCTGGAGTCTAGCCATTTTTTGCCATTCAATAAAGCCAGAATTATTTGGGTTTAAAGGCTAGTCTAGTAGCTCTATTTGAAACACACAATGGCCTTTTTTTAATAAAAACCTGTTTTTTCAGAGCTATTTTTCAAGAAATCATGAATGAAAACTGCATAAGTCAAAAAGTAAATTGTCCTAGCTTTTTGAAAAAAATAAAATAAATTAAAATTAGAAAAAATCTAGGCCCTAAACTGCCAAATTTCTTACAAAAAATAAGCAACCCCAAATTATTTTCCTATGGACAGAGCACCCACCTGTAGTGATGTGGTGCCCCAAGTGGTGAGACAGACCATGGTAAGAGAAGAAGAAGAAGGAAAAGGAATAATAGCATTCCCCAGCTTCCACTCGAATTGGCAGGTTGGCTCTCCAGGGAGCAGCAACTACTACTCTCAGGGAACTAGTAGAATGTTTTGAACTTGGGGAATGCCTTATGTGAATACATGCATGTAGGAGATGACATTGATTCAGGAAGTAGTGTAGAGTAATTTGCATGGAACACATGTAAAGGGAAGTAATGTGAAATAAGGTAAAAGAAAGAAGCAGGGTCAGGTAATGAAGGATAAATACAGAAGTGTGGCACAGAACCTATAAGAACAGCATCAGTAGTGCTAAAAGTTAAAATGTACTTCTAAGGATAACAGAAGATTTCTTTAGCTATATTGAGGGGAAAGAGGACCATCAAAGAGAGATTAGGACTGCTGCTTAGGGGTGGATGTAGTGATGATAGAAGACAAACAGAAGATGGGGCTACTTACCTTATGTTTTTCTTCTTGCCGTGGCTGCTGATGTTTGGACTAAAAAGGACAAAACAAAATTGATCATTAGTAAATGAGAGCACCTAGCTGCCTTAAATGACATTCATGAATGCATGTTACCTGCCCCAAACAAATTACATCTTCTGGTTCTGAAAGAACTGGCAAAAAGCAATTGTTGAGCCACTGATTGTGGAGAATAAAAAAGACTGAAAAAAGACAATACCCTGATTTTCAGAAAGGAAAAGTAGTTTGTAAACTATAGGCCAGTGAACTTTAATTCCAGACAAAAATAAGGAGATGGTTAGTGGATATCAACTAGCACCCTTAAGGAGTGCTGGTTGATTACCTAAATTTTAGCAAAGTGTTTGATAAAATCTCTGGTATTGTGGCAAAGCTTTGGGCTAGGTAATCATACAGTTAGGTGGAATCAGAACTGATTGAGTGGTTGGATCCAAAGTAGTTAGTTAGCAGTGCTTTATGGTGATGTTGGAAGTGTAAGTAGATGACCCTTAAAATACTGAGCATCTTTATTGATGTCTTCACAAATGGTGTACTTTTCATATTTGCATATTTGACACAAAGCTATGAGGGATAACTAGCACATTAGATAACAATAAAGATACAAAACCATTTTGAAAGGTTAGAACATTAGGCTAAATGTAATAAGGTAATATTTAGTACAGTTGTATGTAAATTATTAAAAATATAAAGTCGATTTTTTTGACTATAAGATGGAGGAGGTAGAGCTAGATAGCATTTCCTTGGTAAAAAGAAGATTTCATGGAGGTTTCAATGTGTCAGTCCAAAAAATAGAATAAATTTATTATAATATTAGGCTAAATTAAGGAAAGATAAAGTGCTCAACATGAAGGAAGTATTGTAATAAGTAGTGTCACAATTCTTTGACCCACTCAGACAGCATCTTGTCCTTACTATTAAACTGTAGCTTTTGCTGTTTCATGCTTACTAAATAGAAGTATTAAGGCATGATTATTAATGCTGAATCATGTAGAGGTGATAGTTCATAATTTATCACCTTGAAGGTTTTTGAAAAGTTAATGAAACTTCTATTATAGAGCAAGTAGAACCATGGGAATTTGCCTATTCTAATCCCTTGCGAAACTAGCCAGAAAACTCTTTATTTTAAGATAACTGGTAACTGGCGAGGATGATTCAGTTGAATAAAGTTTTTGTTAAATACCTAACCATTAGAGATATGTCCTGCTGTGTTAGGGTAAAATATCAGTTTTCTATCAGTTTAACAATTAGCATACTCAAAGAGTCATTGTGCTGACACAGAGGGAAATCTAAAAGTTCTAGGCAGAAGTCAGAAGGGACATTATTTAGTAATGGATTTTAACAATTTTCAGAGATTTGCAAAAATATAAGCAATCATGAAAGACCTTCAAATCATTAATAAGTGAAATGCAAGACAACTTTGAGGGTTCTGTTCACACTCAGCAAATTAGCGTGGTTGACAACAAATAGAAATAGTCAACATTAGAGGTGCTATATGATGGTAAGCACACTAATAGTCCTGGAGGAATTGTGAATTGGTTTAGTCATTCTAGAAAACAAATTGGAGTTGTATGAGAAAAATTACTCAGCTATCCATAACCAAATTATGTTTATATATTCACATGGCACTAAACAATGTGTAATTGAAATGACTAGTTTTGGCCTCAAGAGATGAAAAAATGTATCTTCTTTCAAAGAAGATGTGGGAAACCATGTGTGCAAAGTGTCCAACACTGGCAGATACAGTTATTTTGGTGTATTAGGTTTAGCTCCAACAGCATTAGCAGCTTTACTCAGGCTAGTAAATAATCACAGAACTTTTTGTAGACATAATAAAAATTGTCTTGACATTCATAATTTGTTTTTCAAGTATAGCTGTTGTAGAGAGGAACAAAAGACAAATTCTTATAAGAACCTCTATGTTGAAAAATGGTTTATTGATGTTCCTTTGTTTTTTAACATCACTGTCATTTCCCAGTTGCCCTTCTGCCTCTTAGTAGAACTCTCACAAGAAATACATATAATTAGACAAAGCAAATTAATACAGTGGTCATCTCTGAGAAACGAAGGGTTTAGAATAGCCATTTGGGGATTGTGACGGATTCAGTAGAGGAATAAAACAATCATACAGTGTTGAGGGCCCAGTTGGGTTTAGATTTTTAAAAAACAATCCTCATGGACCCAGCATAATTTCATCTTTCAATAGGATTCTTGAGCTTTAAGAGGAAGAGCAGAGGGGGTGAATGGCAGAAATTACCCAAGGTTAAGGGTTAGCATAAAGAAAATGGTGAAAAATTAAATATAGATTTAGAGCTGGAAAGCTAACATTTTCCAGATAAAGAAACTAAGGCCCAGAGAGTTTGTGAGCCTTTATCATTACATTCATGCCAGAGGATTCAACCCTAGATATTCCAAATCCACTGATCATTTCAGTACACCATACTGCTATGGGGACAAAGAACTAAAAGCTGAATGATAGGACTAAAGAAACTGACTACAAGAATAAGACTGGAGAGTGAGGGAAGTGATGCTGGAACAGGATTGGCAGATAGAGGAAAGAAAAAAAATAAGAAAGATGGTCAGAATGAGAATTAAAATAGGTATAGAAGGAGTAAGGAAGGATAAAAAATTGTGATCAGAAAGGGAAATTTCAGATTTCAGAATTTTGGAGGTAAAACACTTGTGAGTGATAATAGGATCTGAATGAGATCATAGAAGCTGAGGAATTTAAAAAAGTATGAACACAGGGTGCTGTAAAGGTCATCAACATGGATTTTAAATTTAGGGTGACAACAGTGCTATAGATGTTATTGTTCGGTTGTTTTCAGTTGTGTCCAATTCCTGGTGACCCCATTTGGGTTTTCTTGCAAAGATACTAGGGTGGCTTGCTATTTCCTTCTCCAGCTTATTTTACAGAAGAGGAATTGAGGCAACCAAGGTTAAAAGACTTGCCCAGGGCCACACAGCTAGTAAGTATCTGAGGCCAGATTGAACACAGGAAGAAAAATCTTCCTTAAAGTAGGCACTCTATCCATTGTGCCACTAACTGCCCTTGGTCCAGGTGTATGAGAATACTATTTGCTTGGTGTCATAGTCATGGAGAAATGTGCAAGAGGGCCAGTAGATGATGAGAAGTGACTGTCTTAAAAGTAATATGGAAATATTACCAGCAATATATTAGCAAAATAAGTGGAGCCAAAAGAATATATACAATGATCTAAAAGAATATACATGTTGAATACAACAATATAAATGGAAGGGATCTTGAAAAACTGAAAAAATAAAGAAGTTCTCAGAGAACAGATAATAGACATGTCTTCATGGTGGATGGGTAGAAGACTATTAAGGACAGAATATACATTGTCAGAGGTAGCCCCTATTTTGGGTATCTTTCCTTTTCCTTTTTTTTTAAGGGAATTTTCATTGGTGTAAGAACAAGATAGCAATAACTGACTTTTTAAAAAGTGTTATATTTTCATAAGATGAAGTTCGTATGAAAAGGATATTAAGGGATGGCAGAAGAGGGGCATGAAAATGGCAGTGGTGAGGAAAGGACTATGTTAGCTCCAGGAAGTAGTAAAAGAAGCATCTGATATTAGAGATGAGGAGTCCTCAGGGATAATTTAGGTTTCCTTAAATGTGAGGTGAGTCAGTCAATAGGCATTAATTAAGCTCACTATGTATTAAGGGCTACGTTAAATGCTGGGGATACAAAGGCAAAATACAGTCTCGGCTCTCAAGGAGCTCATATTCTAATGGAGGTGCAACATTCACATTACATGTATACACATGCATTCATAGGGTAAATGGAGGGTAGTCTCAGAGACAGCATTAGCAGTGGAAGAAACTACGCTTAAGGCCATAATGGAAGATAGAAACTGAAGAAGTAGTAAAGGCAACAGAGAAGGAGAGAGGTCACAGAAGTAGGAGGAAAACTGGATTTAATTTCTTGGAAGCAAAGATTGTTGTTAAGAAAGTAGTCCACAGTGTCAGATGCTGGTGTGACAAGCACTGTGAGGTGTATCAGGTGTTGAGAATACAGAAGCAAAGACATATTGCCCACTGGCAGCTTATCCCGTGAAGGAACTTTTGAAGCCCAGAAGAACAACTTAACTGTTGGGGACGTTGTATAGGATTCCCCTTCGAGGATAAGTTGGATTTGATAGTGTCTTAAATCCTTGTAGTTCTGTGATACAACAAGCTAGGGAACCCTTTCAATGGGTGGAAGTAAAGGAGTAAATACTTCAGAGGTGGAGAGAAGGGAGGGCATGAGGAGGACACTGCTTCTGGTGAAGGGATCTAGACTGGTAGCTTGCTCTACCTATTCCCCTACTGTGATGTCTGATTCTGTAATATGATTTTACATTTTGACCTGTAATGCACCTGGGTCTAGATACTAACAAACCACATTTAACAGACTTCTACTGTATTTTGCTTTCTGCAGTGGAGCTTCAAATGGAGAAAACAATAAAGGAGGGAATGAGTGCATGCTGGTTTTTTTTGTAGGAGATAACCAGAAAATGAGGATGTCAAGGAAGGTCTGTGATAAAAAAGTGTCCCTAGTGACCAAATCTGAAGGAACAAAGCACATAACATTCAAACAATTTGTCTCGGGACCTTAGCAGGGGGAGAGGGCTATGTAGCTAGAGTGACTTAAATTCTCGTATGGAGGACAGAATTTAGGTGACTTCATCAGGAATTGGGAGTGCCCCAACTGAAGAACCTATCCTTTCACAACCTAGCTGCTGTGAGTTCACCTAGGAAATCAAAGGGCAGATAAGTGCATGGAGGTTTAAGTGGTGGAACACTTATCACATTGCTGTTCTAAACACTGCTAATTCATCCCATAAAGTTCTCTGTAAACCATCTCTGGTGGTTTGGTGCTTCTCCTGCACTCCCATACCTGTTCTCAAGTGCCTTGCCCCCTGTTTAGAAACTATCAGTCATCCTGGACTTTTTTCTCTTGCATTTTTTCCACTTTCTCTACTAAATTCTGTGTAGTGTGGCTCTTCATTCAACTGAAACTGTTCTCTTCAAAGTTACCAATGATGTCTTAATTGACAAATCCAGTGAACTTTTCCCAGTTGTTCTTCTGGACCTTTCTGCAGCCTTTGAAACTCAGTCATCCTCTTCTCCTGGATATTTTCTCCTTTCTAGGTTTTTTTGATACTGCTGTCTCCTGGTTCCCCTCCTACCAGTCTGATTACCCACTTAACCGTAGATGTCCCAAAGGATCTATCCTTAACCCTCTTCTCCCACTGTAATACGTTGTTTGGTGATTTCATGAATTCCCACAGATTCAGTTTATCGTTTTAAAGCAGTTGATTCTCATATATATTCATCATTAACCTTAGTTATGATCTCTAGTCTTCTAGATGCCTACTGGATATCTCAGTCAGGATGTCCCAGAGATATCTCATATCCAAAATAAAATTTGTTATCTTTTCCCTAAAGTAACCCCTTTTCCAGTATCACTATTATTGTGGAGTTGTCCCCATCATCCCAGTCAGCTGTGCTCCCAACCGAAGTATCATCTTCCACTCTTCAGTACAATCACCTTACATGTCCAGTCTGTTGCCAGGTGTTGTCATTTCTTCCTACACATCTCTCATGCTCCTTTCAAGATTGACTCCGCTCCCGCCCTTGTAGGCCTTCATTAACTCAGCTCTAGACCGCTGTATAGCCTGCTGGTTGTTCTCCCAGTCTTGTCTCTCTCTACTACAATTAATCCTCCAGTTAGATGCCAAAGGTGATCTTCCTGAAGCACAGGTGTGACCATATCATTGCTTCCCTCTCACCCCTGATAAACTTCAGTGTCAAATTCTATTGTAAAATCTGTTGTTCAGCTTTTAGAACCCTTCACAATTTGGTCCATTCCTACCATTCCATTCTTTTTTTGGTTCCTTTCTTTATACTCAGTGATTTATGCCTATAGAGGCATTCTTGGTGTTCTTGTTTGTTTACTTCAAGACTTAGCTCATATCTCACGGCCCCTAATAATAGGAGGGCAACAATTGAATAATGACTCCATTTTTCAGTACTAAGTTACTCCTCAAACCTTTACAGTCTGACATTTGTTCCCTTTACCATATTGAAGCCCTTCTCTCTGAGGTAATGACTTCCTTAGTGTTAAATGCAGTGTTCCTTTTTTTCTCCTTAAAATCTCCTTTACCTCTTTCTGTAGTGTTTGACGCTATGATTCACTTCCACTTTCTTGATAACACAGTGTCTTTTAGTTTCCATGAAACTAGATGCACAATTTTTTCTCCTGCCTCTTTCACCTCTCCTTCAGTTTTATTGCTTCCTCATCTTATGTCCTCATTTATGCCTTTAGACATGCTTATACTTCAGAATTCCATTCTTGAATTCCTTCTCTTTGCACTTTTTATCATAGTGATACTATCCATTCTCATGGCTTCACTTTTCTTGTCTCTGCAGCTAACATCCATATCTATAGTTCCAAACCAGTCTCTTTCTTGAAGCTCTCATTCAGTTTTTCAGTTGCCAATTGGATATTTTCACCTAAGTGACACATCAGGCTGTACACGTCAGAAATTTAACTCATCCTTCTATCTTCTTCTAGCCTTATTCTTCCTTATTCCCCTCCCTACCAGGAAAGACCAAACCTCATTCACCCACAAAGTTTTATTTACCTCTGCTCCTCCCAGTCACCAAAACTTGTCATGTCAGACTTTTCTTGGACTTCTTCCTCTCCCTCATCCTGCATATCATCAATAACCTGCTTGTTCTCTCACAGTGATTTCCCTTCAACCAGTCAACCAACAAGTGTTTCTTAAGTGCATATGTGTTCAGGTGGTGGGATTGCAAGAAATGAGGTCATCCCTTCTCTCAAGGAGGTGTCTCTTCCATCCTTCATTTTCAGTGTTACCAGTTATTATTTCAGGCCTTCATCCTTTCTAATAGGATTATAGGATCTAGAACTGGAAGTGATCTTTGATCATTCTGTCCAGTTCCCTGATTTTATAATCAAGAGAATTGAAGCCCAGAGAAGTAAAAATGACTTGCCTTCAGCAGGTGATAGTTGGTAACTCTGTGATTCAAACATAGGTCCTCAGACTTCATACTGTGTTTCTCACTAAGATAATTATAGACTACCAAACTGGTCTTCTGCTTTCAGTGTATATCCGCACTTGAACCCATCCCTCACACCATTTCCCAAAGCATCTTCCTTTAATACCCTGCTCTAATTGTATTTGTATTTTACTCGTAAACTTTTAGTGGCTCCCTCTTAACCTATCAGAGAAAGTACAAACTCATATTTCTGGTATTTATTCCCTTATATTCTGTGTTCCAGTCTACATCTACATCTTTGATCTGATACTACAATTCTTCACGTAGTCCATATTCCAGCTAAATTTCAGTTTTCTTGATTATAAAATCAGGGGATTGAACAGAATGATGGAAGATCCCTTTCAATTCTGGGGAAGCCAAGTAGTGTAGGGGAACAAGCACTGGTTCTAGAGCCAGTCACTTGGCTTCAAATACCCCCTCTGATACTTACTACTGGTGTGACCATGGGAAGGTCTCTTAGCCTTTTTAGGCCTCATTTTTCCTCATCTGTGAAGTGAGAATATTGGAGTAGATGAGATCTGAGATTCCTCTGGTTCTCAGTCAGTGAACTGTGTTCTGTTCTGTCACCTACTATTCCAGGTACTTTTCGTTGCCTTTACTTAAGTTTCTTTTCATGCCTCCTTTACTTCTTCCCTCCATTTGTTGAAGCTTCCCCTTTCAAGGTACCACCTCCTCTAGGAAGTCTTCCCTGACATCCTGCCCTCAGGTGAAATCAATCTCTCTCTCCCTCATCACATTTTCATAGCACTTTATTTGGCTCTCTTTTGCATTTGTTTCACTTACCATGTGTGGCAGTTATTTGAACATGTGTCTTGCCCTTCCTTAGATTGTAAAATCTTTGAGAGCAGGGCATTTGTCATGTCTCTTGGTTTCCATTTTTGTATCTGCAATGCCTAGCATAGCGCCTTGTACATTGACTCTTTGTAAATGTACCATTGAATTGAATCTTTTGACATTTATAAATGAAAATTATAAAGTTATGTACTCTGAACTATTTTATTCCTTTTTGCAGAAGAGTTTGGAAAGTATTGTGATGATATTGTAAACACAGCTGCATGGGGAGGTCAGCTTGAGGTAAGTTTGTGATTATTCACCGTGGTTGTATATAGTGGGTCTGTTAAACGACTTTAAAATCCAATCCTTTGTTTTTAGGCATGCTGTTCAAACTGTCCTAGTTCCACTTTAAAGATTCACTTTTCATCAAATAAGCAATATTCCTTACTGTGCCATCCTAATAGGGAAAGGCTGATGTTTTTGTGCCTTTGATTAAAGTCTGTACCTTGGGGAAGATTAAGTAAAGTTTCATTATAAATAATAAAATAGACTTCTCTGCTAGCATTGAATCTGCTTAAGTTTTTCCAGTTGCCTAGTTTTGACAGTATGTTTGGTATCCTTGAGTAACAGAAGTAACAGAATTATAGGACTAGCCACCCTGTTGGCCCAGCTGATTGCAATACATATTGGGAAAAGTCACACCTCCATTACAATAAGTAGTAGAAACAGCTTTTTTAGGGAAATTACAAATCAGATTCCACTTCAGAAGAAAAATTATGTTACAAAAGGATCTCAAAACTCACCTGTGATAGCTCACTTACATATTTGACATAATGTAATTGAAATAGAACAAGACAATTTGGTCAGTCTCTTGGGGTAAGTTGTAACAGGATTTTGCCTATAGTTGTTTATGTTTATCACATAAAAGCATAATTGACCAAATGATTGATAAACTTAAATGGCATTGGAACATGCATATTTACTTTCAGATTTCTTTTTGTTTTCATTGAAAAAGCATGTTTGAAGAAGATATAAACTTAGTGCTTATTTAGTTCTTTTGAGCCACCAGAGGGTGCTGAATTCATGTGTTTTGAGTAGAAGTCTTCTTCCCTATTTATAGACCATAAATATTACTGGAAGCTTAATTCTTCTAAACCCACCAGGGGTTTTTGAAAACAGTGAATGCTGTAAGACTACATTAGGATTAACTGAAATGCTTGAAGTTGCCCTTAAGGATTTATTTGAAAATTAGACACTTACAGGATAATAGGATTTATGGCTCCAAAGGACTTTAGAGATAATCTTGTCCAACCTACTTCTTTTACACTGACCTCTCTGGGCGTCCATTTCTTTAAGTTACTTGTCTAAGGTCACATAGTTAGAAGGGGCAGACTTGACAAATTTGAATCCAGGCATTCCGACTCTGAATTTGGTCCTCTTTCTGTTGCACTTAAGAGGATTCTTCATTATAGATGGCATTCAAAGGACACATTAGTAAAGACATTTCATCATAAGTTTAAGCAACTTTATTGGTTAGCCTATTGGCAGAAGTTTTTAGTTATAATAAAGGTCATTTTATTTCTCTGACCTCAGTTTCCTAATTTTGTAAAAAGTAATTATACTTAGTCACCTTCTGAGATTTTAGGATCAAGTAAGATAATTTCTGAGTAAATGTCACCTAATAAATTTCTAGGGGTGGGGGTTAATAAAGGGAGTGAGCAGGTAGATGTCACAGTGGCTTGGATCAGAAAGACTTATGTTACTGAGTTCAATCTGGCCTCAGATACTTTATAGCTGTGTGACTTTGGGCAAGTCACTTAACCCTATTTACCTTAGTTACTCATCTTTACAATTAACTGGAGAAGGAAATGGCAAACCACTCCAGTATCTTTGCCAGGAAAACCCTCAAAAGGGTCACAAAGAGTCATATACTACTGAAAACTAAACAACACAACTCCATGGACTCCCTGAACTTTAGGATAAAATATATTTGAACAGTACCTGATTTCAAAGCGCTCACAGTCTAATAGGGGAGACAACACGTAAACAGTTCTGTACAGTATATACACAGGTTAAGTTGTAGGCAGTCTCAGAGGAGAGGGACTAATTTTATTTGTGTATTTATTTATTTGTTTGTTTTGAAACTTATTTATTTTCAGTTTTCAACTTTCATTTCCACAATATTTTGAGTTCCAGATTTTCTCCCCATCTCTCCCCTCCACTTACCCCAAGACACTGCATTCTGATTCCCCCATCTACCCTCCTTTCTGTCACACCACTCCTTTCCCTTATTCCCATCTTCTCTCTTTTCTTGAGGGCAAGATAGATTTCTGTACCCCATTATTTCTTACTTTCCAGTTGCATGCAGAAGCAATTCTCCATTCTTTCCTAAAACTTTGAGTTCCAGCTTCTCTCACTTCCTCCCGTCCCATCCCCACTGAAAAGGCAAGCAATTCAATATAGGTCTTACATGTAGTCATGCAAAAGACTTCCATAATAGTCATGTCGTGAAAGACTAACTATATGTCCCTCCATCCTATCCTACCCCCCATTTATTCTATTCTCTCTTTTGATTTTGTTCCTCCCCAAAAGTGTTTACTTCTAATTACTCCCTCCTCCCATTTGCCCTCCTTTCTATCATCCCCCTATACCTCACTTATCCCCTTCTCCCCTGTCACATCAGATTGAGTGTGCATGTTATTCGAGAGGCACTAATTTTAAAGAGGAGTGAGAACTTTAGCTAAGACTTAAAGGAAGGTAGGAGATGAAGGAGGGACAGAGTTCTGGGTATGGGGCACAGATAGTAAAAACACACAGTGACAGTGTCTAGAGATAGAATATCTTGTACAAGGGACAGCAAGGAGGCTGATGTCACTGGGCTAGAAAGAACATGGAGGGGTGTAATTTGTAAGAAGACTAGAAAGGTAAGCAGTAGCCAGATTAGGAAGAGTTTTAAGAACCATTTTATATTTGGTCTTGAAAGTAATGGAGAGCACTGGCATTTATTGAAGGGGTTGGGTAACATGGTCAGATCTGCACTTCAAGATCAGTTTGGATAGCTGAGGGGTAGGTGGAGAGGAGTGGGTTTAGGACGCATAGTAAGCACTTAAAACATAATAACTAGCATTTGTACTAGTAGCACTCTAAGGTTTGCAAAGGGCTTTACATATATTATCTCATTTGATCATCACAACAACCCTGGGAGGGAAGTGCTATGTTATCCTCATTTTACAGATGAAGAAATTGAGTCTAAGAGAAATTAAGGG
This sequence comes from Bettongia penicillata ogilbyi, assembly GCA_023548195.1. Taxonomy (NCBI): domain Eukaryota; kingdom Metazoa; phylum Chordata; class Mammalia; order Diprotodontia; family Potoroidae; genus Bettongia; species Bettongia penicillata. The sequence goes on along the minus strand of JAJHZJ010000243.1, from coordinate 1,324,596 downwards.
ACTTGGCCAGAGTCACACAGAAGCAGAATTTGAACTCAGGTCTTTCTGGCTCTCAAATCCGGCCACCAGTCTAGCTGTCTCTAATTCATGCTTGTTAAGTGATGAATTGGCATTTTTCATCATTCCTTTTTAAAGGTATGATAACTCAAAAGGTTTAGGTAGATGTGTAATTTTGATTTTAAAAAATTTATAAAAGCAGAATTCAGCCTCTTGCAATCTGAGTGTTGCTACAACTTTCCTAATGGGTTTGTGCCATCTTAGCAATGTCAAAAAGGTTTATTTTTCCCCTTGCCTTTTGAAAAAAGTCATTTTAATATATAGGCCCTGTAAAGTAATATCGTTGGGAGTCCCCGAAAAGCTTTTAGTACTGGTATTGCCAAACCTTTGTCCCACAGGTTGATTGTAATCCTTCTTCTGGGGCCAAACAATAGTCTAGACCCTGGACTGCTCTTGTTCTTTCAGGAAACTGCTGGGCTAGGTCTGGACCAGAGTCCTTCCTTTAAAGAGAGACCTCATTAGGGCTTTTAAAAATTGGGAAAAGTAAAATAAAATAAGTGAGGTATGAAAACAAAGGCTCCAAATGTAGGAAGCTCCTTCAGTTTAACCCTTGCTAACTTTGCGTATGTTCAGCCAAGGAAAATTGAATCTTCCCTGTAGTCCATGTTAAGTGATCTGAAGCATAAGTCCTAGACAGTGTTGATGAGATGCAGGGTCCTAACCTGGGGTCTGTGAACGTCTTTAAAAATGTATATTTTGTTAATTATTTCAATATAATTCGTTTCCTTTGTAATCCTCTGTGCATATGCATTTGAAAACATTTTGAGAAGCATTTTACCTGACTTCCAAAGGGCTCTGTGACACAGAAAAGGTTAAGAATCCCTGCTGTTGATTTGACTACTTTACCTCTAGCTACTAGCACTGAATAGCCTAACCCAGGCCCAGCCCATGTTGGTCTTAAATCTGGACCATTTTATAGCTCTGAAAGCTTTATTTCACTTGGGGTTTTCTCTCTGCAAAAGTTTGAAAGTTTGAAATTTTGGGCTCTGATTCCTACTAGATTCTGTTTGAGTTGGCTTTCACATAGTGAGGTGGTACTTTACAAAAAACTCTTACAGTTTTATAATACAAGCAGAGGCTGACAGACCATATGTTGGGTTTGTTATAGAGGAACTTACTTTTGTAAATGAGCTAGACTAGATGTCTGTCAAGGTCCCTTCAAATTCTTAAAATCTGTCGTTCTGTAATATTCTAATACTTTAAATATACAATCTTAATAAAAACAATTTTCACTTATAGTAACAAAGGAATCATGTTTCACAAGCTTTCCATGTCATTCCCCATCCCCAGGCCCCTTTCCTTCCCCCTCCCAGAAAGGAAAAAGGGCTTCTTCAGAGGAATATCTTACAAAGGAAAAGTCAGTGTGGGATTGAATATGCTCCACTGAGGAATGTAATATTTCCTGTTCTATTAATTGCACTTAAAGAGTTCTAGCAAGAATTCACAAATGGGCCATGCCTTAGAATAGATTATCCAATTGATTGACCTATTTTAGTGGGAAAGAGATTTCAATATATAGATCCAGGAAACTAGAAATATATCTCTTCTGTATCCTGAAGGCTGCTCACTACTATCCATAATCTTTATCAGACTTTAAACCCTGCTTTGTTTTATATTAAGTTACTAAAATGGGTAAATCCCTTTATTACTAGATTTTTGAGGGTAAATGGTTAAGCCTGGTGCATTTTAAGGTTCCTAGAAATGCTTAGCGAGAATGCCTTGTGTAGTTTGTTTTCACCATTTGTTAAATTTTCATTTTCTTCTTCATTCCTCCCTTAAAAACCTACTTTAATGATGTGTGGTCATTAATAAGCTCAGAATGTCTATTTTTCTTATTAATTCATTCTTTTCTTTATTAAAGTTAAGGGCTTTGTCTCACATTTTACAAACGCCAATAGAAGTAATACAAGCAGATTCTCCTCCTATTGTAGTTGGTGAAGAATATTCAAACAAACCTTTAACACTTGTGTAAGTATCCAAATGCTTTTGCCCAGTTTAGCTTAAGTTTAGTATAGAAAGTGCTCAGAATATAGAATGGTAAATGTTTTATTGTTTGCTGATAAATTAAACATTGAGCCAGCATTTTGACCAGACTTGTGTTGGAAGATGGTTATAGAAGCTATAGACTCTGCCAAAATGTATATTCCTGCATAATTAATTGTTTGAACCCCTGATGATTTATTCTTATATTTGATTCAGGAATAAGGCCATTTCTAAAAGAGCTCAGTGCTTTAGGACTTAAGTTACAAAGTGGTAGTGTGTATGTTACCAGATGAATTATTCAGAGTTCATTACTTTAGATGTGCTTGTGTACATATTTTAAAATGACATACTAATCTTTTGTTTGGTACGTAGCTTGGAAAAGTTGATAAGTTGTTTATTATTAATGTAAAGTTAGGAGCAAGGTAAGTTACATCTGTCATGAAAGAAGGGAATCATTGGTTTATCAGATAAGGAGAACTCCCAGTTTTTTTTGGCATTCAATATTTCATTGTTTCTACTCTTCTCACCCTCCTACCACATATATTTTATATGTAAAATTGCCAAACCATGAACTAAATTAGTAAATTATGTCAGGCTCTTCTGGAGTTGGTTGATCCTTAAACAGTTAACTAACTGAATTATCTTGTGCAGTAAATGGTACTGTAATGAATAAGAGTTACTTAGTTCTTGACTTCCATACTGGAAACCACTATTACATCTATTCACTAAAAATTCACATCTGTACACTAAATTTTAATAACAATCTCTCTTTTTTCCCCCAGATATATGAGACATGCATATGGCTTAGGAGAGCATTATAATTCTGTGAAACAACTGATGGACACAGCTCCTGAAAATGGCAGCTAGTTTGTGAAGTTGGTACAATTATATATTGGTTCTGTGCAACACGACAGTCTGGGCATTCATATCAAGGCCTGGATTATTCCAAAAGGAATTGAATCTCTTCTATTTTTAATTCTTTTTTCCTCCTCTCTCCTTCTCCTTCCTTTTTTTGTTTTGTTTGGTTTGGTTTTGATTTTTTTTTCAGCTACTAATGGATTTTGAATACACATCAAAAATAAACTCTAATCTCCTTAGTGGCATTTTAAAAACTGATTTTGGTTGCATCATATGAGAGCAACATAGGCGAGCAAGTTTAGGACAAAGCCTCCAAATATTGCTGTAGCCTAAAATAGATTTTCTCTAATCTACACTGGTATAAATTTTAAATGGTCATATTTTTAAATGTTAGTAAAAAGCTTTTAGTAACTTTCAGTCTAACTCTTGAAGATGTGAATGCTCAGCAATCATGTGGCAGTGGTGATAGTGAGTTCTAATACTCCTTTCAGATGAGACTGAATACTTATAGCCTGGGTGTTATTGATAGAATGATCGGAATTTTCTCCACAATGTTATTTTTATAAGATTAAGATACTGCTAAGAGCATGCTTGAGTAATTAAGAATTTCATAGTATTTATACAAGTGTAAATCACTTGATTAAGATAAGTGGATGAGGCAAATTCAAGGACACCTAGCAGTTTATGCCTAAAGTATGACACTTGATTTTTTAAAAAATGTATGTAATTACTTAGACTTTTCCCCCCAAGTTTGCTTTTAGACATATGCATCCTAATTTGCTAGATATTTATTGTTATTTTTAAAGGTTTAGACTCTGGAATTAATACTGTACATTTGTGATTATCTTAAAAACCTCAGATTATCCATGTGCATTGTATTGCTTTACCCATGAATGTTCAGGTGCTATCACAACTGACTCCTAACCTTCCTCTGTAACTCCTCAGTTTGGTTGGCTTTTTTCTGCAAAAAATATGCTTCCTTTCCCCACAGTTGCTTGCTATCTCATCATTCTACTTAGTTGATTCTTTAGGGAAATATTGACTGCTTCTGTTTTTCTTCCGGAAGAAGAAGAAAGGGAGAGATGAAGTCTCATCATCAAAATGTCTGAATCTAACCATGTTCACATCCACATTTTCTCTTTGCCTTTTTTTAAGCTTCCTGCTTTTCTCTTTGTCTTTAGGGTTTAAAAAAAAAGCCCTAATTACTTGTTACATTTTATTGTATTATGTTAGTTTTCCATTAAATGAGCATTTGTTATAATTCAGTTATGGGTAAAATGTAATGTCACTGGTTGGGAGCCCATAGCTGTATAATATGCAATATGTTCAAGTTTAAAAGATGGATCTCTCTTTTCCCAGAATGCTACATACATAAGAGTATCCATACTTAGATATGGTGCTCCTAAGTCCTATACGTAAATGCTTTACAAAATTTTTGCTTTACAAAAAGGCAAGTGCATATAACTTTTGTTTTATATATTGGTTTTTTTTGAAGAATAAATACAAATAAAATATCAGCATCAGATTAATCTTTGTGTAGATTTGCCCAATATGCAGGACTTTTTTGTAAATAACTAAAGTTTATATAATTTCATTTAGATGTTTTTTGGGTAAAAAATATACAAAGAATGGAATTCTAAAGTATTAATGCTTTTGACCTATTTTCTAAGTAATCTCTAACTTTTAAGCAGTAATATTCATATGAATTTGATATCATGAAACATGATTAGCAAAGTAGGTTATCCAGATAGGTTTAAAAGCAAACTTTCATTTGGTAGCTATCATATTTTTATCATGAACTGAATATTGTCTTGTTCATGAGATTTTAAAAAGCAGACATGAACAAGATTTCTATTGGGAGTTTTTTCTTTTTATAGAATTTGTATTCTGATTCAACATTACTTAACCATGATTTAAGTATTAACCTAAAATCAAAGTTTAGATAATGGCAGATGTTGATTAAGTGCCGCATATGCTAATTTAGGTTTTTGTATGATATAAAATCTGGTCTAATTGGAGCTTCATAGGGTTGCCTTTGTCCTTAACTTGGAGCAAAAAGGGATATGTCAGAATCCTGGAATATGTCTTTGTCCAAGAATTTTATCCACTTTATTATGTTTACAACTTGTATAAAGCAAAAGAATGTGTTTAATTATTGTGAGCAATAGTTTTGCTCATATTATGAGGCTTGCCAAAAGAATAATAAAAGATGAATGAATCAAATAAAACTTGTTTGTTGAAACTGTCATTTCCTTAACTTGGTTAGAATTGAGGAACATAGAGATCATCTTGCCCTAGAAATCTACTCAGCCTTTGTTTTATCCGGACATAATTGAGAACAATGGAGATTAAAGGAATCATGTTCCTTTAAAGGAGTTAGGATTTGTAGAAATATGAGAGCACATCATCTTGCCAGAATGTAATTAGGGGTAAGTACTGAATAGTGAATGACCATTTAAACTAGGTTTTTAGGCATCAGGTAAGTTTGTTAGGATTTCTTAAACTGGTGAAGATTCATTTAGGGTACATTAATTGGAATGCTCATCCGGGAGAAGTAGATAATAATGGAAGGGAGAAAACAGGGATGCAGTAAGAACAGTTTGGGGGCAAATGAATATTGGCACACCATTATTATGTATTTATCTTCTCAGTTCAGGTTAACATGAACCAGCTGAAAGCAGATTTGATATGATCAGAAATAATTTACATTTTTACAGTGTTTACTACTAGTATTGCCAAGTGAAACTGGTTTTTATTACTAATTGCTCTGTGGTGTCTTGAGACTTGTTTAAAGTAACCTGTGTTTCCATCCTTAAAAAATTGCTTTAGGGGGCTGTTTATTTCTTTACACACATGTAAACATATAAAAGGAACCTTTTGAAACTTTAGAGAATGATGATTACTACTATTAAGCCATAAATTGAAGACCGCTAGGGAGCAGCCATGTGTTATCTAAATTTTGTGTCTACCCTTCTGCCTAGCACAGAGCTCTGCATTCAGGAGATGTGGCCATTTCCTACTGAAAGGGTGAAGAAATCCACAATCTCTTGTCTTCTATAACCATTGTCTGAGAACTTTGCTACTGTAAACTTGACCAGGATCAAAGCTTTAGCCATGAGGCCAGGCAGAGCTGCTTTTCCTTACTTAGAAAGTTAGCCGCATTCAGCTCTCCATAGCTATCGACATACCAGACCTACTGCCACCAGGACCAGAGCCTCACACACTAGGCTTGTTGCCTGCCACGTGAACCTCTTGAGCAGGGTCTTAGATACCAGCAGAATATTTTCTGACTTCCTATCCTGGGATGTGGCAGAGAAATTGTGCGTCTAGTCAAACCTCTGAGGACCCCAGTCACCAGGTAATTTCTTTTTCTCTATTACTGTTTTTTCAGATTGAGTAAGTTAATGTTGCACTCATCATAAGACCCTCGTTGTGTGAGCCCCAATCAAATAATGGTACTCGATCATATAGCTTGTATACTTTTCTTCCTCCACATCCTGTTTATCACTAGGACACAGGATGATATCAAGGAGAATATTACCATTCTTTACTTTCTCATCCCTATCTACCTTCATCAGTTCTCCCATCCCAACACCTTACTCTTTTATTTCTCCCCATTTTTGTTGTTCTCCAGAACCTTATCATCTTGCTGCCGTAGAAATCTGACTTCAAACAAGATGCTGCATCGCTGGCCAGCTTCCCTAGTCCAGCCTCCTCACGCACTGGGCCAGGAGGAAGAGATGGCATCTTCCTTGTACTTGACATTCTATTTTCATGTCCTGTCATAGTTTAGAAGTGACTTTGTGTTCTCAATGTCTATGCAAGAAAAGTGCAAGCTGTCACTGATCCTAGTAAGCTTGGAAGCCTTTAGATAGGATTACGTTAATAGTGTGTCTAACTAAGTTCAGAGAATGCAGTTACCAAGAAGTTGGCTATCAGGTGATTGGGTTGTGGTTTTTTTCATGGGTGGCATTGGAGAGGATGCTACAATTTCTTAAAAAACAAAACAAATCAGGATGTGCTGATCCAGTGAGGCAGTACCCTACCAATGAAATCATAGATCCTTGAAGTATGATATTTTGGGAATTTCTTAAAAAGTAAGTTTTTATTAATGTCTTTTGTTTTTTACATCATTGTAGTTTTCCCCCAATATCCTTCCCCTGTACTTCCCAGAAAGCCATCCCATATAGGAAATAATATTTTTTAAAGACAAAAAAAAGCAAAAGAGGAGGAAAAAAATCAACACAACTGATTAGTATATTGAAAAAGTCTGAAAATAGAACAGTTGTGAATCTCCCATCCATTCAAAGGAGTGGGGTGGGAGCATCTTCTCATAACTCTTCTTTCAAGCCATATTTGTTTTTTGTCAATTTGCAATTTTCAGTTTTCATTTTGTGTATGTGGGTTTTTTTTTCCATTTACATTGTTGTAGTTTTGTGGATATTGTTTTGGTTCTGCTTACTTCACTACATCAATTTATATCAGTCCATTTACTGTATTCATCACATTGTCATGTCTTACAGAATTACATTCATATATGACCATTTGTTTACTTTTCCCCAATCTATGGGCATCAACTTTATTTTCAACTGGTATCACAAAAGTGCTGCAACAAGTATTTTGATCTATATGGGGACTTTCTTTTTATCAATGACCTCCTTAGGGTATAGCCCAGTAATAGAATTCGTGGATTAAAGGATACAAATATTTTAGTTGCTTTGCGTAATTCCAAATTGCCTTCTAAAAGAGTTGTACCACTTCACTGCTTCATCAGTAATGTGTCATCTCCCTGGGCTCCACTTTCCCAACACAGAGATGAGAAGAGCCACTTTATCAAAGCAGTCTCCTCTTGTGGTGAGAGGAGTCAAGTCTCCTGTCTTGGGAGGAGAGTTGACACCATTCCTTCCCTCCAAGTATTTGCTCCCTCAGCCTGAACCCCAGAGCCCTATGGATATTAAAATTTTAATTTAAAATCTTCCCTTTATGATTAATAAACTCCCCCAATCCCAAGTTATACTTTCCCATCCCCAGCGATTCTGAAGCTCTAATAGTCATGATTCAGACCTCATTCCCTGTTCCTATATTGCCTAATGCCTTATTCCCAATATCCATCTCCAAAGCTACCCATCTCTTCCACTGTGGTCTATGGGATCCCTGCTCCATATGTAACGAAATTGCTTTCTTCTTAAATCTTTGGGCTCTCACTGAGACCTGACTCCCTCCTGATGACACAGCTTCTGAGCACCCCTTTCAGCACTGGCTGCACTTTGCACTTTCATTCATTGCTTCCCCTACCACACTCCTTCCCCTTCCCCATACCCACTCACTAATTGAAGTAGGGGTGTCCCATAGTGCCATGCCTTGGGCCCTTGCTTTTTTTCCCTTTATTTCACTTGGTGAGCACATTAGTTCCATCATCTCTATACTGATGATTCTCAAATCTTATCCAACCCAACCTTTCAGCTGACCTCCATTCTTATATCAACTAACTTAGACATCTCAAAAACTGAACTTAACATACTGAAAATTGAATGCAGTCTTTCCCCCTAAATTCTTTCACCTTCCAAACTTCCCTGTTACTATTGAAGGTAACCCCATCTTCCCAGTCATCCAGGCTCACAACCTAGATGTCATCTCTCTCAGCCCCCACTCCTACATCCAATGTGTTGTCATGGCTGTCAACTTACCTTCATAACATCCATTGTATATGTACTCCTTTCTCTGACACTGCCATCCATGGATATAGTACAGGCCCTTATCGTCTGACATGGAATGTTGGAGTAGCCTGGTTGATCTACCTACTACAAATCTTTCCCCATTCCAGTCCATCCTCTGTTCCAATGTTAAAGTGTTCTTCCTAAAAATGTAGGTCTGACAATGTTACCCCTATCTAACAAACTTTAGTGGCTCTATCACCTCCAGCATGAAATAAAAATCCTTCAAAGCCCTTTGTAACTGCCAACATTTTCAGTCTTCTTAGACCTTATCCCTCCCTCCTTTCCCAACATACTCTTTATCCAGTGACATTGACCTCTTTACTGTTCCTCCATCTCTCACTTGGAGGGATTTTCATTGGCTGTCTTACATGCTTATCTCTACCTCCTGGCTTCCCTGCATTCCTTCAACTCCCAGATAAAAATCCACCTTCTATAGGAAGCCTTTCAGGATTTCTCTTAATTGTAGTGCCTTTCCTTTGTTTGTTATTTCCAGTTTATCACACACACACACTCTTACTTATTTATCCACCTTCTACAAGAAGCCTTTCAGGATTTCTCTTAATTCTATTGCTTTCCCTCTGTTGATTATTTCCAGTTTATCATATATATACATACACACACATAGTTATTTGCATGTCATCTCCCCCGTTAGATTATGAGCTCCTCAAAACAGAAACTGTCTTTTACTTTTATGCTTAGCACAAAAGTCCCTGGCACATAGTAGGTGCTTATTCTAGATATCTTAATTTTTGTTTTTGGGGGGAGATGTTTTGCAGTTTCTTGAAATTAAAGTTATCTGTTTTATCTTTTGCAATTGCCTCTTTCCCTTGTTTGGTTAAGAATGTATTTGCTCATTGCTATGAGAGCTATATCAGCTTCTCTCCTATTTTTTTAATAGTATGATCTTTAATATTAAAGTCATATATACTTTTAGAATGTTATGTGAAATATAGTATAACATGTTAGTCAAAGCCTAATTTT